>CM065680.1:97859441-97921941 GCA_017654935.2 Phymorhynchus buccinoides
GTTTTTTGTCTTTGGCTTGGATTGCATGTAAAGTTTTTGATAAAGGAGATGAAAAACTTTGTTTGATTGTTGTTTAATGTACACCTGCGCTATACTAGCCTGAAGTTTAAGCTTTTATTTGTTTGTGTAGATTGCAAGTAATGAAAATGAAAAACGTTTTTACAAATATTTTCTTTTTCGCAGACATAATGAACATGAGGAAGCTGCTCCCTCGCTCCTCCAGCAACAAGTCTGGTGGGGACGAAGAGGAAGGGGAGGAGTCGTCTGCCTTGGACGGCGTGCTGCCAGGGGGCGACACCGGGGCGGAGACGACAGGGGACACAACCAATGACGGCCCCGGGGACGCCCAGCAGGAGGAGCCTGTGCCGCCCAGCGGGAAATACGACAACCAGACCATCATGAGGTTCCTGGGAGAGAAGGAAAAGGTGTGTGTGTGAGAGAGAGAGGGAGAGAGAGAGAGAAATGGAGAAATACGACAACCAGACCATCATGAGGTTCCTGGGTGACAAGGAAAAGGTCAGGATCAAAGGCTATGCATAGCTGAATGTTTGAACATTAGAAGTTTAGATTAGCGTCCAATCAGTCATAGACTCTTATGGACGATTTTAGCATTACAGCTTAAGTTCAACTTAAACTAGTGTGTCAGTTGATCCAATTTTACTTTGGGCGCTCTACCCAGCTTATCAATGTTCATGAACATTTCCTAAGAACATTTGAAATAGTAGTTCTGGTTTCCAGAATAGTAGTTTCCTCTTGTGCTATCTGGAGGTCATGGTTGGACCTAACTGACCATCATATAATAATAATAGTAATATTAATAATAACTAGAGGGCTTATGTTTGCAAACATGACAGGATTCTACCATCAAACAGCTGTTTGCAAGTTATTCAATAATAAAGTTTGAAAATGTTTTGCTGAATTTTTGGCGAAATCATGTAATATTGCAAATGTCGCTAACCCTTAATACCCTGCACCTTTCCTGACAATGTCAGCCAAATTGGACAAAAATAGGGGGAGAAAAGAAAAAAAATGGAGGAATTCTTACAATAACAATAGTATTCTCCCTAAAGGGGAGAATCCTAAAAATGAATAATGCTTATATAGCGCATAATCTTGCTAGGCAACTCAATGCGCTTTCACTCACCATTCATACTATCAGCAACGAGATACACATTATACAAACATTTCTAAACGACTAGCTCACGTATCATCACCATACATCTCTATGAAATTAATATGCATTCTCATTTTTGTTTACTATGGAAATAACTAAATTGTGTGTGTGTGCGTTGCTGTGTGTGGTATATGCGTGTGTGTGTGTGTGCGTTCCTGTGTGTGTGTGTGTACATGTGTGTGCGTTACTCTGTGTGTGTGTTTGTGTGTGTGTGTGTACATGTGTGTGTGTGTACATGTGTGTGTGTGTGTGTGTGCGTTACTGTGTGTGGTATATGTGTGTGTCTGTGTGTGTGTGTACATGCATGTGTGTGTGAACAGATCAGCCACATGTTCCGGTGTGCCAGGATCCAGGGCCTGGACACGGCGGAGGGCCTGTTGCTGTTCGGCCGTGAGCATTTCTACATCATCGACGGCTTCACTCTGCTCCGCACCAAGGAGATCAAGGACATCGACAGTCTGCCTTACGAGTCAGTCCGCTGTTCAACTGCTCTTTGCATAGAGTATTAGGTTGTAGGTACTTTATGGTCACAGAGGCATCTCTGTGAAATTCGGGTTGCTCCCACCTGGAGAGCGTGTCGCAGCCAGAGGCGCGCCACCCATTTATTGTTTTGCATGCGATTTTTGTGTGACTGATGAGGAAGGAAAGGGAGGGGGGTAAATTTTGACCAAATGACAACTTTTTCGTTGCCACTGGGTTTAACGTGTGTTAAGTGCATGGGCACACGGGACCTCGGTTTATCGTCTCATCCACGTTCAGACAGTAAGGCCAAGTGTAAAGTGAGGGGGAAAATCCCCTGTATCCATGTTCGAACTCTGGTTTACTTGACACGAAGCGAACGCGATACCTCTGTGCCACTCTGCACCTGACAGTGCACTATGAGAGAGTACCGTACTTTACGGACTACAAGGCGCGCCTGATTATAAATGTTACACACAATTCAGATTTTGTTATTATATTGTCTTACTATATCATCAGTCACATTATAAGGCGCAGGGGTCTCAGTCTAGGAAAAACGTATCGCCTTATAGTCCGTAAAATACGGTAGTTGTTTCTTGGCTGTCCATAGGTCATAGGTGGTGACTAGGAGGGCTGAAAATGTTAGAGATTAGTCAGGATTTGTGTGTGTGTGTTTGGTGGGGTGTTTTTTTTACATGTGTGTACTAATCCGTATCTCTTGAATGGGTAATTATTCATACCTTTTTGTAATATACTTCATGCTTTCATACTTGGAAATAGAACATACACTTTGAAAGCAAAAAGTTATGGTTTGGAAAATGTGATTGTCTGAATACATCTTCTTCTCTGTGCACAGAATCCATGATCCTATCATTCCAAAGTCTTCAATGGGCTCAGGGGGACCAGCAAAGAGAATGTGAGTACACCGTGTGCGTGTGTGTGTGCGTGCGTGTGTGTGTGCGTGCGCGCGCGCGTGTGTGTGTATGTGTGTGTGTCCGCAAGCCAATATGCGTGCATTTGTGTGTGCTCATGCACATGCATGTTGACTTGTTTCATTGAAGTTTTTCCTGCCATTTTTGCAGACAGATTCATCAAACACAAAACACGTATCAGGGCTTCTGATCTTTTCCCCTCTTAAGGGGTACGCTCACCCCCTGTTTAGAATGTTAGGGGTATTTTCACCCCCACTTTCACATTTTAAGGGGTAAAGGCGAAACATCCTCTGCTCCCCCACCCCGTGCGCAATGAGCTTTCAACAATTTGGGCTTTCTGCGCGATCAAGTACAATTTTACATCTAGCCTAAACAGCTTGTGGCAGAATGGCCTATTGAAATACAAAGAACGTAATTAACTTACTAATAAGTAACGGTTGTGTTCAAGCAAGTTTGCGTTTGACGACATCCGCGAGGTGCACAAGGCAATTATGTTGTAAGGATGTATATTGTGTAGGTTCAGCAAGTTTGCCTTTGACGACATCCGCGAGGTGCACAAGGCAATTATGTTGTAAGGATGTATATTGTGTAGGTTCAGCAAGTTTGCCTTTGACGACATCCGCGAGGTGCACAAGGCAATTATATTATAAGGATGTATATTGTGTAGGTTCAGCAAGTTTGCCTTTGACGACATCCGCGAGGTGCACAAGGCAATTACCATATTTGTTTTTACTATAAGGCAATACTTTTTTTCTAGACTAAAACCCCTGCACCTTTATAATATGACTAATAATATAGTAAGAAACTATAAACTATAGTAACAAAATCATCATCAGGTGCGTGTTATAATCCATAGCATGGTATGTTGTAATGATGTGTAGGTTCAGCAAGTTTGCCTTTGACGACATCCGCGAGGTGCACAAGCGGCGGTATCTGCTGCAGCCCATCGCCATCGAGGTGTTCTCTGGGGACGGCAGGAACCACCTGCTGGCCTTCCCCAGGAAGATACGCAACAAGGTGTTCCAGAAGTGAGTCGCTTGTTAGCGAGTTCCATTGGAAGTTCTGAAACTGATTGATTTTAATTGCAGTTAAACACTCCAGTATCACCTTGATAATTAGGATATTTTAATTCAATCTCTTTTGTACTTATTTATATTTAAAAGAGTCTTCAGTATAACGACTACCTCGCAGTTACGACAGTTTGGACCAGTCAGATGGGTGGTCGGAATACTGAGGTTCGACTGTATATGAGTAGATCACTCTCTCCTTCCTTACAAAACGAGTCTTTTACATCAGAACCACCCTATCACCTTGTGGCTAATTTGGGGCAAGTTTTCTCAGCATTTGACCGCAAAAGGCAAGCTGACTAAACAAGGAGGAGGAGGTGGGGGAGAAATCTAGAACACTGGCAGCCCTTTTGTTGCAACAATGCGCTCTTATGTGAAATGTGTGAGCACATGGGACCTTGGTTTTGTTACACTCAGACCATACAGTCTAAAGGAGGGCAGGAAGAACACTGTTATGCTGAGTATAACCCGCGAGTATAACCCTGGCATTATTAATTACGAGGCAAGCCCTTTACCGCAGAACCACCTTAACATCTTGTGATTGTTGTTTGTTTGTTGTTTGTTGTCTTACCCTGGCTTAAAGACTCCAGGGATCATCCCAACAGCCAAAGCACTAGAAACACTATGGTACAAATGCACCAGCTAGGGATAACATTGCATGTGTGACCTTTTTTGATTACCCCGCCACGTGGGCAGCCACACTCCGACTTTGGAGGAATCTTGTGATTAATTTTTGGCAAAAATGTGTGTCAAGTTATCTCAGTACTTGTCGATAAAGGCCCAAATACACAGTTTTGTATCCATTTCGTTTTGCTGATTGCAGGTTTCTGTCAGTGGCCACAGCCATCACAGACAACGCACAGACGTCAGTGTCGGGACAGCGACAGAACGCCAAGGTGGAGTCTGGGTGAGTGAATACTACTCTGCTGTTCAGACACAGCTGTTTCGGGAGGAACATTTAGTTCATCCATATTTTCAGAATTTTGTTCAAGCCAACTTTAGTTTACCATAAGTAACTTTTCATAAATAACAGTCAAGAATATGTTGTAGTATGTGACTAAATTAGTTGTATTTTCATTCATGGGCAACTTTACGTATTTTTGCGATATTAAGTGAATTATTTAAGAACATTTTCTACTAAATATGTTTCATGATGATGCTCAACAAAGAAAGTTTTTACAATTAATATGATGGAAAAAATATATTAAAAATACTATGCAGAGCATATAGCCAAAATGTTTCATAGGGCCATGCTTGGTGCAATTTTTTATTTAAGATTTTTAGCTTTAGTCTTTTAATTTAATAGCTTAACATTGTGTTTGACGGAACAGCTGTTCAGATCTTATGTGAGGCAGCGAAGGGCACTTTCGTGTGTGTTTTCTCTTTGCCTCTGTTCCTTTATTTCATTGTTCCTTGTTTTCCTTCCCTGTTAACTTCCCCCACCATCTTTCTTTCCCCCTTTCTATCTCTCTTAGGCCGGGTTCACATTAGATGCGTAAGTTCTGTACTGAAAACCATAAATAAGTGGAAGAAAGAAGGATAAAAAAGTTTACACATATAGGGGAAATTCGCATATGTTGCCATGGAATATCCTCTTGTGTGTGTACACGGCCTAAGTCTTTTCATCTCTTCTTTCTGGAATTCCATTGTACCTCTTTTTTAACTGTCTGCCAGCCTGCCCCCCCCCCCCCCTCTCTCTCTCTCTCTCTCTCTCTCTCTCTCTCTCTCTCTCTCTCTCTCTCTCTCTCTCTCTCTCTCTCTCTGTTCTGCTGTCTGTCTTTCTGTCCCTTTTCACCATTTTTTGAAATTACAAGTATCACTCTGTTCCTCTATGATAGAACATTGACCCTGATATTTTGCCTTTTCTGTTTCAGAGGAGGTCTGATCAGCAGCCTTATCGGTGAGAAATCGGTGACGCAACGTTGGGAGGTAAATTATTAATTTCTTTTGTGCACAAATAGAGAAAGTCAGGACACGTGGAGAGGGAGGGTGAGGGAGACAAATTGTACTGACGTGTGCATGGGTGCAACTTTTCCTGGTATACAAGGATTTCCTGTGTTTGAATGTTACCAGAAAAGGAGTTTCCTGTTTTTAAAACTTGTCAAACACGGTCTTTGTGTGTCTACTGTGTTTTTGAAACACTTTAAGATAAGCATTTGTATCAGTTGTGGATAAAGCAAACTAAAATACCTTCACAAATCAATTTTTCTTCAGCTGCAGGAGGACATTACCCCTGGACCCCGGTCTTTCAGTTTTTTCATTTTGTGTAGTTGCACCCGTGTGTATGTAATTAGCATAGAACGTGCAGTGCAGGTCTCATTCACCTTATTGCTCTGTAATTAAACAAAAACTTGCCTGTTGAAAATTAATTATTTTCTTCTTATATAATTAGTTAAAGCTGGTTCATCAATAGCAGTTATGAAGTAGCTTGTCTCACGGTCTTGGAGTGCTTTTTGTTTCTATGCTGTATTGTGTTTTGGTACGTCTGTCAGCATGGTGTGACAAACAACTTTAAGTGCTTGATAATGTGAACATTCAAGCATTTATATTGTTCTGTCATTGTCAGCCTGGGGAGATCAACAACTTCCAATACCTGGTGCACCTGAACACTTACCAGATTGTAATTCAAAATAATGATGATAACAATGCACATCTGTATGGTATTGCCATAGAATAACACTTCATGATGTTCTGTCATTGTCAATGTGGGGAGATCAACAACTTCCAACAGATTGTAATTCAAAATAATGATGATACATGTAACAATACACATATGTATGGTATTAGCTGAGAATAGCACTTCATGATGTTCTGTCATTGTCAGCGTGGGGAGATCAACAACTTCCAGTACCTGATGCACCTGAACACCCTGGCCGGGCGGTCCTACAACGACCTGATGCAGTACCCCGTGTTCCCCTGGATCATCGCTGACTACGACAGTCCTGAGCTGGACTTCAGCCAGCCAGCCAACTTCCGCGACCTCACCCAGCCCATGGGGGCGCAGACCCCTGATCGCCTGAAGCAGTTCGACAAACGCTACAATGAGTGGGACGATCCTCAAGGTGTGTGTGAGTGTAATGTGTGTGTGTGTGTGTGTGTGTGACCTCACCCAGCCCATGGGGGCACAGACCCCTGATCGTCTGAAGCAGTTCGACAAACGCTACAATGAGTGGGACGATCCTCAAGGTGTGTGTGAGTGTAATGTGTGTGTGTGTGTGTGACTTCACCCAGCCCATGGGGGCACAGACCCCTGATCGTCTGAAGCAGTTCGACAAATACTACAATGAGTGAGACAATCCTCAAGGTGTGTGTGAGTGTGAGTGTGTCTGTGTGTGACTTCACCCAGCCCATGGAGGCACAGACCCCTGATCGTCTGAAGCAGTTTGACAAACGCTACAATGAGTGGGACAATCCTCAAGGTGTGTGTGTGTTTGTGTAGCGACCTCACCCAGCCCATAGGGGCAGACCCCTGACAGACTGAAACAGTTTGACAAACGCTATAATGAGTGAGACGATCCACAAGGTGTGTGTGGCTCTCTGTGTATGGGGGTGGAGGGAGGTGGGTTTGGGTGTAGTAACTTTGATCCACCAGCATTTGTGGATTGGGGTCCTTTTTACAACTGTTATTGCAAAATTGTGTAAGTGTGACTTAAGCAATGATGCTACAAGTGTCACAATCATTATGTTTGTTGAATGGGTCAAGTGAAAAAAAGAGTTATTATTGCATTTTTACTTGATTTTACTTTCTTGTGTTTGGGGCTTGCTGTGCAAGTGTATGTGTTTGCTTGAAGTATTGATGCAACTCATGGTTTTTCTTGCTTAGTACTTTTCTTAGAAAACTTACATGCACATAGACATTTAAGACTTTTGTGCAAGTGAAAATGCACATCTTACAGTGTGTGAGTGTGTTAGAACAGCATTGATGGAAGTAATGGTTTTGCTCACTTCCCAAGTCCTCAATCGGTGGATGTCTGTTTGTTGTTGTAGGGGAGACGCCCCCTTACCACTACGGCACCCACTACTCCTCCGCCATGATCGTGGCCTCCTACCTGGTCCGCATGGAGCCCTTCACACAGCACTTCCTCAAACTGCAGGTAAACGCCTACCTCGTCAGAATAAAGCAAACTTTGTGTTTGTCATAACAATAGGGCATTTGCCGCGTACTGGTGACCTTGAATTTCACTGAGTTGAATTTAGAGAGTTGACTTAGAAAGGTCAACGTAACTTGGGCAGAACGAGCTCGGGCAAATTAGTAGTCTAGTATAGAGAATGAACCCTCGCGACAAATGCCCTATTCCCAGGAAAGTTACCTTCTTTGATTGAAATAGGGTTTCTGTCTCAATTTGTCTATGCAGAAGGTTTGGGGCTTTTTTGTGTGTGTGCCCAAGACGGATTCCTCTCCCAAGTTCTTGTAAAAGATTTTTGTTTGTTAATGGATGGTTCCATTTTATATTTCAACACATACATGGGTGCGACTCTCAGTTTTGCACTGATTTCAGTGTTGTTTTTCATTTTGGGGAGTTGCACCCATGCCCATGTTGTGTGCACATGGGTGTTGCTGATGTACACTATGTACACCGACAACCATTTTCCTTTCTTACAGATAATAGATTTGTATATTCGTTTATAGTGCTCCGTGCGCTTGTTTCGCGTTGCTGCAGTAGTGCATTGCATTGTACACACATTGCTCCGCCCATCAGCAGAACACGGCCTTAGGCAAGCAGACACAGAGACAGATTGAAGGTGAAGTTTGTTAGGCGTACAGCCTCTACATCTTACCCACCACCATCTTTTCCCTTTCACTCTCTGCACGCTTGTCAGCCCTGTTTCCTGAAAACACACACACACACACACACACACACACACACACACACACACAAAAGCTTTGTCAGCTTATTCTTTAACCCTCAATAAAGATGATTTTGACTTGACTTGACACACACACACACATACACACACACATATTGAATGCTATATGTGTATAGACATTTAGTATATACCTGGGCCTGTATTCACGTTGAGATAGCATGAGACTTAGCATCATGCTAACTTAGAAGCTCTTCCAAAAGTCCTATTAAATCCTACAGGACATTGGAAGAGCTAAGTTAGCATCATGCTAAGTCTCATGCTATCTCAACGTGAATACAGGCCCTGGTGGCCTGTTCCCTTTGTCATGATATTATAATCACCACTTCTCTGTGTATTGTTGACAGTGCGGTCACTTTGACCTAGCTGACCGCATGTTTCACAGCGTGCGGGAAGACTGGCTGTCATGTGACCTAGTGTACACTATATATAGTGATGACCATTGGGTACTGTCCACAGGGCGGTCACTTTGACCTGGCTGACCGCATGTTTCACAGCGTGCGGGAAAACTGGCTGTCGGCCTCCAAACACAACATGGCCGACGTCAAGGAGCTCATCCCAGAATTCTTCTACCTCCCAGACTTACTGCTGAATAAGAATAACTTTGATCTGGGTGAGAAGACATTATTATTAGCCTTCTGCCTCCTCTTAGAGTGAAGGGGTATTGTGATTTTTATTGTCTGTTTCTTTGTTTTGTTTTGCGCACTGTCTTGTGAACTACTGCACAGAATCACTTAAACATTTTGTTTGATAATATATTACCTGAAGCCGATGTGTCCCATTAACTATTGTAATGAGGGCTCCTTGTAATCATGGACATTTTTATTGTAATTGTTTTAATTTAATAAATATGTATACATGCATGTATGAGTGCGCGTTTTGAGTGCCTATGTGTGCTTTTATCAGACCTTAACACAATAAAGCAGTCATAATATTCACATTGTAAGTAGAAAGGGTTAAAACTAGATGCTATTTTACTATTATGATTTATCACCAGTGTTTAGATCTTTTCGTTTCCAAGCACCACACATCTGGAACAATCTCCCTTTCTCTCTCCACAGCTCTCCATCTCTGTCTTCTTTCAAAACTGGCCTGAAGACGCATCTTTTCAAAAAATATCTGTCTTCTTCAATTCTTGTACGTTAATTTCTGTCTGTCTATCCACTGTCAGTCAACCGTATAAATAATTTGTGTTGTATGTAGGTATTTTAAATGATAATAATAATAATTGTACATTTATATAGCGCTTTACCTCAGGTGAGCCCAAAGCGCTTTACAATCAATGATTCATCAACAGACAACAAAAACAGCATTCAAGAGTGACACCAACCAGCAACAGCGCATAATTATACAAAGCAACTCTCTCTCTCTCTCTCTCTAACACACGCACACGCACACACATAAACACACACATTTATCGAAGCCAACTCGTTCATACCCCATTCGGCAAGCCACAGCAACCGAGCCGCATGGACTGACCACATACACCAACACACATACACAAACACCCTCACACAAAAATGTACGCACGCAAACAGACACACAGACACGCACACAAACACAGACACACACACACACACATGCGTGCACACACAACCCACAAAACCAAAACACACACAAGCACACATGTATGCACACATTCATGCTCACACACACACACACAACACATACACACACACACACACACACACACACACACACACACACACACGCACGCACGCACGCACGCACACACACACACACACCATAAAACACACACACACACACACGCACCATAAAACACAGCACAAACCTCTTATTCAATCTTCCCTCACGTGCACACAACGATAGACAACTGATGAAATATTTAGGGCGCAGCAGGAAAAAGATGGGTTTTAAGAGAGGTTTTGAATGAGGAGACTGAGTTGGAGTGTCGGAGAGGAGAAGGCAGAGAATTCCACAGTGAGTTGTGTGAGTGCGATAAAGTGATTTTTTGTTGTTTCTAATTAATTTTAAGTACTTGTATTTTTAATCTCTTTTGTGTGCGTGGGGTAAACTGTTTTTTTCATGAAAAGTGCGGTGAGTCCTGCTGTGTCAGGAGAATAGCGCTATGGAAGATGTATTTATTATTATTTAGCCCATTGTCCACACTATTACAGGGTGCAAGCAGAACGGCACACAGCTGGACGATGTGATTTTACCCCCCTGGGCCAAGGGGGACGCCAGAGAATTCATCAGAATACACAGACAGGTACGTCCAGTCATCATCAAAGTAGTAAGGTCAATCAAAGGAAGGAAGGTGGCAGAGTGGTTAACACGTTCGCCTGCCAGATTCAATGCATGACTGCAGCAGCGTGAGTGACCCAGGTTCGAATCCTGGCCTCGACCCTTTTTTTCTAGTTTGATAGGAAAATCGAACTGAACGTTGAGTCCTTTGGATGGGGATTTAAAGCTAGTCTGACCAGTTCAAAAATTGCGCGGCAAACTGGCGGCGCATGCGCAACTAATAGGCGTCACTAAAGGGGTTAAAGACTACAAAGATTTTGAGTCTGTCATAATTTGTTATATTCTTGTATTCTATGTCTTGGAGAGTGACTGTGTGAGTGCCCACCTCCACACGTGGATCGACCTGATCTTTGGATACAAGCAGTTTCTATGGACTGGGAATGTACTTAGTCGTTTGAATAGTTAATGTCAGTTTATCACAAAGTTGGTTTGAATTTGTTGCTTCTTCTCCTTCGATCGCTCAAACAGTTTCCTGTCAATTATGAGCGTAGATGCGTCATGCTGCTGTTATGCGCCTAACTAAGAAATAGGCCCAGCAAGTCCGACTTCGGCTGGAGGAAATCTTTTTGAGAGTGTCTTGAAAAAATACAGGAGAATGGACCGGTAAGGCAGAAAGATAGCAGATGACAGCAAGCAAAGGGAAAAGGCAGAGTTAAAGAGAGTGACAGATTAGAGGAAGTTACAAGCACAGAACTTCCAGAAGGTGGGGGAACTATTTATACAAAAGACTCCCCGGTATCCCCACGGGGGGGGAGTTTGTTGCTGATTGTCCTTTATTTGCCCAGGCCCTGGAGAGTGACTATGTGAGCGCCCACCTCCACTCGTGGATCGACCTGATCTTTGGCTACAAGCAGCGAGGCCCGGCAGCGGTGGACAGCCACAACGTGTTCCACCACCTGTTCTACGAGGGCAACGTGGACATCTACAGCATCCAGGACCCCCTCAAGAAGAACGCCACCATCGGCTTCATCAACAACTTCGGACAGATCCCAAAACAGGTGATTGCGATGATTTTTTCTCTTCCTTTTTTTCCCTTTTATATATTTTAGTTGTCAAAATCATCCTCCTCATAGCCATCTTTTTCTTTCACTTCTGGTCTTCATTGTTATCTTTCTTTTTTCTTTTACTTCTTCATTGCCTTCTTTTATGTTATCTTTTTTGGGTCTTGTTCTTCATCTTATTCCTCATGTGTGTGTGTGTGCATGCGCGCGCGTGCGTGCGTGCTTATGAGAAAGCTAGCATTCATGTACGTTTGTATATGTGTATGTTGGTGAGTGTGTGAGCAAGCGAGCGAGCATTTATATGCGTTTTATGCGTATGTGTTTGCACATGCAGACACACGTTTTATGTCTTTCATGATGGAAAAAGCCATGACCACAGTTGTTGTGTGTTGTCTGCACTCAGTTATTCAAGAAGCCGCACCCTCCCAAGCGGCTGAGCAGTCGCCTGCTGGAGACGTTGCCCCTGTGTGCCGCCACGGGCATCGCCGCTGACCTGAGACTGTTCTTCCACCACGTGGACAACCTCAAGCCCTCCATGCACCCCATCAAAGGTGAACAGATGCCTTACATCCTCCAAAGTCTGAGTGTGGCTGCCCATGTGGTGGGGTAGTCAAGAACGTTCGCACACGTCATGTTCTCGTTCCTAGCTGGTGCACTTGTGCCGTATTGTTCAAGTGCTTCGGCTGTTGGGATGATCCCTGGAGTCTTTTAGCCAGGGTACGGCAACAACAACAAAATACCTTGCACATACATTGATGCTCCTTCTTTCAGGATGTCCTGAATTGCAGGACTTTTAAAATGCCTACAGACGGCGTCGCCGGATTATGAGAATTTGATAAACGACGATTTTCTTACACGCACACAAACTTTTACAATAAGAAGGGCCTATGTAAGCATTTGCTATATTCAAAGGAATGTAGCACTTGTACTAGTCTAGAGGGGTGAAAAAAGAGCAGTAAAGGCCTTCGCACACTAGCATCAGGCGTCAATTGTTTCTCAGAGCAACGCCTTGACGCGTTGACGCCTGCATCACAGCACACATTGTAGCGAGGCAGTGGTGTTCTCTCACACGACTCTTGTCGCTTCGCCTCTCGTCGCGCGAACTTATTTGGAAAGCAAGGAAAGATTACTCTAGTGTCAGACGCTTTATTTCGGGTTCGAGCAAGTCTGCCATTTTTTTTCTTCAATCAGAGTTATGGTCCTTCCGTCCGTTGTGATTGGCTAGTTTCACAATCTCTGCGATCTTGAGCCGGTTCTATTCTCGAGCAACAAAAAATCGCGCAGCTACGCATAAAAAATCCTGCCGCGCCGCAAATCTCTCACACGCAAGCGGCGCATCAAACTGCGCCTTGCAGCAAAAAATCGCCGCGATCTTGATGCTAGTGTGCGAAGCCCTTAAGTGTGTGTGTGTGCGCTGCTCCTGCACTCCGCCGGGGCCGCCCCCTTGCAGGATTTTTTTAATTTCCCAGGAGCACCCATGCAAAAAGCTGATGGCTGTTTCTGATTTTTAAGGGATTTTCTTAATTCCAGCCACAATTCTGCCTTTTTTATATTTCAAACTATGTTCGTCTTTCTGATATCGAACAAAAACCAAGCAAAAATACTTTGATCCATGTGGAAATCCTATCTACACTGTTGTGTGTTTGTTCACTTTTATTTGGTTTAAACAGATTTTTATTCACCAACAACACATATATTACAATGTATTCAAGGGAAGAATAAAGGCATCAACAAGCTTAGAGCTTATACTGCGCCTTATTATTATAATGTTAATATGGTGGCTGGCAAATTCAAGACTAAGATGCTTTGCACTTTCACACTTACACAATGTAAATTGTCATGTTCACTTTTATTTCAATCAGTGCTTGGTGTGTTTTGTTTTGTCTGGTGTAAACCATGTCAGGATAAAAGTATCAGTGTTAACCCCTTGACTGCCAGAGGAAATTAAAGAAAACATAATTGTACAAATCATGCCATGAAAAAGACAACTGATAGAGCCAATCTGGCAAAATGGTCTGTGGATATAAGTCTCTTGACTATGTTATAGCAAAAGCCAGCATATCAGTTATTCCTCTTCATCTGATGACGTCATCAGAGATGTCATGTGTCAAGTCAGTACATGATACGTTATACGGCAGTCAAGGGGTTATGGTTTTAGGGAGCTATGCCCTCTGACCTCCACTGTCTTTAGAGGGAAGCAACCAAACCTGCTCACCCTCCCACCCCCACCCCCAGCAGGATTCCTACTTATGGTTTTGAAAGGATGTCAGCTATGTTCATACTTTATATTCATTGTCAAAGAAGGACTGAAGAAAAGAATGTGCCGAGCAAAATGGTTACTGCTAGAGGAAATTAAAAAAAAGGAATTTTACATGGATGCTCCTTCTTGCAGGGTGCCCTGAATTGCAGGATTTTGAAATTGCCTAGAGCCGGCGTCGCTGGATTATGAGAATTTGAGAACGATTTTCTTACACACACACAAACTTGTACAATAAAAAGGGCCTATATGAGCATTTGCTATATTCAAAGGAATGTAGCACTTGTGCTAGTCTAGAGGGGTGAAAAAAAAGCAGTAAATGTGTGTGTGTGTGCGCTGCCCCTGCACTCCGCCAGGGCCACGCCCTTGCTGGATTTTTGACATTTCCCAGGAGCACCAATACGCCATGATAGTGTTGACTTTGTAGGTGTTTTCTGTATATGTATTTACTAGCATTCAAAACAATAAAATTTTAAAAAACAAGTGGGAAGGCTGTGGTGTAAATTTATTCTGCAAATATTTCGGGCTACTGCCCTTTGACCCTGCCTGTCTCCTTCTGCCAGAAAGTCACATTTCAAATACATATAGAATGATTAAAATTAACAGATATTAAAAAAACTAGAAGAAATTAAACGCAAAGCGATGGACATTGTATTGCACGTGCAAGAAATGAAGGCCGTAAGGCTCACACAGCACACCACTTTCACTACTCCCATTCTCCCATACATATGTATTTACTCTATATGTGTTTATTATTCATGCGTTGTGCTGTGCTGCAGAACTGAAGACAGCGGTGGGCCAGATCATGCACACAGAGAGCTATGTGTGTATATTATTCATGAATGCGTTGTGCTGTGCTGCAGAACTGAAGACAGCGGTGGGCCAGATCATGCACACAGAGAGCTATGTGTGTATATTATTCATGCGTTGTGCTGTGCTGCAGAACTGAAGACAGCGGTGGGCCAGATCATGCACACAGAGAGCTATGTGTGTATATTATTCATGAATGCGTTGTGCTGTGCTGCAGAACTGAAGACAGCGGTGGGCCAGATCATGCACACAGAGAGCTATGTGTGTATATTATTCATGCGTTGTGCTGTGCTGCAGAACTGAAGACAGCGGTGGGCCAGATCATGCACACAGAGAGCTATGTGTGTATATTATTCATGAATGCGTTGTGCTGTGCTGCAGAACTGAAGACAGCGGTGGGCCAGATCATGCACACAGAGCGCTATGTGCTGGCCGTGGAGCAGAACAAGGTGCTCATTCCCCCCAACTACAGTCGCTACCTGGCCTGGGGCTTCGCTGACCTCAGTCTGCGCATTGGACCATACGAGTCGGACAAGGTTAGACTACAAAGAGGGTTTTTTTCTTTTTGTGAAGTTTTAAGTCTTTAACTATTATGTGCATTTTTTGTTTGAAGTGCAGCATTCAATACAGGATTTACGCTACCAACTTTTTGCCATTTATTTGTTTATTTTTAATTTGAAGCTAAGATTTTGGGTATCATATGCTTATTCGTTTGATACACATTCAAAAACAAAAGCCAGTGAGTGGCTACAGAGGACTCGTCAAATGTCAGATTTTCTTCTCCCTCCCCTCTTCCCCTCCACCCCCCTTGCCTCTCCCCTTGCCTCCCCCACTTGCCTCCCCCCCTTGCCTCCCCCCTTGCCTCCCCCCTTGCCTCCCCCCCTTGCCTCCCCCCTTGCCTCCCCCCCTTGCCTCCCCCCCTTGCCTCCCCCCCTTGCCTCCCCCCCTTGCCTCCCCCCCTTGCCTCCCCCCCTTGCCTCCCTCCTTGCCACCCCCCTTGCCTCCCCCCCTTGCCTCCCCCCCATGCTAAAAATTGAAAGGACAAACAAGTGATGCTGCACTGATGGTGATATGTTCTTCAATGGGAAGAATCCACTGTGACTAATGAAAGATATTACAGCTCAGTGCAATATCATGCAATGGTAACTTGAACTATATTTTTCAGGTTTGATTTTGTCACTGTAACTTTTGATTGAATGTGAGAAGATTGCCGTTTCTGATTGTTTGAACATGTTCTTGTTCTTCGCTTCAGGCCATTTCAGTGTCGGAGCTTCTGGACAATGGGGAGATAATGTGTGCCTCCTGTCCCAGTGATAAGATCTTTGTCACCGGCGGAACCAGCTGTGTAAGTCGTCGTCTTTTGCTACACGTTTTACTTGTCTTTCCATAGGCAGTTTATCCCAAGCTGCGTTTCCTTTAGCCCTTTCACCGCCTGTCATCTTTGAGCAAAACATTTCCATTAAACTTACTTGGCTACAGAAAATATTTCATCTGCAATATTGTGGGATTTCTCTGTGACACATTTAGAAGGCTCAAGCCTTACTACCCGAATTTCGGAACATAATATTGAATAATAGAGCCTGATTCCAAGAGTTTTTATGACATGGGTGTTAAATCATTGTAGTGCAAAAATGCGACATTGGCGGTGAAAGGGTTAAGATTAGTTTACAACAAAATAAATCAATACGTCCTCTCAAGTGAAACTTTCATTGAAGTCGAAGACACTCCAGCCATGTTGATTTTATAGTTTAATTGTCAGTTATTTAGTTAAGTCTGCTTATTCGTCTGGTTGTGGTCTTCTTTGTCTTGGTCTTCTCAGTCTTCATCATCATCACCACTTCTGCACCATAACATTTACATTGTATTTCTAACACTTTGATACTGAACTATATATTTACAGACAAAAAAAGGGATCGCTTTTTATGTCTGATTCATACTTAGATGGCTCATGTGTATGAGTAGAAGGAAAGAACATATCAGTTGCTTTTACTTGTCTCGGGTGTTTTGTATGTGTGAGTACAGAAAAAGACTGCAGGGCTCCCAATCGTCCCGCAAAACAAGGGGTCCCAGGGTTCTTTCACTTACAGTATAGAGGGTCCCAGTGGCATTGCGAATGTTAAAAAAGAATTTTTCTAGTGCATCCCTGGGACCTCCTGCACATTCTTTTAGAGGGTCCTTTAGAATTTTAGTACTTCATACCCGCCAATCATAGACCCGCCAAATGGGGGTCCCTGGGAGCCCTGAGACCATTTCATGTGTTCCACTTTCCCCAGGTGGTTCGTGTGTGGGAGTACTCGGGCAAAGACAAGAAGGTGATGCTGAAGGAGCCGCTGTACGGCCACACCGAGCCTGTCACCTGCCTGACCACCTCCCCGGCCTACAATGTGATCGTGACGGGCTCCAGGGACCGTACCTGCATCATCTGGGACATGAGTCGCCTCATCTACGTGCATCAGCTTAGGGGACATGTTGCTCCCGTGGCCGCCGTCTGTGTCAATGAGCTCACAGTAAGACTTGTGTGTCTGTGGTGTTTTTTGAGTTATTTTGCATCATCTGGGACATGAGTCGCCTCATCTACGTGCATCAGCTGAGGGGACATGTTGCCCCTGCGGTGGTCTGTGTCAATGAGCTCACAGTCTGTGGTGTTTTGGAGTTATTTTTTATAATCTGAACATGAATCGACTCGTGTACATGCACTAGCTTAGATGACATTTTGCCTCTGTGGCCACCGCCTGTGTCAATGAGCTCACAGTAAGAGGGGGGGGGGTTCTGTTGAATTTATTTTCCCTGGCTGAATAAAGCCACACCAGGACTGTATACCATGTTTTACAGACTACAAGGCGCACCCCCCAAATTTTACACAAAATTTAGATTTTGTTTATATTGTTAGTCATAAGGCTCAGGGGTCTCAGTTTCGGAGAAAAAAAAAGTATCGCCTTATAGTCCGAAAAAATATGGTAAGAACTGGCAAATTTTCTTTGCTTATGCAAGCAAATTCTTCTTTAATAATAATAATTTGATTTGCTATATCGCTAAAATTTCACACTAGAAGTATTCTCAATGCGCTTTACAAATTCAACAAATAAATAAAGCACAAGATATGAAGTGAAAACAGTGGATGAACGCATGACATACGCGTCATAGAAACGTACATAAACAACAAGATAACATGATCCACATACCACAAGAGACAACCCATTCACGGTTTCTGATGTTTTGCTATTTTAAGGGGTATGCTCATCCCCTGTTAGTTGTAAGGGGTATGCTCATCCCCTGTTAGTTTTAAGGGGTGTGCTCATCCCCTGTTAGTTGTAAGGGGTATGCTCATCCCCTGTTAGTTGTAAGGGGTGTGCTCATCCCCTGTTAGTTTTAAGGGGTGTGCTCATCCCCTGTTAGTTGTAAGGGGTGTGCTCATCCCCTGTTAGTTGTAAGGGGTGTGCTCATCCCCTGTTAGTTTTAAGGGGTATGCTCATCCCCTGTTAGTTGTAAGGGGTGTGCTCATCCCCTGTTAGTTGTAAGGGGTGTGCTCATCCCCTGTTAGTTGTAAGGGGTATGCTCATCCCCTGTTAGTTGTAAGGGATATGCTCATCCCCTGTTAGTTGTAAGGGATATGCTCATCCCCTGTTAGTTGTAAGGGGTATGCTCATCCCCTGTTAGTTGTAAGGGGTGTGCTCATCCCCTGTTAGTTGTAAGGGGTATGCTCATCCCCTGTTAGTTGTAAGGGGTATGCTCATCCCCTGTTAGTTGTAAGGGGTGTGCTCATCCCCTGTTAGTTGTAAGGGGTATGCTCATCCCCTGTTAGTTGTAAGGGGTATGCTCATCCCCTGTTAGTTGTAAGGGGTATGCTCATCCCCTGTTAGTTGTAAGGGGTGTGCTCATCCCCTGTTAGTTGTAAGGGGTATGCTCATCCCCTGTTAGTTGTAAGGGGTATGCTCATCCCCTGTTAGTTGTAAGGGGTGTGCTCATCCCCTGTTAGTTGTAAGGGGTGTGCTCATCCCCTGTTAGTTGTAAGGGGTGTGCTCATCCCCTGTTAGTTTTAAGGGGTATGCTCATCCCCTGTTAGTTTTAAGGGGTATGCTCATCCCCTGTTAGTTGTAAGGGGTGTGCTCATCCCCTGTTAGTTGTAAGGGGTATGCTCATCCCCTGTTAGTTGTAAGGGGTATGCTCATCCCCTGTTAGTTGTAAGGGGTGTGCTCATCCCCTGTTAGTTTTAAGGGGTATGCTCATCCCCTGTTAGTTTTAAGGGGTATGCTCATCCCCTGTTAGTTGTAAGGGGTGTGCTCATCCCCTGTTAGTTTTAAGGGGTGTGCTCATCCCCTGTTAGTTGTAAGGGGTATGCTCATCCCCTGTTAGTTGTAAGGGGTGTGCTCATCCCCTGTTAGTTGTAAGGGGTATGCTCATCCCCTGTTAGTTGTAAGGGGTGTGCTCATCCCCTGTTAGTTGTAAGGGGTATGCTCATCCCCTGTTAGTTGTAAGGGGTATGCTCATCCCCTGCTAGTTGTAAGGGGTGTGCTCATCCCCTGCTAGTTGTAAGGGGTATTTTCACTCCCAGTTTCAAATTTGAAAGGGTCAAGGCGAAAATATGAGAAAAACTACCCCAATTCCTGTGCGCATACACACACACACACACACACACAGACATGCACACACGCGTGTCTGTGTGTGTGCGTAAATTCCGACTTTACTGGACTCTGTGACACAGACGATGCTTAAAAGTGTATGCAGTGGAACCTCCTTTATAAGACCTTGTAAGGGAGGTAATTTTAATACTTACAAAGAAGGGCAATGTCTCAGAGAAGTAGGTCTTATGTGGGAGGGAGTTATAATGGGAGGTCTTATAAGGGAGGTTCCACTGTATATGGATATCAGAATAGCGGCGGAAGATTTTGACAGAACTAGGCTAAATACCGACCTCCTTTGTTTGAGTCGACCTCATGTTTTCAATCTATTTCTTGCTTTTGTTCAATCATTTTGCATGCGCCTTAAAATACGTTGCGCCTTGTGTATGTTTAAGTTCAGAGGGTGCGCCTTATGGTTAGAAGCGCCTTGTAGTGGGTACAATACGGTGTGGTGTGTTTTCAGGGTGACATAGCAACGTGTGCGGGCACCTACCTGCATCTGTGGAACATCAACGGGGAGGCCATCGCCAGCATCAACACCGCCACCGGCCGCAACCAGCAGATCCTGTGTGTGGCCATGTCCCAGGTCTGGCTTACATTGCATGGTTCTAGTCTTTGGGCTGTGACTCTATGTTGAGCTACTTTTGATAGTACATGTACATGAAAGTAGGTATAATATCACCGGCCGCAACCAGCAGATCCTGTGTGTGGCCTTGTCCCAGGTCTGGCTTACATTGCATGGTTCTAGTCTTTGGGCTGTGACTCTATGTTGAGCTACTTTTGATAGTACATGTACATGAAAGTAGGTATAATATCACCGGCCGCAACCAGCAGATCCTGTGTGTGGCCTTGTCCCAGTTCTGCATTGCTTCACATCACAGTTTTGTGGGCAGGATTAATGAGGAAACAAAATATAAAGATATTGGCCCCAACCATATCTTAGATCAAAGCTAGTCTAAATCAGGGAGACATTGCCTGCTTGTCGTTTAGTCTTACGAATGTGATAATGTATTGAGTTACAAACGACTGTATGAGGAAGCTAAATATAATGCCACTGGCTCAGTTGGATTATGTGTGTAACAGATTAGGGTTAGCATGCTTTCTATAGATTGATCAGCCCATTGACTCAATGCAGGCGATGGGGTAGTGTGTGTCTGTTTGCCTGTTTCCTTTGTCTGTCTGTACAGAATCTTGAGACCAGCTGTACAGCATTGCTTCAAAGTTTGTATGGTGTGTCTGAACCTTGTAGTATCCTACTCAGCGATAGCGTTGTAGACATGATTGTTTTATGTATTGAGTTGTGTGTGACGGTGTATGTTTTTAAAAAAAAAATCTCAGATGCTTTGCTGTCATTTCTTGCTCTGCTCATACTTACCTGTCTGATCTGCTTCACACTTACACACTCTCTCATCAGCTCCGTTCTTCCTCCGATTCTTGTCTTCTGCAGCTTCCCTTAGTTTAGACAAAAACTTACGGTGAAAGATCCTTTTGTTTTCAGGCCCCAGCTACTTGGAACAAACTACCACCATCTCTCAGACATTCCAACTCTGTCAGTCTTTAAGGCCAATCTGAAAATGCACTTCTTCTCTCAACGCTAATGCTTGTAATCTTAGCCTGCTTATTAAAACGTGATGGGTCTGCGTGAATGAAGTGTGTACGGATTAAATAGGGAGGAGGGGAATGGGGCGTGTGAGTGACTGAGTGTGTCACTTTGTGTATGTGTGTTTTGTTTGCGTTGATGTGAGTGTGTGCATGCGCATGTTTGTATGTCTATGAGTATGTGTTTGCGTGGGGGTGAGCGAGCGCGTCTAAGTATGTTTGATATGGATGATGTAATCTTGCATGTAGAGTGATGTTAGTTTTGTAAAGCGCCATGAGTACTTCGCCTAGAGTGTGCGCTATATAACGTCCTTATTGTTTATTATTATTATTATATTTCCTTTTAAGTTTGGGATTTGCTTTATTCACAGAAGTGCCATATATACCATAAAGTATGGTAGTAATGATTGTGCTTTGCTGTTGTCTTTTCTCCAAATGTTCTGTGCGAGAGATGTGAATGACCAATGTTGTGTGTGCTGTGTTTCAGTTCATGGAGTGGGACGCTCAGAATGTGATCCTCACTGGCAGCAGTGATGGGGTGGTCAGGGTGAGTGGGTCATTGGTCAGTGTGTTGTTTCAGTTCATGGAGTGGGACGTTCAGAATGTGATCCTCACTGGCAGCAGTGATGGGGTGGTCAGAGTGAGTGGGTCATTGGTCAGTGTGTTGTTTCAGTTCATGGAGTGGGATGCTCAGAATGTGATCCTCACTGGCAGCAGTGATGGGGTGGTCAAGGTGAGTGGGTCATTGGTCAGTGTGTTGTTTCAGTTCATGGAGTGGGACGCTCAGAATGTGATCTTCACTGGCAGCAGTGATGGGGTGGTCAAGGTGAGTGGGTCATTGGTCAGTGTGTTGTTTCAGTTCATGGAGTGGGACGCTCAGAATGTGATCCTCACTGGCAGCAGTGATGGGGTGGTCAAGGTGAGTGGGTCATTGGTCAGTGTGTTGTTTCAGTTCATGGAGTGGGACGCTCATAATGTGATCCTCACTGGCAGCAGTGATGGGGTGGTCAAGGTGAGTGGGTCATTGGTCAGTGTGTTGTTTCAGTTCATGGAGTGGGACGCTCAGAATGTGATCCTCACTGGCAGCAGTGATGGGGTGGTCAAGGTGAGTGGGTCATTGTACTCCATACACCGGTCAGTGTGTGGGACATAACTGTGAAAACTGAAAACTGACCGACGTCCTGACTGATCGCCCCCATGGCTTTATTTCAATATCTTTGATACTGCTGGCATGCAATGCAGAGTGTATTTTGACATTTCAGAAGAAAAATGAGATCATTATTAGGCATTGATATAATTTAGGGATTAATCTCAACATACAAGTCTAACCGTTACTTATGTCTTTGTTATGTACGTGCACTTTAGCTTCATTTTTATTCCAATCCCTCACACATGCAGACTCTTGATAAAACATTAAAAAGACAAAAGATCGTACTGCTACTAGGCACTGTGCCCCCCCCCCCCCCCTTTATTTTTATAAGAAACATCTCATCAAGTGGTTATTCTTACTTTAATTTGACCTAAAAGAACATGACAACATTGAAAGGTGAATTTATCTATTTTGAAATATTAAAGTATAATTAAAAATAATAAAGAAACGTGACCCTTTTTTTTTTACTTATCATACAAAAGCTTACTATGTGTGTGTGTGAATCTTCCTCAGATGTGGAGTGTGGAGTACGTCCAAGTTCCAGAAGAGAAAGACGTCGCCCCCGCCACCTCCACCAAAACCACAGACAACAAAGACTCCACGGACGGAGCCAAACGCCCCCCCTCCTCCTCCACCTCCACCACCACCACCACCACCCAGCCCCGCTCGGTGCGCAAGATGTCGCGGCACGGGTCCTGCGACAGCTACGCCAGTGAAGAGCGCTCCGCCGTCGACCTCCTCAAAGACTTCAAGGACCCCGACTTCCTCGCTGTGCGTGAAACAGAGCTCGCCTCGTCGGGCGAGCAAGACTCTCCGCTCGCGCAGCGCCTGAAGCGGGAGAGAGACGGGGCGGGGGAGTACCGTGGGGGAGGTGGGACCATGAGCAACACGAGCAGCTTCAACGACCTGTGCGGGGTGGAGGATGCTGCTTGGGAGAGCGGCAGTGTGAAGGCGGCGGCGGTGGATGCCGGGGTGGAGGCTCTGGTTGTGCTGGGGGAGGGCAGTCAGGCAGACCTGGAGGGCAGGCAGGGCGTGGGGCAGGGCGGAGAGGAGTCGCATCAGCAGGACGATGTGGACAGTCGTCATTCCACGGCGCAGGAAGGTCAGTTTTCTTTTCTTTTCCCTACAGCAACCACAGTCACTACTATTATGTCGCTGTAAATATTTGGGAATGCGCAAGACAGCAAATTATCAAGAAGAAGAAAGTGGACAGGAGAAAAATAAGAAAAATAGAAAGCTTGGCCCAGCCAGCCAGGTCCCGCTAATCAGTCCCTAACATGGTGCCGCGCCAAGCGAGAGAATGAACCAGCCTGCCAGGTCCCGCTAATCGGGCCCCAACATGATGCCACGTCATTGGGAAGAATAAAATAAAGGAAAATGAACTAAAATAAATTAAAATGAACTAAAGAAAATAAAGAAAAAGAGAGAAGGAAGTGTAGTAGTTGTGATTTGGAGACCCAGGACACAAAAGTGCCCAAGATCCTCGCCTCAACAGCCTGTTCGTGGAGGTTGTTCCATGCCTTGATGGTACGCGGCAGGAAACTTGCTTGCCTGTATTGAATACGGCAGTAGATCTGGGCCAGCTGCTTGGCTTTGCATAGAACGTGAGACGCAATGCTTGTGTAGAGCTTACAGCTTGGTATTTAAACCCTTTACCTGAAGTCGGAGTAGGGCTGCCCACATGGCGGGGTTATCAAAAACAGTCACACACGTAATGTTCTCATCCCTAGCTGATGCATTTGTACCACAGTGTTCAAGTGCTTCGGCTGTTGGGATGATCCCTGGAGTCTTTTAGCCAGGGTACAACAACATTTAACCCAAAAGTAGCCATATTACTGCAGCAAAGCATATTTTAGATTTAAAGCATTTTTTTTTGTAGCCTCCTTGTTGATTTTTGCCTCAGATGGAGGCGCTGTGTAGTTTTGATTTATTTCTGTGTGTCATTTGAAAGCACTCATTAGTCTAGAGCACTTTGCCACCACCACACCCTCACCCAACCCGTGCTCCAAAAGTGTTGATGATGACAAGTATACCTCTGTGACGGTGAGAACCGAGTTCAGAGAATATTACTATAACTCAAGAAAACTGCTTACTGCTGAAGACAGAATCTGACTTGGGAAGGGGCTGGGGGAAAATGAAAAATTTTCCAAAGCTGCTGAGAATATGATCTGCAAGTAAATATATTAAAGAATTTGTAAAACTTGATTTTGCTGACAAGGGATTCTTAAAAGTGCTTAGACTATTCTGTTCTATTGTATTCCTTCTTTTTTGGTATTAAACTTTTTAATTAGCAATTTTTATTTAAACAAGTCAAAAACAGAACAGAACAGAAACTAAGAGATGGTGGAAAATTGAAATGAAATGTGACATGAAAAAATAACTTCAACAACCGTTGGACAAGGAAGAGCTGAACTAAGATCTGCAGGCTCCTGAGGCATTTTTGTTTCATTTTTGTTTTGTTTCTCCTCTCTGTTTCCTTCTTTCTTCTCCTTTGGTCACACCCCTAAGTGCGTACATTTACTTCTGTAAATAGAAGTTGGTCGCCACCACAGAAGAAGAAAAAAGCATGGAGAGTCCTCTGAATTTCTGTGCATAAATGCTAACTCAGCAACTGTTGTTGTTTGTCCAGGGGATTCTGTGGGTGGGTCGGCAGAGAAGGGGTCAGAGGAGGATCTGGGCTCTGAGGTGACCTTCAACCCCCTGCCCCTGCCCCTGCCCCTGCCACTGCCCCACAAAGACCCTGCCGACATCGCCCCCAAGCCACGGCCCCTGGGCAAAAACACCCTCAGAGAAGGTAGGCACACACCTAAAATGACTGCTCCATATAGTTTTCTTTTCAGGAAAGGGATTTACTGCTTGTCTCCTGTTTTTGCTTAGAAAGACATGATTTAGCATGAAATGTTTTGTGTTTCAGCTACAGTAGTTGTTACTTGTTAAGCATGTAAGTTTATGGCTTCTGCAATAGTTGTTGTTTAGTCCTCTGCTCCCCTGTTCGGAGAGTAAGTGTTGTCCTTTTGTCTGTCTTTCCATGTAGTACCTTGTGAACCACCTCACCGTGTATCTGAATGTGATGCGATTCTCAGGCCACTGTTGCAGCAGACTACCTCACCGTGTATCTGAATGTGATGCGATTCTCAGGCCACTGTTGCAGCAGAGTACCTCACTGTGTATCTGAATGTGATCCGATTCTCAGGCCACTGTTGCAGCAGAGTACCTCACTGTGTGTTTGAATGTGAATGTGATGAATGTGATGCGATTCTCAGGCCACTGTTGCAGCAGAGTACCTCACTGTGTGTTTGAATGTGATGCGATTCTCAGGCCACTGTTGCAGCAGAGTACCTCACCGTGTATCTGAATGTGATGCGATTCTCAAGCCACTGTTGCAGCAGAGTACCTCACCGTGTATCTGAATGTGATGCGATTCTCAAGCCACTGTTGCAGCAGAGTACCTCACCGTGTATCTGAATGTGATGCGATTCTCAAGCCACTGTTGCAGCAGAGTACCTCACCGTGTATCTGAATGTGATGCGATTCTCAAGCCACTGTTGCAGCAGAGTACCTCACCGTGTATCTGAATGTGATGCGATTCTCAAGCCACTGTTGCAGCAGAGTACCTCACCGTGTATCTGAATGTGATGCGATTCTCAGGCCACTGTTGCAGCAGAGTACCTCACCGTGTATCTGAATGTGATGCGATTCTCAGGCCACTGTTGCAGCAGAGTACCTCACCGTGTATCTGAATGTGATCCGATTCTCAGGCCACTGTTGCAGCAGAGTACCTCACTGTGTATCTGAATGTGATGCGATTCTCAGGCCACTGTTGCAGCAGAGTACCTCACTGTGTATCTGAATGTGATCCGATTCTCAGGCCACTGTTGCAGCAGAGTACCTCACTGTGTATCTGAATGTGATGCGATTCTCAGGCCACTGTTGCAGCAGAGTACCTCACTGTGTATCTGAATGTGATGCGATTCTCAAGCCACTGTTGCAGCAGAGTACCTCACTGTGTATCTGAATGTGATCCGATTCTCAGGCCACTGTTGCAGCAGAGTACCCTATTATGCGGACTATAAGGCGATACTTTCTTCCTAGACTCAGACCCCTGCGCCTTATAATGTGACTGATAATATAGTAAGAAAATATAACAACAAAATCTGAGTTTTGTGTCAAATTTGTGTATAATCAGGTGCGCCTTGTAGTCCATAATATACGGTACTTGTTGCCATACTCTGCCACTCATTTGTTCTGTTCTATTTATACTTTGTCCCAAAAGATAATGGCGGTTTGTTTTAATTATGTAGGTGTTGTCAGAGCTGAGAGTGTATTGAAGTTTTGTTTTCAGTTCTCTCCTGCATCCTGCTTCACGTTTCTTTTTACCCCTGTTTTCCCACATTATAGGCATAATGGGTAAGGTTCGAGTGAATCTGATCTTCACTTTCCTTGTCTCCTCACTCTCCACAGCCAATGCATTCAGATTTCAGATGAGATCAATGGAGAAAATGTGTTTTTAAACAGGTTCAAGGGAAAGAGAAAAAAAGCGAAAGAAGTGGCTCAGATACATAGAAAAATAGTTGATGACAGTAAGAGAGAGAAAAAAATGAGTAAAAAAGAGTGGCAGAAGTTTCTTGCTCAGAACTTCCAGAAGGCAGGAACACTATTTGTATTGAAAGGACCCCTAGTATGGGAGCTCTCTATCTGTATTCCAGCCAGTAATGAATCTATCCACGGGTGCTATGCAGGTTTCCGGTGGCAGCGTCAGCTGGTGTTCCGCAGTAAGCTGACCATGCACACGGCCTTTGAGCGCAAAGACAACAAGGAGCCCGCTGCTGTAACCGCCATCGCCATTTCCAAGTAAGGAAACCCCACCCCTCCTGCACTTCTGTGTGTGGTGTCCTGCAAGAGTGTGTATGCTTGTGTGGGTGTCATCGCCATTTCAAAGTGAGGAAACCCCACCCCTCCTGCACTTCTGCTGTGTGTGGTGTCCTGCAAGAGTGTGTATGCTTGTATGGGTGCGTGTGTTTATGTTTTGTTTAAAAATGTGCATGTTTAGTTAAACCTTTTGCATAATTGTCCTTCAGGTGGAAGGCAGAAGGTACTGTGATCAGCCTTCTTTATTTCACAACTCTCTGACCTGATGCTATTGAGTTAACTGATAAAGTAGAGTGTCCCCTTCTCAATAAACAAACTCCACCCCAGCCCTCAAATAGCAGTTACCCACCAGTTATTTGTAAATCACAGTCGGTTCCCATGACTGGCACACACTGTTCAGTAAGCATTCCTGCTTTCCCCAGGGACCACAAGACGGTGTATGTGGGCGACGGGCGAGGGCGCATCTTCAACTGGACGGTGACTGACCAGCCGGGGCGGGTGGTGGCTGACCACTGGATGAAGGACGAGGGGGTGGAGGCCTGCCCCGTCTGCAACGTGCGTTTCTCGTTCGCCGAGCGACGACACCACTGCCGCAACTGTGGGAAGGTCTTCTGCTCCAAGTGAGGCTCCAGGATTTCACTTGGGCTGTTTTTTGTTGTTGTCAGTCATTGGTATTGGATGTATGTGGCTAAATAAAGATCTCATTCATTGTTTTACAATGTGTCTGCTAGCTTGAGAAACATGCAGCAGAATATTACGATTTCTCCTTGTACTTCATGGATTTGTTAAAGCAATTTATATATTGTGATTTTTTTGCCTTTTAAACAAAGGGAGCTTTGCTTTTGTAGTGAGTCAGTGGTTATTAATGAAGACTGAAAACTGGTCAGCAGTATTAGTTGAACCTTTGACTGTTCCGAAACATATACACATTATTCCATTGAGATTTTGCTGTTGATATGCTCTGTGAATTGAAATATACAGGTCCTGTAACATTGGTTTTGCTATAGCTTTTAAGGATACATAAATTTTGCATCCTATGCAATATCGCATCAAATTCATGGCAAACTCAAACCAATATCTAACCAATACGTCAGCTCTGTTGGAAGTTTAGTGGCTAACTAATATACAGATACTGTCAACACCCAATCTGGATTAAGTTTCCACCCAAGAGAAAGGTGTTCCGCTTTTTGAAATTTTAGTTTACAAATGCTCATGTGATATATTAAGTTTCTTGATAATGTTCCTAAACATTATGCACATTATTCCATTGAGATTTTGCTGTTGATAGGCTCTGTGAATTGAAATATACAGGTCCCGTAACATTTAAGTTTGTTGATAATTTGTGATATTCTCATAACCTACAGGTGCAGCCGCTACGAGACTGAGATCCGTCGTCTGCGTATCCTGAAGCCGGTGCGGGTGTGCCTGTCCTGCTACAACATCCTGCGGGCACAGCAAGCCGCCGACGCTCTGGCCTAGGCAGCGGGCCGTGTCTGATCACCACGTTTCACATAGCAGACACCAGTTGCCTAGCATCCGTCACTACGGTGAACTGTCAGTCATGTACATAGACAGCCGCTTCACACCACATTTTATTATAGACTGGGGCAAAGTGAGAACAGGGGCTCAAAGCACTATTGTGTTGTCAACCCAAAAGAGGATGGAACCTATATGGCCAGTTTGAAAGCAAAGACTTACGTGAAAGCAATGACTTTTTTGTGATACTTAAGGGATGAGTTCTGAGTGTGTGGGCAGAAAGCGGTGGACATTGATGTTGTCTTTCAGACTAGAGTGTAGCTGGTAGAGCCTGTACTGGGCTGAAGTGAAGCCCCCCCCCCCCCCCCCCCCCCCCCCCCCCCCACGTGTGATGAAAACCATATCACCACTCTCAACAATGCACATAGCAACAGCCTGCGTAGTAGTGTGTGTGTGGTGTGATCATGTGCGTTTCTTTCACTGTGTGATCTTTGTGCAAGGGGGTGTGATTGTGATGCAATCATTTTGTTATCAATATCGTTTTTCTTGATTCCATCGTGTGGCGAAGATGCTGGCTCGTGGGTTGGGTTGGTTGTCGTGATCTTCGTATTCGATTCATTTGCTCGCTATGCTCATGAGTTGTTTCATGTCTATGTTAGTCGTTCCTTGCGATTAAAAAAATATCATGATGAAACGGATTGTGCATGGAGATAAGACATACTACCAAATGAACAGGGTTTGATACAACTTGGTTGTACATTTTACTGTGCAAATTTTAAATATTTTGTTAGCTGCAAAACAGAATCTCACCTGCATAGCATGCTTATAAGTGTGCCATTAGTTTTAGATTGATAGAGATTTTGGGGGGTTTTATCTGGTTTCTTTCTAAACTTTTTTCCAGCCTGTCTTCACCGAATTATGTAGACTAGCCTAGTTCAGCTGAAAGCATGGGGTACCGGTGATACTTTGGGCAGAAAGGAAATCTCCTGGACTAGATCTGGCTTAGAATTAGTGCTCTGTCAACAGTCTTTCTCTGTTAGGATGTTACTGTAGCATTATTGACTATTTATGTATTCAACGGGAAAGGTGTGTGGTCAGTATCTTAGTAAAAGAATCATGGTTTATCTGATGAACGAACCAAGCATCATTGAATGAATTCTGTGTGAAAGAATCGTAGATTTTCTGTTGTATTTAGTCTGTAGACTGTTGTTATTTATAGTGGATGAGTTATCAACTGTTTTGTTAGCTAGATTATGTTATCGACTTGCTTGTATTATTGTGTCTGCCATGTTTCATTCATTTGACTGTGATTTCTGTTATTGATTATGTTGAAAAATGTTGACAAAAACTAAATGTATTGTTATCTATTTAATATGGAAGTTTGTATGGTTTTGAGATGATTCGTTGTTATAATCCATTAGTAGGTGAACAGAAAAGGACATCATTACACTGTATGTGCAGTGTGATGCAGGCAACTATTTTAGTGGTCATGTCGTTTGAAGCGTAGCTTGCAGCATAAACCAAAATGGTACCACATCAAAGGTCAACTAAAGTGGGATCTGTGTTCATTTGTATTTGGCTGAATTGGTTTGACCTCACATTCTCTCTTACATTAATTTCCATGATTTATGTCAAGCAACTTTTCTCTTTCAATTGTTGGGGGGTGTAGAGAACGTGAATTGAATTGAAATCCTGGTATAGGTCAAGATGTGCCACCCCCCTGCATTTCTCGGTTAATTCCGTTTTTCCGTTTTTGCCTTTCTTACCAAACATAAAGCTGTATTTTATGAACCTTTTCAGCTAATTATCTTTTTGGAATACTAACCCTAACCCTAACCCTACCGAAATCCCATCCTCCAAATTTGGAATGTGTTGGCTGAATGCAGCGAGGAGACCAGTGAAAACTGAAAGCCAGACACATACATGCATTGCCCATTATGGTCATGTCATAGCAGCCAACCATTCCCAATTTCCTGGAATGTTTCCGTTTTCCAGCCGTGATTCCGCATTTCTGATTATGACCGTAAAGTTTCTGATTCCGAAATTGGAAGGAGGAAAAAAGAAAACATGTCAAATCCATGTGGAAGTCAATGTGCGTGCCGTTTCCACAGCCATTCCAAATGCCAATCCAACATTTATTATCCCGGAAACCATCATTTGCGCATGTGCGGTAAGCTTCTCTGCTGATCAAAATGGCGTCATGTTTACCAAAGTTTGTTCCTCGGTATTGGGGTCTTTTGCAAGAGTGAATACCCTTGGAGGGTGGGAGAAGATGATTCAGTACTGACCAGACAGGGGGATAACTCTCGCCAATAACCCCTATTTGATGCCACTATATGGCTGCCTTTCGAAGAGGTCAGTACTGACCAGCAAGAGCAATTACTCTCACTGTCAAGGGCGTTAATAACCCTAGTTGCAAAGGCTTATAGAGAACAATTTCCCATCAACGATGTGTCCCATGAAGAGGATAGTTACGCTTTCTGCACTGTGTGCCGACGCAACTTCAAAAATTTCTTACGGGAATCTAAAATAACATGGCTGTTCTTGTACCGTGAAACTGAAAGCAGAAGTTTTATTTATTTATTAAGAAGATTTATATAGCGCATACCTTTAAGCTCTTTGCGCTTAAGTCTTCAGTTGTGAAACAGATCACAATGACGTAGTCATGATACAGTGCTTCGATGCTAAAACGGCACAATCAGTGGAGAGGTAAGCATGCCGTTTTATTCGGCTTATGTAAGACAATGTTTTCTTGTCAGGAGATGAAGACTGCTTCTTTATATTAAAAAAATGCTTCAGCTTCAGGGGGATGCGCCCCCTGACCCCCTCTCTCTCGGGAGGGGGTTCGCACACACCCTCACTCCCCCCCTCGACCCCCCCATATTTATTATTTTTGTATTCTGGAAAGTTGGCAGCTATGTCGTATGGGCTGGGACACACAGAAGAAGAAGAAATCCCAAGCGTCTGTGCCAAATGGCAAACGTGCTCTTAACCCTTTCACTGCCAGCCATATTTCAGCCAAATATTTCCATTACATTTACCTGGGTAGAGAACAAAATCCATCTGCAGTATTGGGGATTCTTCTGTGACATATATAAAATAAGGTCTATCCTTACTTCCCAAAACTAAGACAATAGGGTCTTTGGATAATAGACCCCAATTTGCTGCCTTTTAGTGACATAGGTGTTAAATCACTGTGGTGCTAAAATGCGACATTGGCGGTGAAAGGGTTAACTCATCCAATTCTAATTTCACCTTCTCCGACATTGTTTGTTGTTTGTATTTTCATGCAATGTCAGCTACAGCTGAGATGAATGCACTTTGACTACGATGACTTTCAGCTCTAGCCGCTTATGTGCAAGTGAACAACTGCAGAGAAAAATGAGAAGTGAGTCAGAAACTTTGTTTAAAATCATGTGAATTGTGAGAGTGTAGGCGTCAGAACAGGGGTGTGATTGGAATGAGTTTGGCACACCTAATGGTGGGCTTTGAGATATTGGAAGCTTTGGGATTTTAAGGCATGGTAGTGGATGTGTTTCTCTAAGAGAGAAAGGTGGCAGAGTGGTTAAGAAGTTCACCTGCCAAATCTAATGCAGTGTGAGTGACACGGGTTCGAATCCCGGCCTCGCCCTTACTTTCTAGTTCGACAGGAAAATCGAACTGAACGTCGAGTCCTTCGGATGGGGACTTAAAGCTAGTCTGATGCACGTAAAAATCACACGGCAGTTGAAAGTTGGTAAGAGCAGGGACAAATCTCGCTGCCTGGTATGGCCAAATTGATAGCTAGGTTTTCCAAGTGTGCCCACACACCCTCCTCACCTTGTTCCCCCAAAAAAACATTTTTTTTAAATGGGTAGGCGCTGTACTTGCGGCAATGCGCTCTCCAGGGGAAAGCAATCCAAATTTCACAGAGATAAGTCTCTGTGACTAGAATATACCAAATACCAAATACTTCTGTTGAGGTAAAGAAATCAACTAGGTGATTCAAGTGCAATGTGTCTGTCTTTCAAATCAGAAATACTAATCATCAAAATGCTTATTTGAATTTCATTTTGCGCAGTGGATGATCAGTGGCTACCTTTTGAAAAATGCTCTATGATTCTAAAATAATGTCCGTACAAGCATTTGCATGTTCAACCATGTAATGTTTCATATGAAACAGCAATACTCCAGCATTATTCTCTTGCTATGGAATATTATTTATCAATATGTCAGTAAACTATATCTGTCCTGGAACTTAACTCGTTTTCATTCCACCAATGCTGTTACTACAGTGGAACCTCCCTTTTAAGACCTTGAAAAATAATCCAAAATAAGGTCTTTATAGGGGAGGGAGTTGTTGATTAGGGAGGTAATTTTAATACTTAAAAAGAAGGGCAATGTCTCAGAGAAGTAGAACTTAAGTGTGAGGGAGTGTTATAAGGGAGGTTCCACTGTACCACATTGTGTCAGATGATTCTTGGTTCATATTCACTTCCTCCGAAGTCGGAGTGTGGCTGCCCATGTGGCGGGGTAATCAAAAACGGTCACACGCGTAATGTTCTCATCCCTAGCTGTTGCATTTGTACCATAGTGTTCAAGTGCTTCGGCTGTTGGGATGATCCCTGGAGTCTTTAAGCCAGGGTACGACAGCAAGCATATTCAGTTGGTTTCACTTGTTCATTCCATGGGTGTTGTGTGAGTGCTAAAAGCAATGCGCGTCAGTGAATGCAGAGAAGGCAGAGAGTGAAATTCATTGTAATAAGGAATGCAGAGAACGTTTTGTTGTTTAGCTTACAGTGTCGGTGACACCGCTCTTGTCATCAAATTCTCTTTTGTTCTCACAGATTTTTTTTTCTTGACGTGCATCATAAATTTGCTTTGTGATGTCTAATTTTTTCCCATCAGATTCTGGGTAAAAGAAAGATTGTGAAATATTAAGATCCAGCCCTCTTCATTGTAAACCGGTTTGCTTTGATATGATGATCACACGCCCATAATGTTTCGTTCTAAAGAAATTTGCTGTTGAGGAAAACACACACACAACACCTCCGTTTGTTGTAGCTGAAGAATCAAGAAAGCGGGTCTAAAGTTAAAAACTCCTGAGACAAGTTTTGATCCTGATTACAAACATACATTTGTGTGTGTGTTTATGCATGAATGTTTATTTTATCTAAGTCTGTAGAAAAGGAAAGTAAAAACAAAAAAGATGATTCATATAAAATGTGATTGGTCCGCTCAATGGTTGAAATATTCACATGATAGTTTGACGGTTCTTTTTCTTCGTTTTATTTTGGTGTTGATAGGTTTGACGCTGAATGCCTGTTAATTGAATGAGGTGGTGATGAATGGTTTGTGTGGCAACTAAAGAAACAGTCTTTGTTTTGGACGGAGAGCATAAATTTAATGCTTTCATTCTTTTTTTTATTAGGAAAATGATTCCAGATGGGGGGAATTATGGGATACATGAGTAAATAAAGAGCGGTATGTGAGGGAAACGAGGGGCATAGTTGATGATTGTTTTTTATGACGATCATTTTTTTCTGGTTATAAAGACTGACTCAGTTACTGCATGTACTTTTTCAGTCAGCTCCTTATTCACCGCGATAGTTTCCTTAATTTTACCATTATGTGTAGGGCTGATATTAATCGGATGAGTACAAACATGAACTTGCTGCTGGTGGAATGAATTGTAAGCGAAGATTACTGACAGAATCTTGTGACGAGTCATAAACTGAGCTGCATTGCTTGTTATTTTGATTTGAAGTTCGACTTGCGATTAATTTATCAACAAAATGTAGTTCAAACCGTTAAGAAGTTTGGCTAAAAATTAATGAATCAAATTGTAGTTCAGCCATTCATTCAAAGATTCCCAGGTGTCGATATGAAGGTGAGAGCTAAGTGATGTGGATTCTGTTATTGTATGCTTTTGTTGGTGAAAGAAAAACTGATGGATTGTCTGTCTCTGGGCCGTGTAGCTGTAAGCATAGCTTCTTTTTCTTCTTCTTCTTATGATGATAAGACATTGTATAGAGACCTTGCATTTTGAAGTCATGTATATTGAACTTCATTGTTAGCCGTGCCTGACTAGAACAATGAATGCAGGTCATACTAGAGTCCCAGTAGTAGTCATGTTTTGTTGTAAATAATTGATGGTTTCGCCATTAAAACATTTTCTGTACAGTTCATATTAATCATATTTGCTTAGAAAAAAATTCTGCAGATGCATTGATTTTCATGCTCGTTTTTGTGCAGAGACATCTTGCTTGTAGCGAGTAGAAAAAGAGATGGACGATTCCAGTTGTGTTCCTCTATTTATGTTGAGCTTTCAAGTTAGAAAGTTCTTCAGTTTTTGTTTTTTGAAAGAGATCATTTTTTGTTACTCTACTTCTGTTTCTTGAACACATGTGCACACTCACACACTTTCTCTCTATTTTTTTCTCTAATTTGTTTTTAATATTTATTACTTTAGAAGTAAGAGAAGCTTGCCAAAGATTTAAAAATCGTTTAACTCATTCGCATCGCAACGATTTTGAATTATTAAAAAAACCTCACAAATCACTCCAGCCATACACACAAACAAAACATACATAAACAAATGGAGAAATGAAAGAAGATTACAGGGTTTTACTTCAGGTTTAGACATAGGGAAGTGGTAGATCAGACTTTTTTATATATAGACTTTATATAGAAAAACTACACCGACTGGTTTCCCCAGAAGAAACCACTACTAAAGCAAAGTCACGAGGCAAAATTGTGGTCTAAGGGAGCGAAGCTAGTTTAGAAGTGACCAAGGTAGTGTGCACACAGATTTACTTCCCTTGAAGCAAATGCATCAAATTGACAGCTATCTATTATTTTCCGGACATATATGTCGGGAACGACTTGAACGAGCTAATACTAAAGGATGGACTTTTCACCATGAAATCCCAATCTGGAAAATTAGATGCAGATGTAACCAATTCCTACAGTGGGTCTGCGTATGAGCTTGTTTGTTGTTGCCCATCATTTTGCTGTCATTTGCTCTGCATTCCCCAGGGTTTCGGCAGGGAAATAGCATTAACGCTATGACATACATTTTCCTTGTCTGTATCTACGTCACTAAAGATCAACTAGACCCGAAACATTTAGACATTTGGCAACATTATTCTTCCTTCCATAATACTCTGTATAGTAGGTAATAGGGATAGTCTAGTTTCTATTTGCGTGTAAGGCATACTTACTTATATTACCTGGTATATCTTGGTTATCGGATAATGACTTTAGTAGTTAAGTCAGAAAATGTATTGTTTTCAGCTTTTTGAGTAAAGGTTTTTGACTTTTTAAATATTTTTATATAAAAACTGTGAAATTCACATTGTGCATTTCCTAATAATTCTAAGGTGGTCACAAAGTTATGGCATTGTATCTTATACTGAGGATGGATCCAGGGGTTCTAGGCTTTAATCTTTTTAATGATTTTAAAAAAACTTTGTGTTTGGGTGAAGCAAAAGTGATCTGAATTTTATTTTGTTCCTCTCCTAGTTTTGGTGATGGGAATGGTGGGAATGGTGGGACTGGTGGGAATGGTGGGACTGGTGGGAATGGTGGGACTGGTGGGAATGGTGGGAACGAACCAGGGGAAGGGATATATTGATGATCATCCCCAGGTTGTCATTTTCATACGTCTTTTGGGTAATTATGAATCGGTTCACATGAATGTTAACGCTGTTATATAAACCGACATGATAAATTAAATTGTACAGGGTAGGTATTTATATCAGCTTTTGTATTATTCAGACAGCATCTATTACATCAGGCTTGTTGGTTACTTAAATATACCCGATTTACCCATGAGATTTCATGAGTATTTATAACCCTATCAATTTTAGTAATTCCACATTAATACAGGAACTGCTTTGTCTAGTAATGAGGTTACGTGCAGATTTGGACGTAAAGCATTGATGCCCCCAAAGGAACTCCCTTTTGTTGCCATTTATTTATTTGATTCATCCTGAATTCAGGAACAAGGAAAACTAAATATTTGATTTTTTTTTTTTAATCAGGAGAGAGCAGTTTTTTTGGTTAAAGATCCATCAGGTCACGTGTCAAGGTCACGGGTTTCGCGTGTTTACCCTCTTGTAGCTGGTAAGAAATCTTGTTTTGACCAGGTTTGACTCCCATACAAATGTCCCCAAATTGAAAACGAAACATCCTCAATTTGAAGTTGGGGACATTTATATGTGGGTCACAGCTACCCAGAAAAAAACAAGGGACTTAATCATGGTGGGTCTTTAAGATGGCACGAAATGAGGAGATAACTTCAGCGCTAATGCAGAACAACCATTTTTCGATGTATGAGCCAGGTTTGAATGTACAGTACATGTTTATAAGCACTGTCTGGTAAAACCAGCCAAGCTTGTCTGTTATGTGCAACTGTTTTATTTTTTTATTTTTTTTAAGGGTGACAGGTTAGGGTCATCGTGCATGTCTGATGATGCTGTACATATTGATTTTCGGGGACCACTGAGGTGCCGGGGTTGGTGGTCGATTTAATATTTTGTGTGCAATATTTTCAGAAGCGCAATGATGCTGCTTTTCCTTGCAGTGGGAAGAGAAGGGCTTCAGGAGACTAGTCAGTTGTCAGCAAAGATAATCGACACTTGGTTCCTCACTTCGTTTCGTGATTTGGAAGTGTGAGAGTGGATTGGGTAAAATGATAGCTTGTGCTTTGGCAGTTATGACAATGAAGATGATGATAAAGAAGATGATGATGATGATGGGTGTTTTAATTATTGAAGTATTTGTTTGGTGGTATGTATGTATGACTGGATGATTTGCTCACACACTTGCTGTGAAGAGTGTTCTTAAACGTTTTAAGACGGATGAGATTTGTGTGAGTATCTGATGTGATATTGGTCGGCTTTTCGTTTTGGGTCATAATACCTTTCTTCGTCAGCTCTTGCCATTCCTCAGTTTATCTTTTAATCTTCTTTGCTAGGTTGCTTAAGTACATGGGATCATCAATAATCTTTGCTATTTGATGCTTCAGATTTAAGAACTACTTTTCAAAGCGATTTACTAATTTTACATAAACTGAAAAGAAATTCAGGTTATAAAATGTGTTAGTACTATTTCTTGAATTGGTTCATGAAAGAATTTTATTGGTATCATATTTAACGTGAAGAGAAAGAAAAGGGGGGGAAAGCCTCCTAAATTAAAAAAGGAAAAAAACCTTCCCATTTTATAACCATTTTCATTCAGAAATTATATTTTTTTTAAATCAAACATTTTTATTTAAATTTAAAGATTCCAGACCACATGTCCATCTGTTTTCCTCTTCATTATATTTTTTATTACGTTATAATATTGTTCTGTTTGTTTATTTACTTATTTATTTGCAGTTTTTAATCTGTAAAACATAAAAGATGAAATGGGTTGATGCGAAAAACTGTATTCCAAAGTTTATCATGTGAATCGGAGAGTGTGTAATTTCTTCTTTCTCTCTGACAGTTTCAGTTTTTCAGTCAATGACTAGTTCTTTAGCCGTATCTAGTTGCTGTCAGATGAATGTCCATCTGTGTTACTGTCGCTCTTCCCCTGTTTTATGATCCATGATAGAACCATGTTGTTTGCTTTGTCATGACAATAAAGTGTCATCATTCCGAAAAATAGCAAGCAACTGGAGAGTGTGTTTGAATACTGAATCACAATGGTTGGTGGTTTATGTACACAGGTTTCCAGAACACACACACACACACACACACACACACACACACACACACACACACACACTGCATTCACATACACACACACACACACACACACACACACACACACACACTGCATTCACACACACAATGCACTCTCACACACACACTGCAACTGCATTCACACACACAATGCACTCACACACACACACACACACACACACACACACACACACACACACACAATGCACTCAGACACACACTGCATTCACACACACACACACACACACACAATGCACTCACACACACACACACTGCATTCACACACACAATGCACACACAATGCACACACACACACACACACAATGCACTCAGACATCCACACACAACATATTCTCACATCACACATATGCAACTCCCTTCTCCCAGTCTTTCTCTGTCTGTCGCACGCACACGCACACACACTCATTCAAACAATCACTCTCATACATACATACATACATACATACATACATACATGCTGTACTTACACTCAACAAAATCCTCTCACTCTCTGTCTTGTTCACACATGCGCAAACAATTACAATTCTTCACACACACACACACACACAGAGAAGTAAGCACACAAAAACACTTGGCATACAAAACAAACAAAAAATCACCTGGCTTGATTCAAAATGTTTTCTAAAAAGGTGCAAGTTTAATATTAACAAAATATTGCATACTGAGTTGCATAATATGCATAAAAGTGCATCAAATGATAATACTGAAAGTGCTCATAATGTACAAGAGACCATGTCGTTAAATGGAGTGCATTGAAACTCGTGAACTGCATTAACACACTGCACACATTCTGTGCATGACTAGATATGGATAATAGCAGAATGTACATAAAAAGGGGAGATTCATCATGTTTCATCCATTTCAGCTAAATTTAAATTGCACATCACAAATTTGTTCATTACTCAGATGATCATTGCATTTCTTTTTCTGTAATAATAGATCAAATAGAAAAGAGGTTGCATACCTGTAATTATTTTGAACATTTGAACATAAATCATTTAAAAAAACTAAAACATGATGAGGATTTTTTTTTTAACAATGAGATTGCATTTTGGTATTATAAATTCAAAATGGTAATAACCATCGACTAGACGTACAAAAACGTATGCCAAATGTTTGTAAACGAAAGCTTTCACAATAATCAAACTTGTTATGGAGGGACAAGTCCATAACAGTATTGCCTTTTTCAAAAAATGCAATATCAATTCATCAAATATAACAAAAGTTTGATTTCATGAGGTATAATGGGTGGATAAATGCCTGGTTTGTTTAAATAAAACTGGCAGAATTGCACAATATTGTTGTTGATGTCTCCAGGGATCATCCCAACAGCCGAAGCACTTGAACACAATGGTACAAATGCACCAGCTAGGGATGAGAACATTACGTGTATGACCATTTTTTTTATTACCCCGCCATGTGTGCAGCCACACTCCGTCTTCAGGGGAGCACAATATATATTAACATACATTTAACCCTTTCACCGCCAGCCATTTTTCAGCCGAAAAATATTAAACTTGGTAGAAAAAAAAATCTACAATATTATGAATTCCTCATGACACGTATGACATTAGACCTATCCTTACCTCCCAAAGTTACAAAAATAATTATGGTCTTCACATAACAGGTCCTGATTTTCATGCTTTTTAGTGACATGGGTGTTAAACCATTGTGGTGCAAAAATGCAACATTGGCGATGAAAGGGTTAAAACACACTTATGAGTTTGCGCACAAACATACACACACGCACACAAGCGCACGCACACATGCTAAAACACATGGAGATTCATGGCCTTGGTCTGTGCATTGATGCAATATTTTGCAAAAGGCTCTTCAAACCTGGACGTATTATTATGCCTTTAAAACACGACTGTCAAAACATTTCAGTCTGATTTCATAGATTGTGACAGATCCAGTATCAACCACACACACACATGTGCGCAGGCATGCAAGTTTGCAATCTTTCTCTCTCATACGCATACAAACACACACACACACACACACACTGTCGTACATATTGATTGTCATACAATTTTCTGTACAGCAATGGATAATAATAATAATGGACACTGGTTATGTTCTCGACAAAGACTAGAATACAATGTGCAATTTTTAAAAAAATCAATGACAAAAAAAATTTCAACATGTAGTAGTACATAAAAACTAAAGCTATATAAGCGGCTAAACATCATGCAATGAACAAAAGTTTGTAAAATAATACTGACAAGATGAACAAAACAACCAGATTTAATTTTGGCACAATGAATTTCTCTCTCTCTTATACACTAGCGAACAAAAGTTAAGGCCCGGAAAGCAATCATCTCCGAAAACTCACGAACTCAATAAAATGCGCCCAGCTCATAACAAACCTGAATTTATTCTTTTAACATTAAGTTCATTCCAAAAAATAATTAATCAGAATGAGTTCAGTCAACAAAATGCCCCTTTCAACAACTTCCCCCTCCTCTTGAAAAGTCACACTCAGAATCAATGCACTTTGGAAGAGTCAGTAATGTGTATGGCCCCCCGTCATGGTCTGAACAAGTGTCACCAGAGTCTGCCTGGGATTTCCTGGCATCACAACATGAGTAAAAACAACAACATACCCATTGTCTGTGTGTGACTGTGTGTGTGTGCGTGTGTGCCCATTGAGCATCTGTGGGACATCCTTGGCCGCCGAGATCGGGAGAACCATCCTCCTCCAGCTGATGTCAATCAGTTGTTCCACTCCCTGCAGCAGGAATGGCTTGCCATCCCACAGCAGACTCTGGTGACACTTGTTCAGTCCATGAGGCAAAGATGCATCGAGTGTCTCGCCGCTAACAGGGGCCATACACATTACTGACTGTTCCAAATAGTTGCTTTTATGAATCATGTTACGCCTAATAATTATTCTGAACAGTATTTAGTTGAATTGTTCTTGTCAATGTATGTGTGCATGCATGCATGTGTGTGTTAGTGTTAAAAAATTCATGTCATCTATATAAACTGTCTTTCTAAACGTTACTTGTGTAATGTCAAATATAAATGCATGCCAGGCAGTGCAAATCTCTTTGCTTTTGGTAAAGACAATTAAAAAAAAAGATAGATTGATTGTACACCACAACACATCACAAAATGACCTGCTCTTTGATCTCAGCCCTGTTGAGGGCGCTGCGGTGCACGTCAATCTCGTCCTTGAAGGCCAGCAGCCCCAGCTGGGAGTGGGAGGCCTCGGTCAGCGCCTTGGACCGAATGCAGCTCCGGTACTGCTCAGGACTCAGCTTGGGGTCACAGAACTTCTCATGCCACAGATGGAAAATACCAGGGTCCGTAGCTCGAATCACAAGATATTCGCTACGCACAAATTTCTGATACAGAAACACATCCTCTCCCCCCCACCCTTGAATCTGCTCGTCAAAGCCTTTCATTTTTAGGAAGTCTGATCTATACTGACAAGTCATGCCGTAGCCAAAGTCGCGCCAAAACCCTGTGTCTTTGGATATGACTAACTGCTCAGTTAACGATGGGGTGGGAATGTCCTGCAAGGAGTACACTATTTTGGGGTTGTACAGGCTGAACACGATGGGGAAATACACGCGTTTTTCCTGCTCCGCGTTCATGCGGCATCGCTCTAGGAAGTCTTCGCCGAATATGATGTCAACGTCGCACATGAACAAGAGAACGTCTCCGCTTTTCCAGTTCAAGGCCCCAATCTGAAGACCCCTCCCTCGGGCAAACTTTTCATTAAGAGTGATGAGCTTCATGTGTTTGTACTTGTGTTGTCTGGCTGCGTTAGACATGATAGTCTTCACTTCTTTTAGACCCTCGTTTCCGAAATAAACCACTGTCAAGTACACCCGCTGGTCGTGTTTGATGCAGACTGAAATAAAGCGCTCCATGAAGTATCGGAATGTCTCCACACGCCCTGATAAGGGAAGAATGAGGTTGATCCACTGCTCCTTGGTGTGAGTCACATCACTCTCGATCTGCATTGGGGGCCCGAACGGTCGGAACACCACGACTTTCACGTAGGAAGCAGACTGCACGTCTGAGGAAGCAGAGTCCTTGTTCTGGAAGTACAGCTCGTAGTGCGCCCCTGTGGTGGGGTCCGTGCGGTAAATGCCCTCCACAAAGTCGTCGTAGGAGTACAGAGCCTGGCCGTTGGTTCGATTGCCGTTCAGCTTATCAATGCCGTAGGCGATGATTTCAAACAGGTCCTTCTTCTTGGACCCGATGGGTTTTTCTATCACCCGCTTGCCCAGCCCCGGCTCCACCAGGTAAATCCTGTTGATGGTGAAGCGGTTGAAGGGGATGATTTCGTACTCTGTCTTGTAGGAAAACCCCTTGGTCACCTCCGCAGACTGCAGCCTCTCCAGGAAATAGGAGGAAATGTCCTGGGCAGACATGTTCAAGTTTAACCGTTGATGAAAACGTCTTCGATTGATGGTAGGTCCCGCTGGTGGGGGGAGGGGAGGGGAGAGGGGGAGGGTGTGGGGAGGAGGGGGGAGGACGTCTGGCGGTGCTGTTGGTAGTTCGGCTCTGTCGTATGGAGCGCAGCCGGGTCTCGAGCGACTGGATTTTTTCTTCCAGCCGACTTCTCTCTTGGCTGTGCTGTGCCTCTCTCTGTCGCAGGACCTGCCGAAATCAAGAACACGAAAAGTAGTTACTACAGGCAGTGTATGTGTTATCAACAGTCACAAAAAGTACTTGAACTGTCCAATTAATAAGGTGGCAATGGCATGAATTTGCTCATAAAGCTTGATCAATAGCTCGCATAACAAAATAAAAGAACTTTTCTGCTGTTATTCTGATAGAATAGGAATTGTTCGGAAATAATTAAGGGGAGTAATTTCATGGTGTGTGGGAGTGATCTTGCCTAATTCAATCGGTCAAACAGGGGAAGTTACTCTTGCGTCATGTTTTTGAGCAGACATACAGCACTTAAAACACTGTGCGTCATTCTACAACGTCATTTATATTTTTATGTCACATTTTGCAAGTTTTCAGTTTGTGGCCACTGACCACCCCTAATTTTTCTTTAAAAAATGTTTGCAAGTCACTCACTCGCATCCTGCGGTTTCAAGCTTCGATGCTATTGTTGTTATGGTATTTAACCGAACAATGGAGGTAAACTCCAATTTCACGAAGTGCTCTCCCCTAGTTTTTTCTGAAAATCGTCTATTGCTAAACCGGTGTCCATGTTTTGAGCCCACAAAGTGTTACATGAAAAATATGCATTTGAGTCATCAGTTTTTGTTGCGCCCCAAATCACAATGTCATTATCATTTGTGTCATATAAAGATCAGCCTTTCCTCCAAAGTTGAGCTTCCAGCCATAAGATGCATTGCCATGTCCATGACACTTCATCATGCAGACCTACAGCTAAAACGATCGAGCAGTGCATGTAGTAGGTTTTTCAGAATGATCTTAAACAAGTCAAGTAGATCAACTTCAAAGAAAAGCTTTTTCTGGCTACATTAATATTGGATTTTCAATGTCAATGAACTTGATTTCAGCTCAATTTTGAGCAGTTCTGACAAAACATACCGATTGACCATCTTGGCAAAAGCATAGGTTAACTCTTCTAGCGCCATGTATTTTTTGACGTTCTTCCATTGCATCTCAATCAGCAAGAAGGGAGTAATTATTTTTTCGAATCTGCATGCAAAAAATAAAAAATCCCTGAAATAAGCTCTAAAAATAGACAAACACATGACAGGGTGCTTGTCAGTGAATGTCTGCATTCTGGTGGGAGTGTAGTGTGATGTACTGGGCGAATACATTGTGCTAGAAGAGTTCCCAGTGGCCTCACCTGTTTTGTTATTTTTTGGGGGGGTTTGCCTCTTCTTTTTTTTTTGGCCTGACCTGTTTGAGGTGGTTGTAGCCAGCGCTGGTGTCTGCGGGGGCCTTGGCCATGGTGTGGGGGAGGCCGCGGGTGGGGGGGGTGCTGGTGCAGGGGGGCATCCATGTTGAGGCCGCAGCGCGCCACGAACATCATGGTGAGCACCGACAGCACGAACAGCAGCAGCAGCACGCGCGGCATGGCACGCATCATCCGCCGCCCTCCGCCACACAGCTCGCCTCAGCCCCCTGCCCTCATCACCCTGCAACACACAGCAACATTACGCTTTGAGTTACACTTGATGTTGTTGTTCTCTGGCTTAAAGACTCTTGTTTCCTTTTTCTCTCTTTATTAAATATCTTCTTTAATTAATCTCTTTGATAAGTTCTGACGAGAGTATTGAAGAGCTGCTAATGTTTGTTTGTTGTTAACGTTGTTCCTGATCTCATAACAACTGGGAACCATTCATCACATCGTTAAACTAATGAGCTCCAAAGGAATGCGGAAAGTTATGTGTTAAAATGCCTACATCAAAAGCTATCCCCCTTTTTTTTAAAATATGACATATTTTTTACTTGATTTAGGAGGCTCTGTTTTTCTGTGCTAATCAGTCAGTCCAATTAATCTTGGTGTGTGTGAGTGTGTTTGCAAAGTTGTGCACATGTGTGTGTGTGTGCGCGCGCACATTTGTATGCGTGCATGCATCTAAATGAGTGTTTGTGTGCACGTATGCGCATGTGCATGTGTGTGTGCGTGTGCATGTTTGCTCATGTGTGTGTGTGTGTGTGTGCATGTGTGCTCATCTCATGTGTGTGTGTGTGTGTGCATGTGTGTGTGCTCATGTGTGTGTGTGTGTGTGTGTGTGTGCGTGCATGTGTGCGTGCGTGCATGTGTGTAGTAAGCTTTGTTGTTTTTGCTCCCAAATAGTGATAGTGTTACTGTAGTGTACTGTTTTCATGTTGTAGTGTGTGGCCTGCATGCATGGCAGTGACACAGCATTAGCCAGGCATCTTTTTCAGAGATAACGTCACATTTGACTTCCCTCTAACACTGATAGCTTACATCATCAAACGAAGCATTCCACACCCACTGTTTCTTTGTCATGTTTTTTCATACTGACAGTATTGTCTGAGCAATCAAAGAAGAAGAAGAAGAGAATAATGGAACAAAAGTTTTGTTTTACGTCCTCCCGGCCGAAGCCATATGGGACATTACTATAAAATTAAAAAAAGATGTTGGATGGTGAGGGGAGGGGAGGGGACAAAAAAATGTAAGTCTTTCTTTAAATAAAGTTTTAATGTTAAGTCTTTCTTTAAATAAAGTTAAAATTATTTTATGATTTATTATTCTCTTATTTTTATTTTGTCTTGATTAGTAGGTGAAGACAAATACTGGACACAAGTAATGAGCCTTTATACTACATCTTACACCACTCTACGTGGTGTAGAGTGAGTGGCACAGAGGTAAAGCGTTCGCCTTGTGTCAAGTAAAACCGAGTTCGAACCTGGGTACAGGGGATTTTTCCTCTCACTTTGCACTAGGTCTTACGGTCTGAGCGTGGAGTCTTTCGGATGAGACCATAAACCGAGGTCCTGTGTGCCCATGCACTTAGCACACGTTAATCCCAGTGGCAACAAAAAAGTTGTCATTTGGTCAAAATTTACCCCCCTCCTTCCTCATCAGTCACAGAAATTGCATGGAAAAAAAAATTGGGTGGCACGCCTCTGGCTGAGACGCGCTCTCCATGTGGGAGCAACCCGAATTTCACAGAGACGCCTCCGTGATTATAAATAAATTACCTAATAATCTTGGCGACACAAAAGGGCAATAATGCATCAATGATCAAGCTCACAAGGAATATGTTTAAATAGCATGGCATCTTGTTTTGATATCTGTAATATGAATAAAATAAATACTACTATATAATCAGAACAAGGGTGTGTTGATTTTGCAGCCTGTTAGCATGCATAACATTTTGTGAGTGTAAACAAAAGGTATTTTGAAATAGCCACATCTAAAATCCCAAATTATTGAACTGATCAAACCGAATAATCATGTCTTATCAGTAGCTAATACTGGCAGTGATGTACTTGTGGCGGTACCATAGCCGATGAGGTTTAACCGAAGCGTGGTTACCGCTACACCTATCTGTATTATTAAAAAATCGGGACTTTACTGGAGTTGCACTGCCTCCGGGCATTGCATCCAGTATTGTTCCCACCATCTTTGTATTTACAAATGTCCCATATGTGTCTGTTCGAGACTGAGAGAACGTAAAGCACCATTTTTCAATTCAATTCAATTTCTAATACTGGCGGTACCATAGCCGATGAGGTTTAACCGAGGCGTGGTTACCGCTACACCTATCTGTATTGCTAAAAAACTCAGGACTTAACTGGTGGTGCACTGCCTCCGGGCATTGCCTCCAGTATTGTTCCCATCATTTTTGTATCTACAAATGTCCCATATGTGTCTGTTCCAGACCGAGAGGACGTAAAACACAATTTTCGTTTGTTCGTTGTATGGTTATCACCTCCATGTACCAGTGTACCAACTGCTGTTCCAGAAAACTGGTCCTTGCCCATGATACATCCCCACACTCTTCTCCAAGAGGCCTTTAGGACAGTTGGCGTTGGAGCATGGAAGGTCCCCAAAGGCCAACAAATCCTTAAAGCTGCAGCACAAGTTTGCTGTAGAGCATTCCAAGAAGTTTGTTACGGGCATTTATTAAAAAAACATTGGCAATTTTTTAAAGTATGTGGCCAATTTTCTAATGTATTGCGACACAGGTAGATAGATATCTACAGTGGATTCCTGCTAACTCAAAAACGGATAACTCAAAAAACACTGGATAACTCACAATACTGTTCTGGTCCCAGTTCAATAATCTTTATGCTTAAAGATCTTTTTAACTAAAAATATTGGCTATCTCAAAATAAAATTTCAGTCCCTTCAATTTTGACTTTGCGATTTTCACTGTATGTCGCAATCTATTTAAGACACATTTCCTTACTTCATTATTGCGACATAATACACGTCTGAAATGATGATCATCATTGGCATATTTTTCTGCTTCAATGCCCAATGACAGCAATTCTTCCACTAATAGCCCTGGTACATTTCCCAAATAACATGCATGCATCAATGATCAGGCTCACTAGGAATACCTTTAAATAGCATGGCGTCTTGTTTTGATAGGTATTAGGTACTTTATAGTCACAGAGGCGTCTCTGTGAAATCGGGTTGCTCCCACCTGGAGAGTGTGTCGCAGCCAGAGGCATGCCCCCTTTTTTTCTTCTTTTTTTTTTGGCATGCTATCTTTGTATGACTGATGAAGAAGGAATTTTGACCAAATGACAACTTTTTCGTTGCCACTGGGTTTAACGTGTGCTAAGTGCATGGGCACAGTACGGGACCTCGGTTTATCGTCTCATCCGAAAGACTCCAAGTTCAGACCGCCAGGCCTAGTGAAAAGTGAGAGGAAAAATCCCCTATCCCCAGGTTCGAACTCGGGATTACTTGACACGAGGCAGATATATTATACTGTACTTCCAGAGTTGCTTTAGTTGATTCTTTTGTTTTCACCATGAAGCAGTGTGTAGTGACTTACAGCATTGTCTTGTGTAACAGACAAATTAGTGGCACTGCTAAGACAAGGTGTCAGCCATTCCAGAGTGTCTTGGTAATTATTCGTGGAAGTTCTGGCATGACAAGGCAGACAATAGGCACTTGCATTGCAAGCTTTTAGGTATTAGGTACTTTATATATAGTCAGAGGCATCTCTGTGAAATTCGGGTTGCTCCCACCTGGAGAGCGCGTCGGAGCCAGAGGCGCGCCACCCAATTTAAAAAAAAAAAAAATTGGCATGGGTTTTTGTGTGACTGATGAGGGAAAGGGTGGGGGGTGGGGGTAAATTTTGACCAAATGACAACTTTTTTGCTGCCACTGGGTTTAACATGTGCTAAGTGCATGGGCACACAGGACCTCAGTTTATCGTCTCATCCAAAAGACTCCACGTTCAGACCGTAAGGCCTAGTGCAAAGTGAGAAGAAAAATCCCCTGTACCCAGGTTCGAACTCGGGTTTACTTGGCACGAAGCGAACGCGTTACCACTGTGCCACTCTACACTTGTATTTTGTTGTATGGAGAGCAAAATTGATGAACACGCAATCTAACTTTGGGAATATTTTTGCTTGGTAAAAACATGCAGTTACTTTCACGTGTGCTTTATTACACTTTTTTTTTTTAGTTCACGAGGTTATATATAATAATAATCATGAAATGCAAAACAGCAAAAAAAGAAAAAGAAAACTGTGATGCATTTTAGGATGAAAAAAATGCGCTTACAGTATTTTGAAGTTGATGGGGTAAAATGTGTGTGTGTGTGTGGTATGTAATTCAGCTGACTAGCATAATAAAATCTCAAAAGGAAAAAAGAACACAGATAGACTGTTCTGGCAGGCAGCCCTTATTATTTACCCTGTAGCAAAATATTACTACAAGGATTTTTAGTCTTCAAAAGGCTACAGTTTTGTGTCTTTTCTTCAAACACAAAATTTGAACTATACTCTTTTTTTTGTCTGTGGGTCTCTTCCCATACATTTCTGCTCACATAGAGGAAACAAATAGCAGAACAAAGACTTGCCATCCACACACACAACACCAGACTCAGCCTTTACTGCAGCTCCAAGCTTCTCTCCTCTCACGCCCTTTCTTACACCTGATGGATGCTTGTGCAACTCTGTGCCTGATAAAAACGTAATTCTCCCCTCCCCTCCCATAAACACCTTTTTTTGCCCCCACCCCACCCCACCCTTCTCTTCTCATCTCCGCGCCCCACCAGTTTCCCCTCAGGTAATAAACAACCCTCCATAAAAAAAATTACACCCCTACCCCCACCCCCCTCAACCAACCACATCCTCCTTCCTCCCGCCCACCAGTTCTCGTTTTTTCTACAGATAAGAAGTTACTGAGATTGGGGTCATGTGTCCTCCCCATCTAGTGGTGTGATATACGTGTTAAGTAAGTTGTGTGATGTAAATGGAAATACACTTGAATGTATGCTTCTTCATCTTCGTTCGCTCAGACAGTTTCCTGTCAATTATGAGCGCAGATGCGTCATGCTGCCGTTATGCGCCTAAGAAATAGTTATTATGCTAACGCAATAACTTTTGAACGGAGGGACACCGGAGGCTCAAATTGTGCATGCGCACAGATAGTTAGGATATCTAGCTCCGGTAAACAAATGAAGGTCATTGGTCAAAGGTCAAGGTCACTGAAGCAGAAATTGTTCCTGCCCACCTGACTATGTATGCATGTTTGCATAGTCTTTGAACGGAGGGACCTAGGAGGCTCAAAATCTGCATACCGATAGGCAATTGGGATATCTAGGCCAAGTTCGAATATGAAGGTCACTGATCAAAGGTCAAGGTCACTGCGGCTGATTGATCTGGCGTTGTCACACTGTAGTTGTCTTATGTTGTGCAATTTGGTGCAGGCTGCCCATTTATTATGATGGGGTGAAATGCCATCTTCAAAGTTGTTGTTAATGTGTGTATGATTGTGCGTGTGTCTGCATACACAAGCATGTGTGTTTGGTGCTTGAGCTAGCGTGTGTGTTTTGAGAGTGTGCATGCATCCATAAGTGCGTGTGTGTGTGTGTGTGTGTGTGTGTGTGTGCACTTACACATTCTTTATGAGCATAAGGCCGGATTCACATTAGACGCGTAAATTCCGGAAGGAAAACTCTAAATAAGTGGAAGAAAGAAGGATAAAAGTTCACGCATATAGTGGAAAATCGGACACGTGCGCAAATCTTTTCCCTTCTTTGTTTCACTTATGTATGGATTGCGCACGGGTTTCCGCATGGCATATATCCGCTTATGTGTGTACACGGCCTAAGTGTGGCGCGCACACATGTAGACACGTGCGTAAGTCACGTGTCTGTGCAAACATCAGAAGCAAGGAAGATACCAGCGGTACCGGGTTTTATTTCGCAACACGAGTTCTACTGTGTGTTGACTCAGGTGGGTTCAAACCCCAGACCCTGATCCCCGCAACACTGCTCCCTCTAATAATGAGCTATACTAGAAACTGTATGGATGCTTAAAATGTTCCTGGTTTTATTTCAGCTTATTAGAGAGAGAGGGAGAAAGAGAGAGAGAGAGGGGGGGGGGGGGGAGAGAGAGAGAGAGAGAGAGAGAGAGAGAGAGAGAGAGAGAGAGAGAGAGAGAGAGAGAGACAGACAGGGAGACATGAAGGAAAGGAGAGAAAGAGAGAGAGAGAGAGAGAGAGACGAACAGAAGTGGCAAACAAAGGGAGGGTAAAAGAGAAAGAGAGACAGAGACAGATGGAGAGAGAGAAAGAAAGAGAGACAGAGACAGAGAATCAGGGAGATGTTGGCTGGAGTATCTTGTCATGAACTTGAAATTGAGCAGACATACACAGAGAAGGTGAGATTAGCGTCCAATCGGTCAGAGACCCTTATGGACGGTAAAGACATACACACTGATGGTCTTATCTTTATATTTATAGACAGAGAGTCGAGGAATAGGGAAGGAAATAAATGGATGAGGTAAACTAGAGATTAGAAAAAAAAAGTAAGAATGAAATACAAGAAAATAACACAAACTATCAATGTTGGCGCTACTGCTAATAAAATGTTCTGCTTCTACAGCCAGACTTTGAGCTTAATAGTTTAGAAATGCGTGTGTGTGTGTGTGTGTGTGTGTGTGTGTGCGTGCGTGCGTGTGCGTGTGCGTGTGCGTGCGTGCGTGTGTATGTGTGTGTGTGTGAGAGAGAGAGAGAGAGAGAGAGAGAGAGAGAGAGACAGAGAGAGAGAGAGAGAGAGAGAGAGAGAGAGAGAGAGAGAGAGAGAGAGAGAGAGAGAGTTAAAATGGAGAGGCAGATAAACACAAACACAGACACAGCAGAGAAACAGAGAAAAGTGGGGGTGGGGTTGAACTCTCTCTCTCTCTCTCTCTCTCTCTCTCTCTCTCTCTCTCTCTCTCTCTCTCTCTCTCTCTCTCTCTCTCTCTCTCACACACACACACACACACACACACACACACACACACACACACACACACACACACACACACACACACACACACACACACACACACTGAAAGATAGAGACAGACAGGCAGACAGACAAATAGTCAAAGAGAAAGTCGACGACAGACAAATACAGAAGTAAAGCAAAACCATTCACGCCAACAGTCATACAAGTTTATGAAACATTCTGGGATGCCTCGTGCCTCCATACGGGGAACTGGACGACCCCTCCCCCTCCACGAGTCTCTCCACGTGGGGTCCATATCGGGGGGTCTTTCGTAAAATTAGTTCCCCCTGGTTCTGTGCTTGTAACAATCTGCCACTGTCTTTGACTCTGCCTTTTCCCTTTGCGGCTTTCTATCATCTACTATCTTTCTGACTTATTGGCCACGTTCTCGTGCCTTTTAATGTTTTTTTAAAATCTTCCAAATAATTTTTCTCCTGTACGCAGCGGGGAGACCAGTGAAAACTGAAAACCGGACACATACGTCATACCTTAATTACCCATATATGGCCTGGGAATGGAGAAGGAGAAGAAGAAGAAGAAGGAGAAGAAGGAGAAGAAGAAGAAGAAGAAGAAGAAGCAGAAGGAGAAGAAGAAGAAGAAGAAGAAGGAGAAGAAGAAGGAGAAGAAGGAGAAGAAGAAGAAGAAGAAGAAGAAGGAGAAGAAGGAGAAGAAGAAGAAGAAGAAGAAGAAACAAGCTGTATGTTTATTACTTCAGTACAATGGCACGATATTTAAATACCAGAAGGTACTATCCGCATTCTTATTCCTTTTGTGATATAGTACCTTCTGGCTTTCACCTGAGAACAATGATAGCATCATCCAGCATATGACCCTCTAGCGGTGAAGCAGAAAACCACCAGACATTATCCCACAGTGTGTGTGTGTGTGTGCGTGTGCGTGCGTGTGCGTGTGTGTGTGTGTGTGTGTGTGTGTGTGTGTGTGTGTGTGTGTGTGAGAGAGAGAGAGAGATTTACGCACAGTTGGCCTGCCATATTGCATCTGACAAGTGTACATACAAAAAGTAAGATGTCAAATAAAAGCTTGGCCTTTTCTCTATTTGCTTGCATACGCCTATGAATGATGTCACAATATTTCATCACCTATGACGTCATTGAAAATATGATGTCATCAACTGCGGTTGAAAAACATGGATCCAAATCCTGAACAGCTGAGGTTTTATGTTTTTACAAGGTTCAAACTTGGAGAGACTCCAATCAAAATTCATGCTGCTTTGATTTCTGTGTACGGGGACCAGTGTACGTCACACAGGACAGTTTGCAGATGGATTCAAAATTTCAAAGATGGAAAAGCTGACTTTAAAGATGAATACCGCTCTGGGCGTCCTTGTGATGCCAGGAACGAGCACAATATCCTGCTTGTAAAGAAAGCCGTTGAAGAGAACCAACATATTACAATTCGGGGGATAAGTGAAACACATGGGCTTTCATATGGTACAGTTGAACGGATCCTGCGTCAAGATCTTCAGCTAAAAAAAATCGCTGCAAAATGGGTACCACACCTGTTGACAGATCAACAAAAGAAGCAGAGGGTTTTGTGTGCCAAGAAATTGCTGGAGATGTTTGAGCCAAATGGCCCAAAACGGCTGTGTGACGTAGTCACCGGAGATGAAACTTGAATATCATTTTATGGCATCCCAAGCAAGCGGTCCAATATGGCGTGGGTGAGTGCTGACCAGGAGAGACCAGTTGTTCTTCGTCCATCTTTTCAGAGTCGGAAGAGGCTTTTCTCCATTTTGTTCAGCACCCAAGGCTCAGTAGCAGTCGACATACTTCCAGAGAAATGCACACTCACTGCCAGCTATTATGTTGGAACAGTTTTGCCAAAAGTGGCTGGGTCTGTCTGTGAGCAGCGCCCAACCGTTGGTACCAGCAAAACAATGCTCCTGCATGACAATGCCAGTGCTCACAAAGCCAAGGTCACCATGACCTATCTAGAAGAGCAATCTGTCCAAGTTCTTCCACATCCACCTTACAGTCCAGACTTGTCACCATGTGACTTTTGGTTATTTCCACTTCTGAAGGAAAACCTCTCTGGCAAGAAGTTTTCAAGGACACAGGACTTGGGAAAAGCGGTGAAATCACAGCTGGACATCATACCTCTGCTGGAGTATCAAAATGCCTTTGTTTCTTGGCTGACCCGACTGCAACTTTGTGTGGAAAGAGGAGGAGAGTACTTCGAGGGACTGTAAAGAAATGGTAAGTTTTGAGCAATAAACACGGCCGTTAGAGACCAAGTGTCAAGACTTTTGGATCATCCCATGTAATATAATGATATACGGCGAAGCAAACAATAACAAGGGGAACAAAGAACGTTGTCATTTTTCAGATTTTGGTATGGGTATGGATTTTGGTTTTGGGGGAAATGCACACCGAGGGGGGGGGGGGGGTAGGGGGGCAAGGTTTTGTGAACAGATGCAAGTTGGAAATAATGAGTTTACATAGTAATAGGGAAAACAGCATTGGCGCATTAGTAAACGAGAGAGAGAGAGAGAGAGAGAGAGAGAGAGAGAGAGAGAGAGAGAGAGAGAGAGAGAGAGAGAGAGAGAGAGAGAGAGAGAGAGAGAGAGAGAGAGAGAGAGACAGACAGAGAGACAGAGAGAGACAGAGACAGAGAGAGAGTACTAATACGAATACGAATTGAGGGTAAAATGGATAAGCTACAATAGCTTCTTTGCACCATGCCGTCTCTCTCACACTCACACCATGCATCAAGCGAAGACAATTTGAGATCAAGAATAAAACAACAACAATCAAATCTAGCAAATAAAAAAAAGGAGACAAAAATGAAATAATTAAAAAAGAAAAAAAAAAGGATTAAAATAAGATGTGAACAAATATGAGCAATGGTGAATTTGAATTGGTGGTTTAAATTAAAATATAAAAGAAATGAAAACAGAGGCAGACAGACAGACGGAGACATAAGAGATTCACAAAGAATCGGGGCATAAATAGATGGCATTAGTACTGTTAACATACACGAACATTGCTGATGAACAAGAGAGACAGACAGACAGACAGAAAAACAGACAGACTTTGACCTCACTGTCGGATTAATTATAATTAGTGCTAGTAACGTGACAACCGCTTATCTGCTTCATTTCTCAGCGGAGAATCACCCCCCCCCCCCTTCCCTCCCCAAAGTCATTACCTAATTACCCACCACCACCACCACCCTGAGTGAAACAGGAAATTTGCAAATTCCCTGAAATTTTTAGGAAATATGCAAATTTCCTGGTTTTCTAAATTTACTGTAACATATACAGGCCTGAACAAGTTCTGCTATACCCATTCCCAGGAAATAGAAGAAAGAACACCTGGCGCTTCACATCTGTCAAACTCCCTCACACAACTTTACTACAACGCTGATAATAGTAAGGGAAGTAGAGGTGCGGTTTCTGGGTCGTTTGCTCTCTAGTGTGTCGGCAGCAACACGAGGCCACTGAGTGCGAGCGGAAATGTCGCTGGTGTCTATGACTACTATGCAGAATGGCAAGCCATTTAAACGTAAAATCTATAACTGTGACTGCGATCCTTCATAACATGACATATATCAGAGAGAGAGAGAGAGACAGAGAGAGAGAGAGAGAGAGAGAGAGAGAGATTCATTTAGAGAGAGAGAGAGCTGGCTAGATGAGAGAGAGAGAGAGAGAATAGAGAGAGCATATTGGAGAGAACTTATGAGAGAAATATGATTTTATTCATTTAAACATATATCATTTAGATTTTGATACTATTAATAATCGTGTCGTAGAGAGAGAGAGAGAGAGAGAGAGAGAGAGAGAGAGAGAGAGTTGTTTTGAGAGAGATTTTTTGAACAGATTTTTAACTTCTTTTTGAAGCGCTTAGAGGAGAATAAGCGCAACAAAAATTGTCATTAATTATTATTATTATTATTAGGCAATGTCTATTCTTGCATATCTGTCACTTTTTATTAACAGAGTATTGAGAGAGAGAGAGAGAGAGAGAGAGAGAGAGAGAGAGAGAGAGAGAGAGATGAGAGAGAGAGAGAGAGAGAGAGAGAGAGAGAGAGAGAGAGAGCAGCTAGTAATAAATTAATTATCTAGTTTTATCACCGGGCGAGCTTACATCCTCTAATTAATTAACTTTCAACGTTTCAACCATTTTATTTTCCCCGAAGAACGAATGCACCTGGTTTTCTCATTTCCTGCGAATTAATCTTCCATGCATGTAACTTGTGCCTATTATGGTGTGGGTGTCTTGCTTGCCAGCGCGCGTACACGTACGCGCGTGTGTGTACATGTATGTAAGCCCGTGCACACAGAATGCAAAATATATCGCATTGATTGATAATGAAAGGAAACAGGCACTAATTGAAAGGAAAACGCACTCCCAGTTTTATTCCAATTGAAGTACGTTACCATCGGATAAAAACAACCCATGTCCATACCTCGTCTGTTTGTCTGTATGCTTATACTTGAATAGAATATTATTTCTATTGGTTAAAAGCGCGGTTCTGTCAGTATGTTTATGCTTAAAACATAATATGTTTCTATTGGTTAAAAGCGCGGTTCTGTCTGTATGATTATACTTGAAATATAATATATTTCTATTGGTTAAAAGCGCGGTTCTGTCTGTATGATTATATTTGAAATATAATATATTTCTATTGGTTAAAAGCGCGGTTTAATGGTTAAAGCTAACCACGATGAATGTGTAGATATGTTCCCAAATACCTCAATCAAAAGGTGGTCAGTTTTTTGGGGGAATCAAGGTGGGTTTGTTTGCACCAAAGGCATCAGACCAAAAGAAAGCACTATACTTAACTCACTTGTTCCCCAATCAAACCATTTGATGGACACACACCATTTTCAATTCCAATTTAATAATAATCCTTTGACCCCTCTTGGGGGCATGGGGGTAAAGAATATAAAACAGGCCACAAGCCAAAAAACAACAACCACATTCATGAAACGAAACGAAGCTGCAGTCTATTGTCAAACAACCTTTCCTGGTCTTATACATTTTGCTATTTTCATTTGGAATTTTGGCTTGGACATTAATTGACAAAAATGAAAAACTGATTTTTTAGTTACGTAGGGCCTAATACCCTGGCAAAACACCTCGATGTTCTTCAACATATGGACATTCAATTCATCACCAATAACACCCACGTCACACAAACAGTCCTGTCGGTCAAGTCCAAGTCGTCGTCCTGTTTTATTTATGACAACTACATCTAAGTTTCATTCAACTTATGATATATTTATCAGGCAATGCTAGAATATATTTTCCTCTCCGAAATTGTTTTATGTCTATAATAATATTTGTTACTCGACTGAAGAGATTGTAACCAGGAATCTTGGAATTTATCTTTTAAAGCCTGTAAAATAGTTACATAAAGAGTTTCTAGACAAAAAGGATTGTGATTCCAAGACACAATCATAATCCACATTCAATCAATATAATGTTCTTTACAGTTTCAAGCCAGGGAAATTCAATTTATAACTTCTCATGTAAATCATATATTAACTGATATAATTTGCTAGAAAACTTATCCGCATATTGTGGAAGACCAGACCAGGCCAAAATCCTATCATTCTTGATTTAACCAAAATTGAAACAGGAACAAAACCAGCTTCGTCGTACATGTCTGTCATTGTGTTACGGGGTAGATGGAATAAATATTTAAGAAACACACACACACTGTGTTTTTAAAAAAAGTGAAAAAAAGTAAACCATCAACGGACAATAAAATTAAATGTAGGCCTAATCTAGCTGCATGCACATAAAATTCCAATTAATCCGCTTAATATATCTAGCCCAGTTTATCAAATGCAATCACACTCTGGAAATTTGAAGTAGGCCTATTTTTGTGTTTCAATTTTTTGTTTGTTTGTCTCTTAAAAATTATGTTTCTCTTTTTATGACTAGACTGGATAATAAACAACAATAGGCTTACACTAAGTTACAGCCCCTGCAAGGCTAGAGGTAACGGTTGAGCCTCGTTTTGACCTAACCGTTAAGCCTCGTTTTGGAATTCGAATACTATTTATAGTAACTCGTCCGTTATAACCGTTATTGTTAAGTTTGGGTTAGATCCTAGTTGATACGTAAAATCAGATTATATACGGCCAAAATGTGAATAATTGAAGTGCAAAAAGTTAAAACTAATCTACCAAAATCAAACCCATTTGGTAAAAATATTAGTCTAGTAGAACTAGTTGATGTTTGAAGTGTTATTTACCAGCATTCCATTACAGTAATTTACCTTTACATTATGAATGTTTGCTTTCATAGGGGTTAAAGTTTCGATATTGTTAGGTATCGCTTCTCGGCCTTTTGGCTAAGATCAAAGTGTAGTAACAGACGAAAAAGTATTTGGTTAAATGGTTGAAAGACCTTGGAGTTATTATTTCTTTAGATTGTATACGTTTTTCTGTTCTTAGTTGTACCAGCCTTAGTTTGCATCAGAAATCTGCAGTTTTTGTTTTGTTATCAGAATATAGGTATGCTATTTGGTTATGTCGAAACAAGGCTCGTTTTGACAAAAAAATTATTACGCCTATTGAAATTTGTTCTTTTTTTCTGTCACGTATCAGATCGCGTTTATATATTGATTTTGAGCGTTTGGGTGACCTCGAATTTATTTCGATGTGGGAATTTTCTAGTTTATGTGATGTTTCAGATGAGGGTCTAGTGTTTAATTTTAGCATCACCTGAGTTATTTCCCTTGTTTGGGGAAAAGATCGGGGGGAGGGTGGGGTGTGTGTGCTAATGAGTGTACAAGGGTGTATGTAGATGAGTGTGAGAGTGTGTGAAGGAGATAAATGTTATGTCTTTTATAATGCTGGTGTGTTTGAATTGAATGTGGAGTGTGAATGTGTGAGTGTTGTTTTGATGCTGGTTGATTATATGTATATATTGTAACATGTATTATTGAATAAAGATTCTTTATAAAAATGAAAAAAGTATCTGTTCTTATCAGCTTAATATCTGATACGCTCCCTATCGGGGGCTTCGATATTAAACTGATTTTTGAACCTCGGCGAAGTGTCAGGGGCTTGCTCCACCTTCGCCACGGGTTGGCCTGGTATTGCAGTACTTCCAGGATCGGCCCACTCCCCCCAGGGGGAGAAAATTAAATGAAAATGTCAATTGTTCTCTCTTTCTCTCCAACAATTAAAGATACGAGGCAATCGTATTTTGCTCCTACTTAGTCACTAGGTATTTTTTTTTTCTATCTAAAAGTTAAAAGTAGTGTCCCATATGGCTTTGGCCGGGAGGACGTAAAGCATAATATTAGCCTAGGTATAAACCACACGCACTTTCATACAAACCAAACGGGTCTAGACGTTGTTACTTTCTACGTTTAGTTTCCCACTTAAGCTTTAGTAGAACTTCATAAAATTAAGCACTGTGTAAACAGCGCAGACGACAAATTTTATGACTTGTGACGTCGCGCGCAGACTCGAGGTTGCAGATTTACATCTGCATCCGGTATGTTGGCAGTAAAAGTACACCAATCAAAAAACATTGGAGAGAACACAATCATACACACGGACGCACGCACACGCACACACACACACACACACACACACACACACCACAACACAACACACACACACACATATGATTTTTTTTTCAATGACTGCGAGTCGAAGATTTGAGTATTATATTATCACGATTGATAGCCTCATTAGATTTTGCTCAGGCCTACTTGGCTTCCATGTTCAATTTTTACGTAGCATGGGCAGTTGGGCACCACATAAAACAAGAGGCAAAGCCTTCAAGGCCCAATGTAGCCCATATTATTGTGGCGGTACCATAGCCGATGAGGCTTAACCGAGGCGTGGTTACTGCTACACCTATCTGTATTGTTAAAAATCGGGACGTTACTGGTGTTGCACTGCCTCCAGTATTGTTCCCACCATCTTTGTATCCACAAATGTTCCATATGTCTGTTCCAGACCGAGAGGACGTAAAACACCATTTTTCATTCAAGGCTCACTCGAGGGTAGATGGGGGTGTTAAAATAGAAGATTGCCCCCCCCCCCCCCCCCCCCATGACTTTGAGATTGAGGGTCGTAAACATGAGGGGGGTGTTTAAAGAGCAAGATTGCCAACGAATAATGACTTTGAGATTGAGGGTCGTAAGCATGAGGGGGGTGTTTAAAATACAAGATTGCCAACAAAAAGACTTTGAGACTGAGGGTCGTAAACATGAGGGGGGCTTAAAGTACAAGGTTGCCAACAAATAATTGCATCTTTACCTTTACCTTACTTTGAGATTGAGTGTACACACACACACACACACACACACACACACACACATAGATGGCTTGATGAAAAAAAGCATGTATGTTTGCTTATTCAATGTCCATCTTTAAATACAATTTTGACTTGACACACACACACACACGCATACACGCACGCACGCACACTTTTGTTTATGCACACAGACAACACACATCTTCATTTCTGGTGAAAGACCCCTCTGTTCTTATGGAAGTGAGAACGAAAAAATAGAAGGCCTATTTGTAAGAAGCAGAAGAACGATATATAAGACATTTTTTGACGACTGGCTTCATGTGTGTCTGTGTGTGTGTCTTAGCGTGCATGTATGTGTGTGTGTGTGTGTGTGTGTGTGTGTGTGTGTGTGTGTGTGTGTGTGTGTGAAGTCAAGTCAAGCCAAAGACTGTACAGGGGAAGATAAACATCCGGTCTCTTTTCCCTATATGAGTAGTGAGGACAGAAACACTGGTTATGTCCCTTTGAAACGTGACACATTTTACACATCGATAGGCCAGTTGAATTCTCCGTTCAAGTTCCAGTCCGAGTTTTTGGATAGCCTCCACTGTGAATAGTGTACACGTCCGCACTAACGATAACTCTATCAGCCCGGTTCGCCGAGCTTTTAAGTAATCCATCTTACCCTTTTAGAATATCTTTGGTCAAGCCAAGTCAACATTTTATTTTGAGAAGGAACATAGAATAAGCAAATAATATTTATTTAAAAGTGTGTGTGTGTGTGTGTGTGTGTGTGAGAGAGAGAGAGAGAGAGAGAGAGAGAGAGAGAGAGAGAGACAGAGAGAGAGAGAGAGAGAGAGAGAGAGAGAGAGAGAGAGAGAGAGACAGACAGACAGACAGACAGACAGGGACAGAGACGTAGACAGAGAGAGAGAGAGAGAGACGAGAGAGAGAGAGAGATGTTATAAAGGATAATAAAAAGAAGGTAAGAAAAGAAAATTGGCAAAAGAAACGAAGAAGATAGAGGGCGGGAAGGTTGAAGGACAGGGCAGGAGAGAAGAAAAAACAAAGATGTCTGCTTTTTAAATACATAAGTAGCAGACACGCACGTGCGCGCTATTTTTAGAATCATAATCCTTATCTACCCCCCCCCCCCCCCCCTCCGCAATTTTATTTTGTTGTTTCCCTTCTTTACCTACAAATTCATTCTATTTATTCTTTAACATTTTGTGCTGAAAATAAAGTCATGCGAATAATTCTATTAAAAATGTAAGATGATGCCAAACTAAAAAGAAGAAAAAGAATGTGTGTGTGTGTGTGTGTGTGTCTGTATGCGTGCGTACGTACGTGTGTGTGTGTGTGTGTGTGTGTGTGTGTGTGTGCGTGCGTGCGTGCGCGCGTGTGTGTGTGCGTGCGTGCGTGTGTGTGTGTGTGTGTGTGTGTGTGTGTGTGTGTGTGTGCGTGCGTGCGTGCGTGCGTGTGCGTGTGTGCGTGTGTGCGTGCGTGCGTGCGTGCGTGTGAGGGTGACACACGCAGAGAGAGAGAGACAGAGACACAGAGAGACAGAGAGACAGAGACACAGAGAGAGAGAGAGAGACAGAGACAGAGAGAGAGACAGAGACACAGAGAGAGAGTGAGACACACACAGAGAGAGAGAGAGAGAGAGAGAGAGAGAGAGAGAGAGAGAGAGAGAGAGAGAGAGAGAGAGAGAGAGAGAGAGAGACAGAGACAGAAACAGAGAGTGAAAGATAAGACGTCTCTTTGCTCTTCTACGGCTCAACTCCTACTTAAATAGCCGGGATTCATGCACTAGTACCCGAGTATCCTCCTTTACCTTCTCTTGCTCTTTTCCCACCAGAAGAGCAGACGTGGGTATCTCGGAGTAGGGCACCCCCCCCCCCTCTATCGTTTCACCCCCCCCCCCCCTCCTCCCCCCCACGGGTCCTACCCACAGTGTATGTCGCTGGTTCTACCATCGAGGTACTATTTGTTTCTACTTCTATGGGTCCTACGTGATACCCTAACCCTTCATGACTTTCATCAAGTTACCCTGTGGAACACATCAGCGTTAGATGATTGGCCGGTGTACGACATTTGAAGTGATTCTGTGCAGCTGTTCTCAAGACTTTGCCCAGTCCTCCATAGATTTGTCCCCGTTTAACTCATAATTATCAGCTTCAGGTAATATACAACCACGCAAATTTTGAAAGGATTCTCCCCCGTGGGGATACCGGGGGGTCTTCCGTACAAATAGTTCCCCCACCTTCTGGAAGTTCTGTGCTTGTAACTTCCTCTAATCTGACTCTCTCTTTGACTCTGCCTTTTTCCTTGCTTTGTGTCATCTACTATCTTCCTGACTTTTGGCCCATACTCCTGACTTTTTTCCAAAACAATCTTCCATAATACTAGTCTTCTCCTTTGAGCTCCTCCGAAATCGGAATGTGTCGGCTGAATGCAGCGAGGAGACCAGTGAAAACTGAAAACTGGACACGGGCCTACGTACCTTACCCATTATGGCCATATGGCCTGGGAACGCAGAAGAAGAAGAAGACGTACCTACGACGACAAGTGCGAAGAAAACAAGAAATGGACCAATTCAAGGACAAAGGTCGAGGTTAAGAAAATGTTTCCTGGCAGAACACAATAAGCTGCACAGAACATAACACTGCATACAATTTGAAGTGTGTTTTACAAAGCATTGAACAAACATATAAACCAAAAAAAAATAGCAAACAGACGCGAGCGGTTGTGACGTAAGTGACCCGCACGACCCACTTTCTCCGTTTCTTATCTACACCCCCCCCCCCCCCCCCACCCTTTCTTTTCTCCGGCGCCACTTTAATTGCCATCCACCATCAAACGAACGCCGATTAAGGCATTTGTCTCTTTGAAGCCTGGCTTACCTCCCCTGTCAGCATGTAACACCTACAGAGGTTATCTCCCTTCACCCCCCCCCCCCCCCCCCCCCCTTATCTCCGTTCCCCATCACGAGAAAGTGACGACCCACAGTCGGTGTCCTTTGAAGACGATTTCCCTTTCCAGTCACGAGAAGGATAACAATGTAACCGGCGCGTGATTGTTCGGTACTAGTATGCATAAAATTATAGCAT
>CM065680.1:97936941-97951941 GCA_017654935.2 Phymorhynchus buccinoides
CAATAGGGCAGGGCAGAGAACTAGGTAACTAGAGGGGAACTTTACATTGAACTAGAGCGTGAAAACGCTAGATGAAATGAACGTAGGGGAAGACGGGGTAAAAAGCGCATGGGCGGGTAAGAAGCCCACCCCAATTATCTCATGAAATGAAGCAAATTTCAGTCTCATTTTGCCCATGAGACGAGCGTTAATGTCTAGCATTCGTCTCATGGGCAAATTTGACTGAAATGTTCTTTATTTCATGAGATAATTGGGATGGGCTTCTTACCCGCCCATGCGCTTTTTACCCCGTCTTCCCCTACGTGGGAGTATTGGAAAGCTGGTACCAGACCACATATATATAGTAGGCCCTGCCATATCGTGCCAGACTATATCGCGGAAGACAATGGGACAGGGCAGAGAACTAGGTAACTAGAGGGAAACTTTACATAGAACTAGAGCGTGAAAACGCTAAATCAACCAGCAGCGCGGCAGCATTTTCGGCTCCAGTGACCTTGACCTTTGACTAAATGACTTTTGTCTTCGAACTGGGTCTAGATACCCTAACTAAGCTTACCTATCCGCATGGAAAAATTGAGAGTCCTAAGTCCCTCCATTCAAACGTTACCATGGTAATATATCCACATATCCACATAGATAGATAGAACAGACAGTCTATAGGGGAAGACGGGGTAAAAAGCGCATGGGCGGGTAAGAAGCCCACCCCAATTATCTCATGAAATAAATAAAATTTCAGTCAAATCGTCTCATGGGCAAAATGAGACTGAAATTTGCTTCATTTCATGAGATAATTGGGGTGGGCTTTTTACCCGCCCTTTTTACCCGCCCATGCGCTTTTTACCCCGTCTTGCCCTATTTACAAAAGAAGTGGTGAAAGTTGGTAGTACCTTGCAGCTTTCACACGACACTGTTTCTCCAGAAATAACTTAGCCAGACAGCTGTGTATGTGAACTGCTCGACCTGTTGCAGACGACAGTAAAGTGACGTGACGTGACGTGTGCAACATGCCTGACGTGACATTCACCCAGTGCTTGCACGTGCCCAATTAGCCTCACCCTTAATCCACGCATGCGCCACATACTGTTCTGCAATCTAGCAGATTCCTAACCGTGCCAGCTGTCTGTAGCGTCGTCAGTAATCTGTCAGACGAAAGCACTTCACTATGCAGATTGCTCAACAAAAGTGCAGTTAACATATTTCCCGCCAACGTCTACATGCATGTCAGTGGGCAACGATTGTGACTCAAGCAAGATTGGTTACATCTATTTAAAGAGAACACGTCACGTGTTCTCTCAATATGCAGATTGCTCAACAAAAGTGCAGTTAACATATTTCCCGCCAACGTCTACATGCATGTCAGTGGGCAACGATTGTGACTCAAGCAAGATTGGTTACATCTATTTAAAGAGAACACGTCACGTGTTCTCTCAATATGCAGATTGCTCAACAAAAGTGCAGTTAACATATTTCCCACCAACGTCTACATGCATGTCAGTGGGCAACGATTGTGACTCAAGCAAGATTGGTTACATCTATTTAAAGAGAACACGTCACGTGTTCTCTCAATTAGTGACCATCTTTGTTCTTTTTTTCGTCTGCCTTACAGAGAATAATGGTTGAAAAAAATGGCCACATCGCCAAGCCATCACTCTAAAAAAATTCCTCCTCTTCGTGTTGTGCCTAAAGGCACAGGCGGAGTATAAAAGAGGGGAAACGCTGAGCGCGCGCCCGTAAGAACTTTATTTCAAGAAAGACTTAACAAAATTTCCCCGCCCTCTTTTCCCTCAACGAAATAAAAAGTAATGTCCCATAATTATGGCTACGGCCCGGAGGACGTAAAGCTGAGTTTTCGTAGCGCGCGCCGCATTTGACCCACAGCTGCGAAGAGAGACGAACCTCTTTGTTCTCTGTTGTGCCAGCCACTGCGAAGCAGAGCTTGTCTGGCGAAAAAGACCCGATCCCTAGGATCGGGTGTTTTCCCTTTAATATACACTCACACACATTCCCCCCCAAACCTTGTCAATATATTCTTCTTCTACTTCTTCTGCGTTCCTGGGCCATAAGGCCACAATGGGTACGCAGGTGTCCGTTTTCCAGTTTTCACTGGTGTCCTCGCTGCATTCAGCCGACACATTCCGATTTCGGAGGAGCTCAAAGGAGAAAACTATATGGAAGATTTTGTTGTTAAAAAAAGGCAGGAGAATGGGCCAAAAGTCAGAAAGATATAGTAGATGACACAAAGCAAGAAAAAAAGGCAGAGTCAAAGAGAGAGACAATTTAGAGGAAGTTACAAGCACATAACTTCCAGAAGGTGGGGGAACTATTTGTATGGAAGACCACCCGGAATCCCCAAGGGGAGATTAGTTTCAACTAGCAATAAACACTCCTCGGTTAAACCTTTATGGTACCGCCACTGCGCATTGCGATTTTCTGAATTCTAGCGATGGATCAAGAAAAAGTAAAAGGTTTTAGCATTCTTCGCCCAATCTGAATCATTCTTGCTCACAGGCAGACTGGCATTGTTGTATAGTGACTGCGTTAGTGCCATGGTGTAGTCTGACTAAATGTCGTGAGTCATGACTTCCGCGTCGAGTGTCAAACAGGAACACAGCATAATAATTGGCAGACAACTTGTCAGTCTGACACTTCCATTAAGTCCCCTGACCTAGTCTCATTAAGTATTACTCCCCCCCCCCCTCCTTACCATCTTTTTTCCCCTTCACATTTCTTCTTCTTCTTCATCCCCCCCCCCCCCCCCCCCCCCCCCCCCCCCCCCCCCCCCCCCCCCCCCCCCCCCCCCCCCCAATCTTATGAAATGAAAAATATGGCATTGAACACACAAACACACAAGACAGAAGGAAGAACAGGTAAGCAATATCAATTACCTTAGATGATGGAGGTTTTCTTGTGCCTTTGTTAGTTTGTCTGTCCGTGTGTGTTAGTCTGTATGGTCTGTGAATAAGTTTGATCTTTTCAATAAATGCAATGGTAATCTGTTTGTACTCCAATACCTATACATACGGAGTACATTGGAATGGGAACCAGAACCTGTGAGTGTGAGTGTTTGTGCGAAAAAGGACGTTAATAAACCAATCGTAACGAAATTTGGCAGGGTTGTAGGCCAACCTGACAGACCTGTTTACCCCCTACACAAGTCTTGGGTAGTCTGGAGAGCTGAAATGAGTAGCTTTGGCTCAAAATGTGTAGTTTCATTCATTAAACCATCAAACAATGTTAACTGAAAATGAGTAATTAGAGCATTGTTTTCAATTTTGAAGAGTAGTAGAGGTCCAAATTGAGTAGGATACTACTAAAAAAGAGTAGAGTAAACAGGTCTGACCTGATATGGCCAAAAATGAGATGCCCCGTTAAGGTCCAACCACGTCCACTAAAATCGCACGACTGTACGATACGATTCGATCACGTGATCTCGAAGCGCATTTGTTCTCGGAGACCACGTGATCGAGTCGTATCGTACAGTCGTGCGATTTTAGTGGACGTATGGCCGGCCTTTTACTGTACTCCACGCCTCCCAAAGACCAAAAGAATATGGACAAGGGAAAGACATTGTTTGCTGCGAAAAGCTTGGGTAAAAAGAAAACCCACCAGCCCTTAATTTTATGAAGTTCTACTAAAGCTTAAGTGGGAAACTAAACTAAACGTCACTTTCTAAATTAAGTAAACCGGTTAACTTCATTTAGAAAGTAACAACGCTTAGTTTCCCACAAACGTTTTAGTAGAACTTCATAAAATTAAGCACTGTCAGATCACGTGTCAAAATCACGGGTTTCACGTGTTTTCCCTCTTATAGCTGGTAAGAAATCTTGTTTGACCAGGTTTGACTCCCATACAAATGCCCCCAAATTGAAAACGAAACATCATTTCAAAGAGCAGCCTCAATTTCAAGTTGGGGGCATTTGTATATGGGTCACAGCTACCCAAAAAAAAACCCAAGGGACTTAATCGTGGTGGGTCAGTGCTATTCAAAACAATTCATGACAATGCACTCACTCAGCAAGTCACATCGTAGACTATCAGCCGAGAGAAAAAAGAAGAGCAGGCGTGAAGGCTTGGGCGATGCTCGAATCGTGATGTTCTGACACAGGCTTTACTCTACTCGCATTGAAACTAGAGCACATCAGGAAAAGATAGAAGGTAGTATATAGCGGATGTAGGGAGGGAGAGTTGAAGAGGATGAAAGCGGGAATAACGGCAGATTTCATAATAAACCACACCTGCGCCCAGGCCTGAACGTGATGCAGAATAAACAGAACCGGGGTCCACGGTCTTCAGAGTACTATAACATCAACTGAAATGGAACTCCAGAAGAAGGAGAGAGAGAGAGAGAGAGAGAGAGAGAGAGAGAGAGAGAGAGAGAGAGAGAGAGAGAGAGAGAGAGAGAACTCGGAACTCGGAAATGGTTTAATGTATATCGGCCTTAGGCCACAATACATATCAAGGAGAGAGAGAGAGAGAGAGAGAGAGAGAGAGAGAGAGAGAGAGAGAGAGAGAGAGAGAGAGAGAGAGAGAGAGAGAGAGAGAGAGAGAGAGAGAGAGAGAGAGAGAGAGAGAGAGAGAGAGAGAGAGAGAACTCGGAAATGGTTTAATGGGCCACAATACATATTAAGGAGGAGAGAGAGAGAGAGAGAGAGAGAGAGAGAGAGAGAGAGAGAGAGAGAGAGAGAGAGAGCTCGGAAATGGAAATGGTTTAATGTATATCGGCCTTAGGCCACAATACATATCAAGGAGAGAGAGAGAGAGAGAGAGAGAGAGAGAGAGAGAGAGAGAGAGAGAGAGAGAGAGAGAGAGAGAGAGAGAGAGAGAGGGGGGGGGGGTACAGTATTTGCATAGCAGACCACATGCATGCACCCAAGCAAAGTCCCCACTCACGCACGCCCAAACCGCGTGCTAGACTTTCCGTGTAGCACCTAGGGGATGTCTGTGAATTGCACTTCATGAAAAACAAAATGATCGCTGAGCTCGTCGGAACAGGCATTTAAGTGTGTTTTCTTTGAACCTTTTGCGAAAACAAATAATTTCCTTATAACACATACCCAAAAGCATGCATGCAGGCGAGTGCACCCCCCCCCCCCTCCCAACCCACACGCACACAGAGTTCAACAGACCCCCCCCCCCCCCCTCCCCTCCCCTCCAATATTGCAATGTCTTGTACGTGACGCCAGAAAATGTAAATAGACAGGAGCCCAATCACTGTTTACACATATTGCCAGTTGGAGGCACGTTGCTTTGGGCTTTCTGCTTTCCATTACCACCACTACCCCCTCCTTACACAGACATACATACATACATATAGACATACATACAGACATACATACAGATTATACATACATACATACAGACAGACAGACAGACAGACAGACAGACACACACACACACACACACACACACACACGCACACGCACACACACATTACCAAAAGAAAGTTCGGCCTTTGATTCCACCGTCTTTTTTCTTTGGATGACATTTGCCATAAATTTGCAAAGTCGTAGTTTAGACCCCCCCCCCCCCCCCCCCCCCTCATGTTTACGACTCTCCGATCTCAAAGTCTGCTTCTTTCAGTTTCACGACAATAAACCCTAGGCTGACCCTAACCCTATCCAGAGAACGGCAGAATGTTGACTTCTCAGTGAACATTTTCAATTACGAAAATGTGATGGGTGGTGGTGGTGGGGGGGGGGGGGGGGGGGGGGGGGGGGGGGGGGGGGGGGGGGGGGGGGTGGGGGGGGGGGGGGGGGGGGGGGGGGGGGGGGGGGGGGTCTGCACTACAACTTTGCGCAAGTTTGCAGAAACCAACAATTAAGACAAAGCCTGACAATGTGAAATGTAGGACATTTTGATTGTCCCGATAGGGCAACACACAATCAGACATTTTCAATTCTAATAGGAACAAGGGTATCGCCGAGCGGCAGCAACGCATTGTAAGTGCATCGCCGAGCGGCAACAAGGCATTGTGACAATGCAAACCCGGATAGAGTTATGTCCTCTCTCCCCCCCCCCCCCCCCCCCCAATAAACAATTTTAATCAAAGTCCAAACAGTAGTTTTACAGGTGGGAAAAGAAATACATAGCCCAAAATTTGAAGCGATTCTGTTCATTAGTTCACGAGATACAGCTGAACTTTTATACAAACTTCCTTGCACCATGGTACACCACCATACAAAATTTGAAGTGATTCTGTTCACAAGTTCACGAAATAAAGATGGGGGAAAATTACATAGCCCAAAGAAGGAAATTTCGGTTTTCATGGTCAAACTTCAAGGTCAAGGTCAGCACGGTGTTGATTAACGAAAGGAAGCTTCCTTTTCAAGCTGTCTACCCCTCTGCCAATTTTAATCAAAGTTCAAACAGTAGTTTTTAAGATACTCGATACACAGACACACACACACACACACACACACACACCAATCGCAAAACCCCGGCCTCTGCCTGGGTAATAATTATATCAATATATAACTTGGTCCTCGGGACATCACTGAGACCCCATCCACTTCCTTTTCCCTCACAACCTGGACAAGTAATGCGAAAGAACAATACAACAGCAACTACAGCAGCATACACATAGGCCACCATGTAAAGTGCAACCACTCTCATCCACTACACGTTAGAATAATGGTCTCTTTTGACCTACAAACCGGAAGTGGACTAGGAAGGCGGAAATATGGCATGACGCTACCTATTGTGCTGTGTTGCATTTCTAGACAATGACACGGTGACACCACAGTGACACTTTCCTTGCAGACGGGGATGAAGGAGAGAGGATATGGGGGTGGAGGTGGGAAATTCACACGCGAGAGCACTCACAGACACACACACGAAAGAGAGAGAGGGATGGGGTGGGGGTGAGATTGCTGATAAAGAGAGTTTTTGCAACACATAATATTAATATCAGATCCTTACGATACTAAGGTATTAATTGATTAGGGTTAGCTGATTTACTAATTGAGTAGGTTACACAATCTCTCTCTCTCTCTCTCTCTCTCTCTCTCTCTCTCTCTCTCTCTCTCTCTCTCTCTCTCTCTCTCTCTCTCTCTCTCTCTCTCTCTCTCGTTTGTATGACTTTTACTATCTCATCTTTGTTAACTGTATCATCTTTATTATAAAACAATGTTCGTCTGCTTCAACATGCATGTGTATATAAGATTAGGTTTGATTTTATTATCTTACTATGTATGACTGTGTTTTGCATGCTCTTTATATTGCTTTGTTTGTCCCTTTTTATTATTATTTAAGAGGGCTGGGTGTAAAAAAAAACCCATGTACTATTTGCTTATTCTATTACTCTCTATAAATAAGATTAATTTAACTGAGTAGCGTAGCTTACCCATAGGCCCTAATTAGGCATATTATACCCACACATAATTGGACCATGGTATACCTACAGTCATCCAGCGTTCCAGCAGCTGTCAACCCAATGTGGACATCCCTAAGCCAAACCATGAACTCCACAAGACGGCAACAGCCAACCAGCCAGCGTGTGCCAATCTGACGGCAACAGCCAACCAGCCAGCGTGTGTCAACCTATCGGCAATAGCCAACCAGCCAGCGTGTGCCAATCTGTCGGCAACAGCCAACCAGCCAGCGTGTGCCAACCTGACGGCAATAGCCAACCAGCCAGCGTGTGCCAATCTGTCGGCAACAGCCAGCCAGCCAACGTGTGCCAACCTATCGGCAATAGCCAACTAGCCAGCGTGTGCCAATCTGTCGGCAACAGCCAGCCAGCCAACGTGTGCCAACCTATCGGCAATAGCCAACCAGCCAGCGTGTGCCAACCTGTCGGCAACAGCCAACCAGCCAGCGTGTGCCAACCTGTCGGCAATAGCCAACCAGCCAGCGTGTGCCAACCTGTCGGCAATAGCCAACCAGCCAGCGTGTGCCAACCTGTCGGCAACAGCCAACCAGCCAGCGTGTGCCAGCCTGTCGGCAATAGCCAACCAGCCAGCGTGTGCCAACCTGTCGGCAACAGCCAATCAGCCAGCGTGTGCCAATCTGTCGGCAACAGCCAACCAGCCAGCGTGTGCCAACCTGTCGGCAATAGCCAACCAGCCAGCGTGTGCCAACCTGTCGGCAATAGCCAACCAGCCAGCGTTTGCCAACCTGACGGCAAAAGCCAGCCAGCCAGCGTGTGCCAACCTGTCGTGTCCGACTATGACATTCTAATAGTAGAGGAGGCAGCAGCAGCTATTCCAGAGCACTATAAGCTGACATTTGTTTATAGTTAAAATACCAGCAATCTTGTACTTGAGTCAACCCCGCCCCCCCCATATCTACGACCCTCAATCTCAAAGTCTGCTCCTTTCAGTTTTATGAAAATAATCCTAGGCTGATCCTACCCCTAACCCTTTTCTAAAAACAGCAGACTGTTGCTTCTCAGTGCAAATTTTCAATGCCAAAAATTGAGGAGGAGGAGGAGGAGGAGGAGGGAAGGGACAAGATAGATGCCTTGCTCAAGAGTTATCCCCACTCTCTAGGCGAAAAAGATTTGTTTAATTTTTAGGAGAGCTTACGTTGGAGCGGGTCCCCAAGGCCAACAAATCCCCAGGGTTGTAGTACTAAGAGCCAAAGCAAGGCCTAGTCACAGTGCATACGATTTGACCCCAATACGATCACATTGTGACGATGGTTGTGAGTCATGATTCACGCGAAATACTTCCGTCTAAAACTCACTCTACTATTTTCGTTCACTATACTCATGTAGACCGCAATACACGACTCAAATAAAATATCCGATTAAAACAGAAGAAGATATTTTTTCTCAGATTCGTGTACGGGAGACTACAGAAAAAAGTGAACATAACTCGTAGGATTTCATCAGATTTATTTAGACAGTAGAATTTCACGTCAACCATGCCTCACAAATATCAAAATCGGATCGTAGCGAAGCGAATCGTATGCAGTGTAGCCGAGCCTTTAGTTTGAGAGTCACAGTCATTCACAAAAGACTAAGCTTAGTGTAGAACATTTTATCGTACAGCTTTCAACAACCTTGTACCTTAGACACAAACACCCATGCTTACGACCCTCAATCTCAAAGTCGGCCTTTTTTCAGTTTTATGAAAATAATCCTAGGCTGGTCCTAACCCTATAGATGGCTTTCCTGAGAATGGTAGAGAATGTCGCTGCTCAGTGTGTGTGTGTGTGTGTGTGTGTGTGTGTGTGTGTGTGTGTGTGTGTGTGTGTGTGTGTGTTGTTCTTCAGTTTAACGCCCTTCCACTCAAAGTGATTCAGACAAGTGTGTGTGTGTGTGTGTGTGTGTGTGTGTGTGTGTGCAAAGCACAACATCAGCTCTCACTCTCATTTGGCTATTGGCCCCCCATCAACAGTCAGCCGCACCACCAAACATAACCACCTAAACCTGACGACTGGTCGTTCGTTGGTGCCACATGCCACACTATAACATCCTCTCTCACTCCCTGCCAACTATTTGACACCTGATCTTTGACCCCTACTATTATCTCTCCGCACGTGCATTCCGTTGTCATGATCCTACTCTGCTATGACCTTTCGTGGCTGTACGTGTGACCTCTTGACCTTTCGGCAACTGGGGTCAATGGATGGAAAAGTTGGCTGTAAAGTGACACTGAATTTTGTAACTCTGTTATAACGTGTCTGCTAGTGTTTTTATCGTTTACAAAAAAAAAGCTCTCTCTCTACGTGTTTTTAAAATCAACAAAAATTTGGCTATCGTTCTCCAATGTCTGAACCTTTATCCACAAATTCAAAATCTGATACCACCAATAACTCTTTTAAACCCTAATCCTTTCTAAGAGAATTTTCCTTTCTCTCCCTGGGTCCACATCTCCCACCCATCACTTGCTTTTTGTTATTACCCCATCTCTTCTACCCCCACCCCCCCCTCATTTATTTTTTTGCTCACAGAAAATGAAAGGAGACCGGGGGGAAAATAAAACTGTGATGAAGGTCATGGTCGTTAAATGAGAAACTGGAGCAAGAGGGGAAAGCACCCACGACTCTCCGGCGCCACTTGGCTTGTATTGCCCCGGAAACAAATGCCGCGAAGTGGCTGAAAAGGTCAAAAGTATCTCCCTACTAGGTCTCTGACCTACTAGACACATTTCAGGAACCATTGTAGAGATTTATAGGGACTAGGAAAAGTGCAAAATTGTTTGAACATCTTCATTGGGAACTTCGAGATGAAAACCTTTAGCACAGAAATGCAACAATATGGTAGATATCTCGGTCTTTTATTCTTATCTCCTGATTGTGCCAGAATCAACTGAGTGATAGTAGGCCCTGAAATCGAAGAGAAGAAGAAGAAGTAGAAAGAATTTTCCGAATTTTCTATAAATACAATAAGTTTTCAATAACTTAACGACCCCACAAATCAACTTAACAAACCGGTCATTTAATTATTTCTTAAACTTTCAAAACGTCAACTAAACAAACTGACCATTTAAAACTAGATTGAAAAGTTATTGAATGTAGCATTCGAGAATCACCCGCGGAGTTACGCTTGTTTTCCGACCCCCAGATTTTCAGGGTCCAGCGATCTCCTTGACCTTGACCTTGATTGGTCAACAATATTCGGAAGGAGCATAAGCCAAACCACCTTCATACCAAGTTTCAACATCCTATGTCGACTGGTGCCTGAGATATGGCTAATTTTGTTTGTCAGTTTTCAAGGTCATACGTCAAGGTCATGACCTTGACCTTGACACCAAAAGGCACATCTACAGTACCTAGCCTACATGCACATCAAGTTTCATCTTCCTATCCTTATTCCTTCATGGTGATATGCTGTTATCTTGGGAACTCCATTTTTCCGACCCCCCAATTTTCAGGGTCCAGCGATCTCCTTGACCTTGACCTTGACCTTGATTGATCAACAATATTCGGAAGGAGCATAAGCCAAACCACCTTCATACCAAGTTTCAACATCATATGTTGACTGGTGCCCGAAATATGGCTAAAAATATATTTTCAGTTTCAAGGTCATACGTCAAGGTCATGACCTTGATCTTGACACCAAAAGGCACATCTACAGTACCTAGCCTACATGCACATCAAGTTTCATCTTCCTATCTTTATTCCTTCATGGTGATATGCTGTTAACCAACCCGCGCGCACACGCACACGCACACGCACACACACACACACACACACACACACACACACACAGCCACTTACACACAGCCACTTACACAACAAAAACAATATCACCTTCGCTCCGTAAACTCCGCGGGTGATAAAAACAAATCGAATAGTCGCTTTACCATCACATACAACCCGCAGTTTGAGCCACGAAACAAAGGCAAAGGACAGAGAGAGGGCTGCGGAATTTCACCGTTGGTGCCTATTATATTATGTGAGGCATAACTAATTGATTGCTGTCATATTGTAGGAGACAGCGTGTAGACAAACTAATTAGGCCTTTAGTAATGGTGCTGCCAAGTGCACATTTGGCATCATTATTGATGTAGGCATGTTTGACAGCCAGCGGAGACATTTGCTTAAGAAAGAAAGGAGGGAAGAAACATTGTTTTCATTCCATCAAAGTCAAGAATAGTTCCAGGAACTGTTTTGTGGGAGCATAGAGCTTCGAACCATACGAGTCTGTTTATAAAACTGAGACCTAAACCATTAACTGCATGTAGCCCACCCACAAATTGTATTGTGACTTTGCTTTGAAAACTGCTTAGTATACCTTCTCCTTGGTATTCTTCTTTTACTTCTTTTGAAAGCTGGTGTAAGCTTACCCTCTCTCTCTCTCTCTCTCTCTCTCTCTCTCTCTCTCTCTCTCTCTCTCTCTCTCTCTCTCTCTCTCTCTCTCTCTCTCTCTCTCTCTCTCTCTCTCTCTCTCTCCACCTTTAAGTGCTTTTCTTTTCTTAGTGTTACAATTTCTTGTTACTTTCTACAAGGAGACACAGAAAGCCAAAACAAACAAAACAGAAAAGGGAGGGAGAAGCGGATGAAGGGTGGTGGGAGGAAGAGGAGGAGGGGGGTCCTGGAGGAGGAGGAGAAAGAGGAGAGAGAGAGAGAGAGGGGGGGGGGGGGGGGGGGGAGGTACACAGAAAGGTGAAAAACGATAGTGAAAAAGGGCGTTGTTTTTGTTGCCCACATGTAATGCTCGGTGTCCATCTGTGTTCTACCGAGGGCCCAGCATGATTGACAATCGTGTGACAGGTAGCACACGCCTTGTTGTTGCTTTTGACTCGCTGACAGGCTATGCACACAAGCAGGTCTGCTTCTTTTTGGTCTCCCTTCCCCAAGACCCAAACAACATGGAAGACAGTCGGTGTGAATAACATGGCAGCAGGTGTGAGAAAAACACAGAATGAAACAAAACAGATGCTTTGCATTAGCCAGGACACAAGATGTACACCGAGCCTTAGGCCCCATCACATTGGCATCAGCACTGGAATATTATGACGATGTCTGTGCTGCATTGCTATGCTGCCAGCACCTTTGGCCCTGGGAACTTTTGAGATGCATTGTAAATAGGGGTGAAGAGTGTTAGTAGCCTACTACAGGTAGGAGACCTACATTCATTGGTGTGTAGGCCTAGGTGTAGAGTGGCTGATGTAGAAGTAGTGCAGGACAGGGGAGAGAGAGAGAGAGAGAGAGAGAGAGAGAGGGGGGGGGGGAAGGAACGTCAGACAGACAAATCTAAAGATTTAAAAACAGACAGGCATATTTCATACACACACACACACACACACACACACACACACACACACACACACACACACACACACACACACACACACACACACACACACACACACACACACACACACACACACACACACACACACACACACACACACACACACACACACACACACACACACACACACACACACACACACTGACCAGACGGAGACCAGACAGACAGGAGCACAGTACAAAGGGCTCACACTACAGACAGGAGCACAGTACAAGGGGCTCACACTACAGACAGGAGCAACATGATGAACAGACAGGAGCAACATGATGAACAGACAGGAGCAACACGAGGAACAGACAGGAGCACAGTACAAAGGGCTCACACTACAGACAGGAGCAACATAATGAACAGACAGGAGCAACATAATGAACAGACAGGAGCAACACGATGAACAGACAGGAGCAACACGAGGAACAGACAGGAGCACAGTACAAAGGGCTCACACTACAGACAGGAGCAACACGATGAACAGACAGGAGCACAGTACAAAGGGCTCACACTACAGACAGGAGCAACATAATGAACAGACAGGAGCAACACGATGAACAGACAGGAGCAACACGATGAACAGACAGGAGCAACACGATGAACAGACAGGAGCACAGTACAAAGGGCTCACACTACAGACAGGAGCAACATAATGAACAGACAGGAGCAACACGAGGAACAGACAGGAGCACAGTACAAAGGGCTCACACTACAGACAGGAGCAACACGAGGAACAGACAGGAGCAACACGACGAACAGACAGGAGCAACACGACGAACAGACAGGAGCACAGTACAAGGGGCTCACACTACAGACAGGAGCAACACGAGGAACAGACAGGAGCAACACGATGAACAGACAGGAGCAACACGATGAACAGACAGGAGCAACACGAGGAACAGACAGGAGCACAGTACAAGGGGCTCACACTACAGACAGGAGCAACACGAGGAACAGACAGGAGCAACACGATGAACAGACAGGAGCAACACGAGGAACAGACAGGAGCAACACGAGGAACAGACAGGAGCATAGTACAAGGGGCTCACACTACAGACAGGAGCAACACGAGGAACAGACAGGAGCAACACGAGGAACAGACAGGAGCAACACGAGGAACAGACAGGTGCCATCATGTAGACTCCTTGCTGAGGTGTCAGCTACCACTATCAGATCTGATGAGGGAGGGGGAGGGGGGGGGGTATGTGAAGGCTAAAAGGATGGGTAAGGAGGGGGTGGAAATAAGGGTGAGGAGAGGAAATGGGTGTAGTCTTAGAGAAAAAAAAGGGTAAAGCTGAAGAAAACAAAAAGAGGCTAAGCCCTACACCATTTATATTTCTGTGCCCTACACGCGTTCTTTTGATGTCATGTGGGTTTTGTCATCAACAAGGGTAAGTAAGAATGGATAGGCAAAATGTCGACACACTTTTTCCATTTCCACACGTTTACAAGAACTCACGTGAGGGGAAAAAAAGGACCAGACAGCGGGGTGTAACTACTGATTGGACTACTGTGTACGTATAAACAAAGATGTACTATTTTTGATGTAAGACCTTTTTTTAGTAGCATACAATTCACGAAATCTGCAATGTGGCTTCCTAGTAGGCCCTATTTTGTTTCTTAGTTCTTCTTCTTCTATCGTTGAGTAGGCCTATCCACAATCATCAGTTTGATTTTATGATTAATATGCGGCTGAGGTCCGAAGTCGGGCATCAAAAAGAAACAAACAAAATAAAACAAAAACCTACTCTACGAAGAACAGACAGGAGCACAGTACAAAGGGCTCACACTACAGACAGGAGCAACACGAGGAACAGACAGGAGCAACACGAGGAACAGACAGGAGGAACAGACAGGAGGAACAGACAGGAGGAACAGACAGGAGGAACAGACAGGAGCAACACGAGGTCTCGCTGATCGAGCCCCCGACGTGATGCTGAGTCGGCAGGAACACCTAAACTAGGGGGGGGGGGGGGGGGGGGGGATTTGCATCTTGATGGGGGACAAAAACGTGCCCGCTGAAGAGGGAGACACAGCCTCCTCAGGTAACGAGTTCCAGTCTTTGATGGTGCGCGGGAAAAAATAACTTATCCTGTATTCAGTCCGGCACTGGATGGTGGATAGTTGCCGGCTGTGTCCTCTTCTGAGGCGAGTTGGAGCTGACTTCAGGATTTTTGTCGACTTTGACGATGCCGTTCAGGATCTTATAAAGTTCGTTGGAGCATGACTTCTAACCAGGTGTCAAAACCATCGCGACACAAACTTATAAAGGGGTAACCAGTGATCGCGCTATGCCACTCCCATCA
>CM065680.1:97959441-98019441 GCA_017654935.2 Phymorhynchus buccinoides
CAAGCGAATCGCACAAGACTAGTGTGACATCTCTCTCTCTCTCTCTCTCTCTCTCTCTCTCTCTCTCTCTCTCTCTCTCTCTCTCTCTCTCACTTCACACACACACACACACACACACACACACACACACACACACACACACACACGCGCGCGCGCGCGGGCACACACACCAACACTCACACAGGCACTTATAAAAGCCCACACTAGTCAGTATACTAAATCGCACACACACACCCCAAAAACAAAAATCTAATTATTTTCTTTGTTCAGCACTTTGATGTTCTTGCCAAGCCACAGACAAACTATGTCGTACAGGCACCTTGTTTTCTTTGCATATATATGGCCCACCATTTGTACGTATATAATACAGACTAGCGCAACGCCGAGTACCAGTAACGCCTAGTAACGGTAACGCCTAGTAACGGTAATGCCAAGTATTGGTAACGCTGAGTACAGCAAATTTGAAGCGATTTGGTAAAGAAACGATGGAGTTATAAGGCCCCGTTTCGCGTTGGCGCTGCTGTGAGAGTGATGCGCTCTCCCTAGTAACGGTAACGCCTAGTAACGGTAACGCCAAGTACTGGTAACGCTGAGTACAGCAAATTTGAAGCGATTTCGTTAAGAAACGGCAGAGTTCTAAAGCCCCGTTTCCCGTTGGCGCTGCTCTGAGAGTGACGCACTCTCCCGATTGTCTTCAAATTTGCTGCCAGGCTTTGCCCCGGTGACAGCAAGCCTGACAGCAAATTTGACACGATTCAGTTGAAAACCGGCGGAGTTATAAGGCCCGTTTTGCATCATGCTGCTGTTATGCGCCTAAGTAATGGATTCGCTTCCGGTGTGGCACATTGATAGTCACCGTCCCCGGTCATATATCTGCCACATTTGAAGGCAATCGGTCCAGAAATACCGGAGATACGGGCGCTGAAAGGCCGTCGGATGCGCGTTTCGCGCATTTGCAAAACCGCGCAAATGACACGGCCGCCTCGGTTGCCGTTGCCATAGGGCTCACAGCAAATTTGAAGCGAATCGGTCGAAAAACGGCGGAGTTATAAGGCCCGTTTCGTGTTTCAGACACACAGACACACACACACACACACACACACACACACACACACACGGACAGTTGGCTTTTTACTATATGATGATAATATACCCTACACTGGCACCTTTCATGCTTTTATCACAGTGCTCATTAGACCCTAAACTCTGCAAGTGAAAAAAAGGGAGGCAGGGAGAGGGGGACGGCATAGCAAGGGTGAACACTGCATGGTGATTTGATTTGGTGGAGAATTCGGGAAATTATTTGGGAACGGACCAAATACGTTTTTCTTCTTCTGATTTTGAAGACAGGAATGGTCTATCTCTCCAGGTCGAATAGTTTTTTACCTAATCCTAATCCCCCCCCCCCCCACCCCCACCCCGTATCTCTCTCTGTCTCTCTCTCTCTCTCTCTCTCTCTCTCTCTCTCTCTCTCTCTCTCTCTCTCTCTCTCTCTCTCTCTCTCTCTCTCTCTCTCTCTCTCTCCACTCCTCCTTTTTTCTTGTTTTATTTCTAGTAACAACAGAATACGTCTAATAGCTAGTAAGTTCTCTGGTAACAACCATCTCTCTCTCTCTCTCTCTCTCTCTCTCTCTCTCTCTCTCTCTCTCTCTCTCTCTCTCTCTCTCTCTCTCTCTCTCTCTCTCTCTCTCTCTCTCCTCTCTCTCTCTCTCCCTGCGCACGCATACGTGTGAAAACAGACAGAATCTGCAATGTCTGTTCATTGCTAGGCAAAGTTAAAATGTACGTGATGGAATGTGTCATAGAGTGTGTGTACTGTGTGTGCGTGACTGGTTGCACGTGCACGTAAATGTGTGTGTGTGTGTGTGTATGCGTGTGCGTGCGTGCGTGCGTGCGTGCGTGCGTGCGTGCGTGCGTATGTGTGTGTGCGTGTGTGCGTGCGTGCGTGTGTGTGTGTGTGTGTGTGTGTGAAAGTCAAAGTCTAAATTTTTATTTTCAGATGGAACATTGGATAAGCAATAATGGTTTGCTTTTTTACATCAAGCCATCTCTAACAAAACTTAAAGAAGAAAATATTAAACATGAAAAAACCACACACAAAAAAAAAAGCATTAATAAGTTATTGCACGCACACACCCGAGTACTCGTGTGTGTGTGTGTGTGTGTGTGTGTGTGTGTGTGAAGTCAAGTCAAAATTATGTAATGACGATAAAAGAGTAAGCTACAAGCTTTTTTTCATCCTGTCGTCATGAAAAGAAAAAACATACTGAATCAATAAAAGTGTGTGTGTGTGTGTGTGTGTGTGTGTGTGTGTGTGTGTGTGTGTGTGTGTGTGTGTGTGCGTGTGCGTGCGTGTGTGCGTGCGTGCGTGTGTGTGTGTATGTGTGTGCGTGCGCGCGTGCGTTTGTGTAAGTGTGTGTGTGTTGAACGGTAAACTGATCATTTGCACACAATACAAGCACAGTTAGTTTGGTCGATGTATCCAACACACAAAGTGAAACCAAACAGACTTACCGCAACTTGAAGAGGGTTAAAAACCGCAAGGGTTAACAAGGGCAGCGGTCCGGCATCCCCGTGTTGAAATCAAGGAAACCAGGAGACGGAAGCTTCAAAGACTAGAATCAAAGAGATTATTGTTTTATGTCCCTGTTAGAATCTACTCCTTATAGAGGGTTGTAACCAATAAAAACGTGCTGCGGTTAGCATCAAGCTAAGTTCCACCTCATAACAGCTTGGTACGATTTTCGGTGATTCTAGTTAGTGTCAGCAAAGAGTATTATTTTATCCGTACCGGATTTGGGTACAAACTCTTCGGTGTCAGTCAGTGTCAGAAGCTCTCAAAACAAAACACGTGCGTGCATTCCAGAGCGAATGTATCTAGGCTCCGCAACACAAGGTAGATGCACAAGCCTGACAACAGTATGAGAGTATAGCTAAGCTTACCTAAGTTTCACAGGTTGATGCTACCCCTCTAAATAAAAAGATGAACCAGCACATCAAGGTGGGTTGGGTTTTTTACCGCACGGCCACGTGCACGTGTGCCCTTTCGGGGAAACAGCACCAGGCAAACTCTTGACTTTTCCCACGGAGTTTACGCTGATGGATGGAGAGTGAAAGAAGGCAAAGTACTTACTAGAAGACACACAACAACAACACACACAGCACGCACTTATGCACAGATCCGGTGCTCGGGTCAGTCGGTTCGGATGCTGTGGTTTAACTAAACTGGAAATGACAGTGCCACTGAGTGTGTTTCTCATCAAGACTATGGACCAAGAATGTCTGGCATCGAATGGTCAGGAGACACAACGACGAAGCTGTATTGTTTGTTATTGGTTAGTTTCTGATGTTAGAAACGTAAAGAGAGAGAGAGACGAATCATGGGAGATGCACCTAAGACGCACGCTGACTGCCAGCTGAGTGTAAAGTGCGTAGGATGATGCTCTGTGGTTCGAGTATAGGCCTAGTAGGCCTACTGCGGTCGGTGTGCCAGCTTCCTCAAACATCCTGTGCTGCTGCTATGGACTGTCGGCCTGTTACATTCGCTTTTCTGTTCCCTGCCACCTAACAAATTGTGTGGTGACTCAGAGGCTACGCACTCACTGTATTTTTTTAAATTTTATGTTCGAGTCACAGAGACCTATCTCTGAAATTCGGGCTGCTCTCCCAAGAGAGAACGTCACCGCAAGCGCAGCGTCTACCCATTTTTATTTTTTTGTTTTTTGTTTTTTGGGGGGCACGGTAAGGAGGGGGTGGGGGCAGACTGGGGAAACCTAGCTATCAATTTGGTCATACTATGGCCTAAGAATTAACATCTATGATTTTATTTTGGTTTGTAAGAGACCATTATTTTTGTCATCAGAAACTCATTGGTTTGTACTTGATTCGTCGGGTGATGAACTCTCAACGATTGGCTACACTTAGTTCCTGAGAGCCGTTCGTGTTAAATTATGCCATTACTCAAACCAAAAAGCCTAAATGTTACGAAGAGTGATAACTTCGCAGCCTACAAACCTTGCAAAGAATGAAGCCAACTTTCTCACTTCCCACCTGGAAGGTGAAAAGGTGGAAGGTGGGAAGCGTTAGTGTTGCTGATGGCAGTGAGTGAGTTCACAATGATCCCCACCTGTAGTGTAGGTGAAAGGGTGGGAGTAAAATAACCGGCTTCAGTCAGCTGCGGAGTGCGAGCTCTTTGTATATTCAGGCTTTTTGCTCAAACTAGGCCTGCTCAACCACCCCATCTCCTTTTCTTGCTCTTGCTTCACTAACTCATTTTTCATATTATAGGTCCTTGATGGAGGTTTGCACTGTCTAAATGTACCCTACTGAACTCAAGTGACGCTGATCAACAATGTCATAAATGAGACTTGGTGTCTAAGGCTAACGGTTTTCGAATTGTCGTGTTACAGACAAGTCTGAATATGTTAGTGGTTCCTTGGCGGAGGTTTGCACTGGAGGTGTTTGTACCATCAAAATGCACTCTCTGGGTGACGTGATCAAGAATATCTATGTTTATTGAGCCATGATTGTCAACGGTCACATTTTCAGATTCACCGTTTAACAATAGTTAATGCTTCTCTCTCTCTCTCTCTCTCCCCCCCTCTCTCTCTCTCTCTCTCTCCCCCCCTCTCTGTCTCTCTCTTCATTTATATTATTAGTTACGATGTATTGCATGCTTAGAACCAAGGACAGAATGGAAGACTAGGCCCAGCCTAAATTCTTATCCTTGTAAAATAAAGTATTTTAAGTTTGAAGTCTCTCTCTCTCTCACGCAGAGAGAGAGAGAGAGAGAGAGAGAGAGAGAGAGAGAGAGAGAGAGAGAGAGAGAGAGAGAGAGAGAGAGAGAGAGAGAGAGAGAGATAATTACTTAGTTGAAGATGAGATTAGCGTTCAACCAGTCGTAGACTCTTATGGACGATGTTTCTGAAGACTGGGTCTTCCCGGGGAATGAAGGTGATGAAATGGCGATGAGACAGTGATCGAGACGTGGCAGCCGTCGTGGATGATTCCGGTAACATTCCAGACCCTTGAACGTTGGGGTTTGCCGTCTGAAGCCGGATCATTCGGACGGAGTCCGAGTCTGGGCTTTGTTCCTGTCCTTGATGCTTAGGGTGGAATCAGCATCGTCGTCGCGGGAAGCATTGTTAGACAGCCCGTATGTTGTTCAAAGCATTGTGAGACAGCCTGTAGGTTGTCGATCTCAATGCCTGCTTTACTTGTCCATGGTTGCTGGTTGCTAACTCCTCTCCCATAGGCCGTCTTCAGGACCACCGGGCGGCCTTCTCTATACCGGGATGCTGGTGTTGCCGACACACGTGCGGGAGACACACTTTGAGTTGAACAGTTTCTGCAGGCAGAAGTGATTCCTCCAAGTAGAGGCCCTCACTCGGAGCACCTACTGGGCATTGGCGGCTGCAGAGATCATCCAAGTCATCGTACGTCACCCCATCCGCATGCCAAGTCAGCAAGTCAGCCAATACCCGTGGTGAGGGAGGATGACTGCGCCGCCATTTCTGCTGCCTGCCACTCAGCAAAACTTTAAGTGTCGTCTGCCACCCGTACACTCAGAAAATGAAAGTTACGATGAATGATATGATGAAAATGATGTTTTACATCCTCTCGGTCATAGACACATATGGGACATTTGTAAATACAAAGATGGTGGGAACAATACTGGCTGCAATGCCCGGAGGCAGTGCAACACCAGTAAAGTCCCGAGTTTTTAACAATATAGATAGGTGTAGCGGTAACCACGCCTCGGTTAAACCTCATCGGCTATGGTACCACATTGTATTGATTCCTAGTTCATAGGACACTGTATAGGCCTATACCATATAAAATGAAAGTTACTTTTTGCATTCACACTGACTTTTATAAAACAGGAGTCTGTTGGAATGTTGACCTGCACATTTTACTGACTGTCTTTCTTTCTGAGTGCAGATAAATAATTATGCGTCCCAGTCGCCACGGGCTAAACTTCTGAACCAATCATAATGAAAATAAGCAGAATTGTCCCCAATGCCACGATGTGAATGATGCCCGTTTTCTTAAGAAAACGCACCCCAATAAACGGCAAGCCACATGAATGTAATGCACTTAGATCGTTTCTGATAGCATTGATACAGTCATACAGATTGTCCGAGATGTCCTGATGGTGACGCCCTTTATTACAGTTCACCCAAATGACACGTACTCCAAGTGAGTTTGACAACTTTATAACAGTGCATACTTATTATTGACTTAGGCCTACACAAAGCCTTGAGGCATGTTTGTATGGCTTACCACGTATGTGATTCATGTTTATTTTTGACTGTCCAAAGTTGAGGCACCGACGCTAATGCCTTTACCATGCTATTCATTTATTACATGCATGTTTTCCCCCCTCGTCTGTCCTTGCCACTGCGCCAAGCACTCAGAAACACTAGGCGTTCAAGAATGCACATGATCATCTCCAACTTTGAAATATGGAACACTAAATCTTTTTTAGTAATTTTATTTTTTGTGTGTTCGACGGGTTAATGTTTGGGTTAGGGAAGGGTTAGGCCGGGTTCACATTAGACGCGTAAGTTCCGTACGGAAAACCCTAAATAAGTGGAAGAAAGAAGGATAAAAGTTTACGAATACAGGGGAAATTCGGACACGTGCGCAAATCTTGTCCCTTCTTTGTTCCACTTATTTATGGATTGAGCACGGGTTTCCGCATGGAATATCCGCTTATGTGTGTACACGGCCTTAGGGTTAAGGAAAGGGTTAGGGTCAGTTTCATTTCAGATTGAAAGGTTAAAAGATACAAATTCTAAACTTTCGCTGGAAACCGACATTGTCGCACGAATGACGTCACTTTCCATATTTGGAGATGATCATGTGCAGTCTTGAACGTCTTGTCTCAGAAACAGTCTTTAAAGGTTAACCAACGGCTCAGTTGTCTCCCTGATGACAAAAACAGGACCGTAAAGTTCCAGAATGATAGCTATTAGTTTCTGAAAATAGATTCTCCAGTGTTATATAATATAGCGAACGCTTTCATACAAAGGCGATGCAAGTGCGCACTTACTTACTTTATTACAGTAATCAACGCATGCAGACACACAGTCACATGTGTATGCATGCATATTTCTACGAGCTTGTATGTTTAGGTGAACAAGTGGTTGTTCTAGATTTTACTAAATACATCTTTATAAGAAAATCTTACTTTTAATTTACCATTTATATAAGTGCTGATTTGCTTTTGTTGTGGACTTTCAATTTGGTGCAAAGAGGACATCATTCTCTTGTAGAATGTCTTCTTGCTCAAGTTGACAACAGCTGGACAGTCAAATTGCAGGCCGACATGCAGACTGAAGAGTATTTCACAAGACGAAACAGCTGTCTCTGCATGGGCACTGTCCTCTCCCCCATCAGGAGAAAAAGTAAATCAGCACAATTTACTATTTTCTTCTTTTCAGGAACAGAAAAATTAAAAAAGTTAATGATAATTGAAAAAAACCCAACCCTGAAACAGACTGCAACGTCACTGGAACATACCACAAACAAACAACTACACAAGTGTAAAGTGACGTTATTTTATTCACAAGAGACAAAACAAAACTACTGGATATTTCGGCGAATGCGCCTTTATCAACACAGACAAAACAAAACCCAGCAAACAGAAAATATAGCAAAAGGAGCAAAAAGCAGGCAACAAAAGGAGCAAAAAATCAACAATCTTGGTTGTCCGTTGCATCGCAACCGGTGTAACTATTTTCGAGTGCGCATGCGTTGCTTTAACGGAAAGAAATCACTGACATAGGCTCTAAAAATAGATAAACACATGGCAAGGTACTTGGCAGTGAATGTCTTTGCATTTGGTGGGAGTGTAGTGATGTAAAAAAAAGAGAAAAGATTTTAGTTATTGTGGTGGTACCATAGCCGATGATGTTTAACCGAGGCGTGGTTACTGCTACACATATCTGATTGATTTAAGAGGTTTGTGCTGTGTTTTGTGGTGCGCGCGTGTGTGTGTTGTGTGTGAGCATGAATGTGTGCTTGTGTGTATTTTGGTTTTGTGGGTTGTGTGTGCACGCATGTGTGTGTGTGTGTGTGTGTTTGTGTGCATGTCTGTCTGCGTGCGTACGTTGTGTGTGAGGGTGTTTGTGTATGTGTGTTGGTGTATGTGGTCAGTCCACGCGGCTCAGTTGCTGTGGCTTACCGAATGGGGTATGAACGAGTTGGAGTCAATAATTGTGTGTTTATGTGTGTGTGTGTGTGTGTGCGTGTGTGTGTGTGTGTGTGTGTGTGTGCGTGTGTGTTAGAGAGAGAGAGAGAGAGAGAGAGAGAGAGAGAGAGAGAGAGAGAGAGTTGCTTTGCATATGCGCTGTTGGTGGTTGGTGTCACTCTTGAATGTTGTTTTTTGTTATCTGTTGATGAATAATTGATTGTAAAGCGCTTTGGGCTCATCTGAGGTAAAGCGCTATATAAATGTACTGTTATTATTATGAACAAATTATACCACAAAACACTGCCAACCCTCCATGCACTGTACAAACGTGGCTTGAAATGGCATTATAGCTTAAATTGCCTCTGTTAATAGTGGTGGATTCATAAAGGATGCCAGTGGTTCTCACCATAATGGTGGTAGAGGACATATCTGTATTATTAAAAAATCGGGACTTTACTGGTTTAGCACTGCCTCCAGTATTGTTCCCAGCATCTTTGTATTTACAAATGCCCCACATGGCCGAAGAGGGCGTAAAACCCTTTTCACTCAAGTGTAGTGATGTACTGGGCGAATGTATTCGCTCATGGTGCTAGAAGAGTGAAGGTCCCCTTGGCAGTAGCACCAAAGGGCCAGCCACACGTCCACTAAAATCGCACGACTGTACACTACGATTCGATCACGTCATCTCGATGCGCCAATCACATTTGTTCTTGGAGATCACGTGATCGAATCGTATCGTATAGTCGTAGGATCTTAGCCTGCGCAAACACCTTCCACCAAGAGTCCTAGCCTTCGTAAAAGCTTAGGCAATGTCACTATATTTTGCACAAATTTCACTTCCACCATGGAAAACTGCATACCTGTAGCTTTTACATTGCTATGTGTTATGGTTTGTGACCAGCAGCATCTAGCAATCAAATGAACGTGGGGATATCGGTGCGTGTGTGTGTCTTTTGTACAAATAGTTCTCCCATCTTCTGGAAGTTATGTGCTTGTAACTTCCTCTTACCTGTCACTCTCTTTGACTCTGCCTTGTGTGTGTCTTTTGTACAGCTAGTTCTCCCACCTTCTGGAAGTTATGTGCTTGCAACTTCCTCTTACCTGTCACTCTCTTTGACCCTGCATTAAATTTTCCCTTTGCTTTCTGTCATCTACTATCCTTCTGCCTTACCGGTCCAGTCTTCTGCCCCCCCCCCCCCCCCCCCCCCCTCCAAGATATTCTTACAAAGATTATCTCCAGCCGAAGATGATCATGCTGGGCCTGTTTCTTTAGTTAGGCACATAACAGCAGAATGACGCACCTGCGCTCATAAATGACAGGGAACTGAGCGATCGGTAAAGAAGAAAATACCATTGGTTCCCAGATCTGTGTGGGAGTACCTTACCTCTCTAGAACCATATTTGTTTTTCGATACAAGGCAAGCACAGCTGTTGGTGCTTTCATGTGTTACCAATTCAAAACAAGGGAAGAAAAACAAGTGCAACGCCGAGCGGCTGCAAAGTCCCCTCGCAGCATCACCGAGCTACTCCGAAATCGGAATGTGTCGGCTGTACACATACATAAAAACGTATCAAAACAGCACGTAACTACATAAGAACGCATGAAAACAGCACGCAACTGAATAGTTTATATATAGCCTTGGGGTTCGGACCCGTGATTTGAGCGCGCGCGATCATGCGCACACGCGCGCACAGAAAAATGCATGACAACTGTGTTATAGACCATTCATCAAGAAATGTTGTGAAAAAACCTGCATTAAAATACATGCAAAACTTCGCGAGATATTAGCGATTATGTGTTTCGGGGTTTGAACCCCGTAACTGGCGCGACATTGACCTTAATGTAAAACTAAATACATCAGTGGATAGCTTGCATCTTGGCAAACTAGTATACCAAATTTGATGATGATAGACTGAATAGTTTTTGAGAAAAACGGACGAATAGCCGGACGGACGGACGGATGGCGGACGGACCAGACAAAAACAATAGTTCCCCGAACCTTCGGCTCGGGGACTAACCAGCCCGATGCAAACACGGGGCACGTGATGGCATGTGCCTGGTTTCCCCATTACACGAACACACAGGTACCTCTTGCTTTACACCCAGATGGAGTGATGGGCACAGCTGTGAGAGCAGAGGGGGGGGGGGGGGGGGGGGGGGGGGGGGGGGGGGGGGGGGGGGGGGGGGGGGGGGGGTGGGGGTGGGGTGGGGGGGGGGGGGGGGGGGGGGGGGGGTGAAACCTGTCGTCAAAAGAGAAAGACAAACAAACCAGCAACTTGCTTATCTCACAGTTTGAGAGAGAGAAGTGGAAAGAGAGAGAGACTTCAAATACTTTATTTTACAAGGATAAGAATTTAGGCTGGGTCTAAAGAGAGAGAGAGAGAGAGAGAGAGAGAGAGAGAGAGAGAGAGAACTCAAACTGGATTTTTTATATTATTGAGGGTAAACAGATAAGCATAGTGGGCTTTTTTACACCGTGCCCTCATGAACAAAATCAAATACATGAAAAGAACAAAAATCAAGAAGCAAAGCAATAAACAAGTGCAACGCCGAGCGGCTGCAAAGTCCCCTCGCAGCATCGCCGAGCTACCACGAAATCGGAATGTGTCGGCTGTACATATACATAAAAACGGATCAAAACAGCACGTAACTACATAAGAACGCATCAAAACAGCACGTAAAACTGAAGTTTTTTTTATATATAGCCTTGGGGTTCGGACCCGTGATTTGAGCGTGCACGATCATGCGCACAGAAAAAGTCATGACAACTGTGTTATAGACCATTCATCAAGAAGTGTTGTGAAAAAAACCTGCATTGAAATACATGCAAAACTTCGCGAGATATTAGCGATTGTGTTTCGGGGTTTGAACCCCGTAACTGGCGCGACCTTGACCTTAATGTAAAACTAAATACATCAGTGGATAGCTTGCATCTTGGCCAACTAGTATACCAAATTTGATGATGATAGACTGAATAGTTTTTGAGAAAAACGGACGAATAGCCGGACAGAGGCACGCCGGACGCCGCCAGACGGACCAGACAGAAACAATAGTTCCCCGAACCTTCGGCTCGGGGACTAATAAGGGGGAAAAGAGAGAGAGAGAGAGAGAGAGAGAGAGAGAGAGAGATTAGTGGGCGTGATTTTGTTCCCCCCATTTGTATTCCATTTATTTTCGTGATGCTCTTGCTCAAATGTTTTCTTCAGGGCTGCCTTGCAGTTTCCAGGGACAAAGATTGTTTTTCTCCCAGGGATGAACATAGCAACATCAGCCAAATGATGTAGCAAAACACAGTTAATCTGGGATGCCATCTTGAATCAAGCCTTACAATGTTTATTTCTTCGATTTATCGCCCCTTTTCTTCTTCATTTAGAAGATTTGCCATAAAAGCTGTGAACAGAGTTGTATTCAATTCTTTTCAGAGGGCAGTAAGAAGTGCTATGCAAGACATATTTGTTTCAAATAAGCAACTTTTTTACCAATACAGTGGTTAATCTTTTTTCAAAAATCTCTCCTTTTCAGAAAATAATGCAGTACAGGGCTGGCAATAAACTGCAACTGCAGTAAGTTGCGCATTTTGTTTAATTCCTCAGCTTGCACCCGATTGGAATGAGCTTTAAAACGACACGAGTTGCTGCTGTATGAAAAGGTTTGCACTGCACTTACTATTATCATACTTTAATTTTGTTTTCAAAGACAGAAACTGATAAACAGAAAAAAACAACACAACACCATTTTCAAAGGCTCATCAAGTTTATTCCCCCAAAACAATCGTAGCGACCCTCAGGATGAAACAAAACCCCACATTATGTGCTGACCAATGACAGTTGAGCGGACAAACATCGGTGATTCATATCATATAAATAATTAAAGACAACAAGTGCAAGCAGTAGTCGAGTTCACTTGGAATAATACACAAATTGCAGAGTTCATCATCACAATGACATATACATGGTAAAATAGTAGTTGTCGGAAAAATGACATACGCATAGAAACGAATTAGTAGGAACGAAACACGAGTACACCTGCAGTGAACATACACTTTGCATGAAACATCGCAAGGCTAGGTCAGGTCAGGCGATGGGAATGGAACGCTTATCAAAAATGTTCATGTGGAAATACACAAGACAAAATAATGATTGACTGAGAGAAAGCAATTTTTTGTATAGTGTTGATAATATAAAAGCGTTTCGCTACTAAAAACGATGTTTTATAACACGTTAAAAAATTGATCTAAAACACATTCATTAAGGAAGTAACAAGATTCTGCCTTATACCATTTCAAACACACACACACACCTTGCCAATCATCATGCACATGGAAGCCACAAGGATTATGAGTAGGGGTGACATGTTCTTCACTTTAATCAGTCTTTACCAAAAAAAGTGACTAATCGATTCTAACTCTTATCAGAAAACTGAAGGAGACTGCTGTGCAATTGGAAATTGTGAAAAGCACAAACAGAGAAGAAAAGAGAGAGAGAGAGAGAGAGAGAGAGAGAGAGAGAGAGAGAGAGAGAGAGAGAGTCAGAACTGGTAACATTTAGTTAAATATAGAAGATTAGACAAGATAACTTTCAACATTATTTATGTCTTTCTACTTTCATAGCAAACAAACATGTCTTGGTTTTTTAAAACTCAGATTGCAAACCAGATATTGACTACTTGTCTTAAATGAGCACGTTTTATATATTACAATTGAATCCTATTGTAGATGGTATTTTCTCATTCATTCAGATTTAGAAGGAAAAAAACCTTAGATTTAACATGGAAGGAATTCTTTCTTTTGTAGGTTGAACTCCCAGGTTTTCTCAGATATTTGGTTCCAAGAAAAAGACTTGTTGACACAGACTTTCCAAATGATTTTCTATCATACATGGATGAGATGGGGGGGGGGGGGGGGGGAGAGAGATAGAGAGGAGGAGGAGGAGAGGGGAGGAATGGGAGCAGATGCGCTTTTATGTTTAAATGCAATGTAATCCATTTGACCAACATTCAACACAATTCAGTTAAGTACACTCATTATATTAACTTAATACTACAATACATCTCGGTAAGTCATCTTATGGTCTGTTTTAGACAAGCCAGGATATATCTCTAGACCATTTTCTCAGATTCAGTCTAACAGGTCTTTTTTAACCCTTTCGCCGCCAGACATTTTTCAACAAAAAAATACCATTAAACATAACTGGTTAGAGAAAAGAGAATCTGCAATATTGGGAATTCCTCTGTGACATGTATAACATTAGGCCTATCCTTACCTCTCAAAATTAAGAAAATGGGGTTTTCAGATAATAGGCCCTGATTTGATGCATTTTTTTAGTGACAATCATGGGTGTTAAAGCATTGTGGTGCATAAATGCGACATTGGCGGTGAAAGGGTTAAATTCTATGCTAAGAAAACCGATCATTTGTCTGTTTTCCTCTGGCAGTGAAGGGGTTAAGGTGGCACCTCAAAAATGTTTCCGAGAACAATAAAGCTATTCCAAAATAACTCCAAGTTAGAAAAGTAAAGTCAATAGAAAAGGGGATCTGTTTACATAGCTCACAAACATAAGAAAAGTAAAAGTCAGTAAGCAATACAACTTCTGGTTAAGGACTTGGCTACATACAATATTTTCCAACTGTTCCGAACAAAAACAAAAACCCCAACCAAACGAAACAAAACCAGACCACAACAGCTCACTTTGGGACATACATTCATTTAGCCGAGCGCACACACACACATCTGACACACTAAAGTTAGTTAGTTAGTCTATTATAGTCCCGTCAACAGCTATGGTTATCTCAGGACTGTCACCGCAGGGAAGAAACAAAGAAAACATAATCTTATGACACGCATAGCATGGATTTAAACTCCACAAAATCCCAGCATGCAATTCCATAAATAAATAAAAATAAAACGTTGGCAGATTCAAAACATTTTCAATCCTGCACATCTTTTAACCCTTTCGCTGCCAGCCATTTTTTAGCCCCCCCCCCCCCCCCCCCCCCCCCCCCCCCCCCCCCCCCCCCCCCCCCCCCCCCCCCCCCCCCCCCCCCCCCCCCAAACCATTAAACTTAAGTGGGTAGAGAAAAATAATTATCTGAAATGCTGGGAATTCCTCTGTGACATGCATAACATCAGACCTACCCTTACCTCCCAACATTAAGAAAATAGGGTCTTCGAATTACAGGCCTTGATTTGATGTCTTTTAGTGACATGGGTGTTAAACCATTGTGGTGCATACATGCGACGTTGGCGGTGAAAGGGTTGATGTCTTTTAGTGACATGGGTGTTAAACCACTGTGGTGCATACATGCGACGTTGGCGGTGAAAGGGTTGATGTCTTTTAGTGACATGGGTGTTAAACCACTGTGGTGCATACATGCGACGTTGGCGGTGAAAGGGTTGATGTCTTTTAGTGACATGGGTGTTAAACCATTGTGGTGCATACATGCGACGTTGGCGGTGAAAGGGTTCATGTCTTTTAGTGACATGGGTGTTAAACCACTGTGGTGCATACATGCGACGTTGGCGGTGAAAGGGTTGATGTCTTTTAGTGACATGGGTGTTAAACCATTGTGGTGCATACATGCGACGTTGGCGGTGAAAGGGTTGATGTCTTTTAGTGACATGGGTGTCAAACCATTGTGGTGCATACATGCGACGTTGGCGGTGAAAGGGTTCATGTCTTTCAGTGACATGGGTGTCAAACCATTGTGGTGCATACATGCGACGTTGGCGGTGAAAGGGTTAATGTCTTTTAGTGACATGGGTGTCAAACCATTGTGGTGCATACATGCGACGTTGGTGGTGAAAGGGTTCATGTCTTTTAGTGACATGGGTGTCAAACCATTGTGGTGCTTACATGCGACGTTGGCGGTGAAAGGGTTGATGCCTGAACTCATTCAGCAACTCACATGCACACAATCTATATGAGTCAAAATCTAGAAGATTAAAATTTGTTTAAAATTAATTAATTCCATAATTAGAAGAAAAAAAGGAAAGCCTTATAATACTGGTTGCCATTATTCCCCCAATAAATATCAAGACTCTCAACAACCCACACAAGATGCAATTATGGTTGTAAATATTTCATTGCATGCCAAATATTATGACTTTATTACTTTTAATTAATTCCTAAACAAATAAAGAATTGGTTGAGACAATTCAAAGAATTATTTGGACAGTTTTCATTGATATCAGTTCATTAGTTTATTGGTAAGAATGATACTTGATCACTCTCTTTGTTCAGACAGATAGATACAACCCTGCTAGACTTATGAGAAGTGAACAAAAAAGGAAAGGGGGGGGGGGGGGGGGGGGGGGGGGCTAGATTTATTATATGTAAGCATTTACACTTGGATGGAAATAAGTCATATTTACAATCTTGCATAGAGTACTTAATTTGCCGCAAGATCAGTTAAAACAATGATGCGGATTACACAATTTTAGTTTCATGACATTTTGAATTCACACACATCTGCTAAGCATCAACTCAAGGCAACATTCCTTCGCTGAGTTCTAAGCGACACAATGATACAAATCAAATAGGCAAAAACTTAACAATTCTAACAGTAGAATTTTGTTGAACATTATTATTTTGGTAAATGAAACTGAGAGAACAGAAAACTGATACCATCCAAAGATATTTAGAATATGAATATTAACACCATTGCACTAGCACTCAGCCTTGCAGCCAAAGGAAGCAATTGGCCTTTGGGGACCTTCCCCAATGTTAGCTGTCTTGAGGTCCTTTTGGCCTAGAGTGGGGATGTGCCCTGGGCAAGGCTTCACTAAACATATTCCATCCCATCCCAGAATAGCTGTTGCCTCCTCTGATACTTAGAATTCATGGTGGGACATCACCTTGGCATAAGGCTGTGTCAGACCAATTGACATAGGCTAGAACACCAATGCTACATCAAAATGCTGTTAGGCTATGCATAGTTATGCGGGGATTGTCTCTAGCCATGACAAGCTCCTAGCAGAACATCATCAGTCTCCCAAATCCTCTAAAGTCAGACTGCGGCTGCCCAGGTGACAGGGTAATCAAAATCGATCACACACGTAATCTCATCCCGGTGCATTTGTACCATAGTGTTCAAGTGCTTCGGCTGTTGGGATGATCCCTGGAGTCTTTTAGCCAGGGTATGACAACAACATGGTGGGACTATGCTTTCAAAGGATTCCTCACACTAGATTGAATGTGTGCAATATAAAGATTCATTCATCATCAGTTTGGGTTTGCATCGATAATTTGTTTCTTTTCCAACACATGTGATCTAAATATTGTGTCATCACGTGTGAACAATGCTTAGGCATCACCGTTAGAAATGCTGCTCTTGAAGATTTAAGGATGAAAGTGATGGTACAATTCAGTACAAACAAATACCTTTTAATTTCAGTGAAAGGATACAATTTCCTTCAGATCCATTATGTGGGGCTATTAATGTTCGGAAAAGAAAGGGACTATAAATAGAATTGTAGACTGGTGGCAAGTCCATACCAAGATCTCTGTTGAGACTTGGTCTTCTCAGTCTAATGTTGATGGCCTCTTTTATTTTTCCTTTTGACAGGATGCAGTTCTGTTTCAATGATGCTGGAGTTGGTCAAATCAAGAGAATCATTGAAACAGAACTGCATCCTGTCAAAAGGAAAATAAGAGGCCATCAACATTAGACTGAGAAGACCAAGTCTCAATAGAGATCTTGGTATTGACTTGCCACCAGTCTACAATTCTATTATTGGTAGTCTACACAGACTGTCAATTCGTCCTACCTGTGACCAAACAAATTCAAGTGAAATCTACTCACCGCAGCCAAATCTTTCTGCCAACAACATACAAGCCTCAGAATGCTGAAGAAGCCCACGGGGTGTGGGAGAAATATTCATGTCAGTAAAAAGTTTTTGCCTCAAGGGAAAGGGAAACACTAATAATGAAATGCCACAGACAGTCTACATTCAAGAAAAGTATTCATGCATGCAGGATAGGGAGCTAGTGATTCAGATTTTGGAGAGAGAGAGAGAGAGAGAGAGAGAGAGAGATTGTCAGAAGAAATAAAATGGCATCAAAAATAAAAAAAAGAGGAACAAAATAAAATAAATGGCAATCATCTTTGGGACACTGTGCACTGTTGTGTCAATTTTCATTTTGATCATTACTGAAGTTTAGGCTGATCAAAGACAAGGCGTGACCTAAAGGTTGTCATTTCTTACTCGCTTTACTGAACTGAGACGACAAACACGAGCTATGTCAAGCATACATTATGCAAATTTGCGAAACTTCCATTGAATACGTAAGAATTGATACATAAATGAGCAAAGAAACTCAACGGAGAGCTGGACAAACAGGGTCTTTAGAGAGGAAGCCCCCCTCAATCAAGAGTTGTGGCCCTAAACTCCTTACTCTCTTAACTTCACTCATTGGAGTCATGACGGCAGATGTCTGTGAATTTCTGTTCAGGTCATGGCAGCAGACAACTGCCGTCTGATTTTAGCTCACTGTTGAAAATTAAAGTACACTCATTTATGCTTTGATTGCTTCCCTTTGACTGTGTCTCATAGTCATAGCCATTTGGGCAGTTTCATGGAGTCACTTAGCAACAGCTGTGTTCCTACATAAACAAAATGGCGGCTAAAAAATTGGAAATTCCGTTTGGGGTATTTTACTGAGTGTTCTTTTTACACAAAAGAGATGAGCAAGCACACCAACCGTGTGTGGCATTTTATCGAGTAGACTTATGCCTTCTTTTTGTAAAGTTTTGTTTCTATCTATTCTTGATTATTTGGTAGTGATTTTTTAAAAACGTGGCCTGTAACGCGCGATTCCTGGGATCGATGCGCACTATTTGCCTGCGACTCCAACGAGTTACGGTAAGGAGATATAACTCCGTATGTACACTCAAAACATGTTCACAAAATAGCACAGCAACACTGTTAAAAACAGACATCATTTTGGATCCACAAATCATGAATCGCTTAGTCAGGTTGCCTCTGAAGATTTCACCAAAAAAGCAAATAATCTATTTGATTGATTTTGAATGAGAGAACTTCAATTTATGTTAATTGAATGAATGTGGGTTCATAAAGCGCCAATGCACACTGTGAAAAGCACTTCATTCAAAGGTGACAGTGGCTAACAGTTGCTACAGCAAACTTTTCTTTCATGTTCATACAGTTTGTACCAGATTAACATCAAACACACATACAAAGAGAGAGAGAGAGAGAGAGAGAGAGAGAGAGAGAGAGAGAGAGAGAGAGAGAGAGAGAGAGAGAGAGAGAGAGAGAGAGAGAGAGAGAGAGAGGGAGGGAGAGAGAGAGAGAGAGAGAGAGAGAGGAGAGAGGAGGGAGGGAGGGAGGGAGAGAGAGAGAGAGAGAGAGAGAGAGAGAGAAAGAGCACACAAAGCTATCAACATAAGAAACAGAGAATTAAGAAGGTGGTATTGATACAATGGATGGGTAAGTGAAAACAAACGGACAAGATAGGGCCACATCCACATTAATTTTAGCCTGGTCAGAGCAGAGACAAAAGAAGCCTGGGTAAAGGTGCAGATCAACACCCCACACCCCCTTCGATTTCTCGGCTCTCCCTGCATTTTCAGACGTGCATTTCTTAGCAAATATTAAGCTGTATTTTATCAACTTTTTGAACTAATTATCTTTGTTGAATAATTGATCGCAGTAATACTAAAGGCCATTATTTAATATGACCGCAATACACGGAACAGCCGCGGAGCGTTTTAGTTCGTAAGCGTCATAATCATCAAATTGATGGAGGGCGATATATGCAAGAAGTTCTGGGCTTTCCTGCTCACACAGCTTAAGCAATTAAATGTAGATATAAATTTAACTGGGGTGTTGACGTGACTTGAACAGCAAATCAGGATTTGTTCGCCTGTTTTATGCTATTTTTAACAAAAAATTGTTTAAATGCATGAAATTTAACATAAAATACTGGAATCGATAGAGGTTGAAAGGCTTTATAAACAGTAAGAAAGGCAAGTCTGAAAATGCAGGGAGAGCTGAGAAATGTAAGGGGGGTTGTTGATCTGCACCTTTACCGAAGCCTGGGCTACCCCCCTCTCCGTCCATGAGTTGCCTTCTCTTACACTAGGGCTGAATGTCCATATTGCCTAAGAATTAAGCAGTGTGCCCATAGAATATCAGTCTCAGCATACACAATTGCACCGACATATATATACCAATCAACAACCAACTGTGACCAACCGTTTTGATCACAACTGCACCGATCACGATAAAAACGAACAAGAAGATGCCTTTCTCGCAATCAAAAAACACATCCCTCATTGTCATAAATTTCTCTGGCTTAAAAACATTCATCCACTCCACAAATAAACATCTTCCACAAAATATGCCAAAAAAACAAAATCTCCGTAATTCGGAATAGTGAAGCAAAACAAGTGAAGCTCTCTGTATGCAATGATATCATTGTATTCTCCACGTCAGTCGTATGCTGCTATGTACAGTATTGCAATGATATCATTGTATTCTCCACGTCAGTCGTATGCTGCTATGTACAATATTGCACGGAAAGGTGAACAAGGTTTTCATGGATATACACTTACTTACACTATACACAAACAGGATAGACTATACACCCCCCCCCCCCTGAAATCTTTTAGGAGTGATTCTCCTATCTGTAACTTTTGTGAACATGAAGAGCAGACTATTCAACATATGTTCTTTGACTGTGTCATTGTACAGAGGTTTTGGAGAAATCTCCAAAGCTTACTAAAAGATAAATGTCAGCACTGTAACAATTTGAATATTGACAAGGAGTTGGTTTTATTTGGGGTAAGACAACATGTAAAAACTGACACAGTTATGGATTTTATTCTGCTTTTTGCCCAGTTTTATGCTTACAGATGTAAATTACAAAATGCCCGTCCTGACCTACATGTTCTTCTTACAGTATTAAGATACAGATTGAACTTAGAAAAACATTTGGCCTTTCTTAATTATGGTTTAAGACGGTTTGAAGAAAACTGGTTTCCTTACTCCCCTATTATACCTTAGCTTCCTTTTTGTGATGTGTAATGTGTGTGCACGACATGTAACACTTAGTCTCTAGCTTGTCTTTCTCTCACCCTATTGATACTAGGATAGTTTGAGACTCGAGTGTTTTATAGTTTGAGACTAGAATGCTTTCTAATCTAATCAATTATCCCTTTCTTGTTGCAAAGACCCGTTTCAAGTATTAGTATTACTTCTTCCCTACCACCCCTAGGTATTGTCTGTTTATCATATGATGTTGTGTATGTGTATGTGTGTGTGCGTGCACACGCCATTATAAATCTTATTGTTAATATTAGTAGTCACAAAGGAAATGCTATAATTACTATAGTATATATTATCAAATTGTTACTTGTTATTGTCAACGTTATGAAGACGATGGGGATGACGATGTGGCTGATACATACTATTATTGCTATTTTTGCGACTACCATTCTTCTCTTGTTATTGTTGATATCATAATGTTGCCTTTGCTTGTAGTTGCTGCTGCAGTTGTCGTCGCCCTTATCCCCACTGTAACTTCTATTACATGTGCGCGTGCGTTTCTTCAAGAAAATGTGTAAAATTATGAAACAAATGTTCAATAAAAAAATTAAAAAAATCTTTTAGGAGACGCAAAACAGATGAATGTTAAAGAGTCCAATAATGGAATAGCAGACCAGTTTACCCCTATTTTGCAAATTTGTAATTTCTTAAACAAAAAATACAATGCGCTGCCGATTCTTTTTCTTCACAAAACCCGATTAACAAGAAAACTATTAGTAATTACACAATTATATGCAAGCAATAGTGCACTGGGAGACCTTTAAAAACATTTTTAAACCATGTATTTGCCTTTTCTTTGGTGTCTTTCCATCAGATTTTGGATCATTTGACCTAGAACTCTCACCACACGGTCGCTTTGACGCCATTTTGAAACAAAGTGAAAAGAAATTGACGTGTGTTGTATGCTGGGAACCAGAATGTTTCAAAAGCATCGCTTGTTGACGCAACTGTATTTTTTTTGGGTGTGTGTGTGTATTTTTGTTCAGTCACCGTAATTCTCGTAATTTGACTTGTTTCGTAAAAATTATTGCAAAATCGTGAAGGTAAACAGGTTTGGAATAGGGATACCCCAATACAAGTTGTGTGTACAAACGTGTTAAGCTGCCACATTCATGCAAGGAGACCTGTGCAAGTCAGTCCTTTTCCCAACCCCAACGTGTTAATGCAATAAACGATCAAATGACGAAGTGCATCACAGGAACTGTTGCAAGCTTTTTGAGCTTTGATGTTACCAGACTTACAAGAGCATGGTCAAGATACCATTTTATTCCAATTACATGGATGCAACTGGAGAAAATCCAAAAACAGGCAGGGGTCCAGGGGCCGCCCAGGCCCCTGGCAGGGTACAGGGCAGAGCCCCTGTTGGGGAAGCCGAATAAAAAGCAAAATCATACTCAATTTGAAGCTTATTCCAGGCTTGTAAAGTGAGAATTCAACACTTTTTCCCCCTTGAACTCAAATATATTTTGGGGGTCAAAATTTTGAAAAACAGGCGCCGCCTGGTATCCGAGGCAAGGTTGCATCCCTGCAATTATCCCCCAAGAAAAAGGTAACAGGACAGCACAGGCAACCTAAATGCCCCCCTTGTGAATTCATTGTTATTTCATCTCTGAAGAGAAGATGTGGGAAAACGTGACAGTGTGACTGTTTGGGGGATGAATGAAGAAAATGTATCGAATGAATGCAAAAGGTGCAGTAACATCAAGTATTTCATTTTGTAAAGACATTTGTTTTTGCATTGCATCATGTTTTTTTCTTCTATAACATGTCACATTTTTAATACATAGCAAGTCCATATAATAATGTTAATTTTAAAATTCTTGCTATCAAAATCATTCATTTTGAATTGAATCCGCCTTGGCATAAGGTTGTGCCAGACCAATTGACATAAGCTAGAACACCAAGGCTACATCAAGATGTTATGCTCTGCATAGTTATGCGAGGATTGTCTTTAGCCATGGCAAGCTCCTAGCATAACATCATCAGTATCCATCCAAAATCCTCCGAAGTCGGAGTGTGGCTGCCCATGTGGCGAGGTAATCAAAAACGGTCACGTAATGTTCTCATCCCTAGATGGTGCATTTGTACCATAGTGTTTAATTCCTTCGGCTGTTGGAATGGTTCCCTATTTATTGAACATTTATGTAAATTACTTCCTTAAAAAAAGAAGAAGGCAGCTTAGCAACACAAAGAGGTCCTAAATACTTCACTGGCCTCGCTGAAATCATTACAATACCACTTAGAATGTTGTTTAAATAACCAATCATGAAATGTCTGTGTCGGTACAGTATCAAAATTAAATAGCTCCAAATGTACGTCAACATAAAAATGCCCAGATTATAAAAAAAAAGAGCTCAAAGTCAAACCCTCTTACAAACACATTTACACAATCGACATGGTCTGATCTTACGAACAATCAAGATAGTTTGCAAGGAATATCAATCCTACATGAATGAAAAACCCCAACGTGTAACGTTAGCACATAATACTTGCTAAAACAACATTCAGTTCATACCTGCTCCCAATATCAGTGTGCCTTCATTGCTGCTTAATCAGTGAAATGAAGCATCAATGTGTACAATATGCGACTTGAAATCAAGATCCGTACAGTACAAAAATATGCAATACATGTTTAACTAGGCTCAGCACCCAATTTCTGAATAACTGACAAGTGTCTTTGCTAGCAAACCACACAAGATGTTTAAAACCTAGCCTATGTTACAATCAACACCCCCCACCACCCCCCAAAAAAAATCTTTAATGCCTGTCCTCATGATAAAAATAAATCTTTTAAGAACTGTCCCCCCTCTCCCCCCCAACAAAAAAAGAAATGGCAACCCATGCAAATTCCATAGTGAATTTGTATGGCAAAGAAAAATAGAAAGGAAGAAATATTTGTGGTTCACGATTTTAATTTATTTGATTATAACTAAATTTGTTAATTCTTTTCCTCCTCACACCCTCTCCTTAAACCCTATTTTAGGAGAGCTAAAGTTCTAATTATTGGATAATAATAATAATAATAAATAAATCTTCTATAGCGCTATTCTCCTGACACATCAGGACTCACCGCACTTTACACGAAAAAAAAAAAAGACTACCTCACGCACACAAAAGATATTCAAAACACTGGTATGAACTGATGTCAGGGGCATCATTCTCGAAAAATCAGTAATTTAATTCCAATTTTATGAAAACCGGTATTGTGCTTGGTGTCTTTAGGCCGTTGTAACGGGCATGCACACTTTTTGTTCAGACAAGACCTGGGTCATGTCCAATTCTAAAGAACTTAAGCACTGTACTCAGAAGAACTGGAAGAACAGAAGCACACAAGGCCAAACTAAAGATATGGCTGAAATGATCCAGAGAACTCTGTACGGCCACACTCAGTAACTGCCACCTACAATCAACCAACACCCGTGAAAGTTGACGCTGTACAGCCACACTCAGAAAGCCATTCTGTAACTGCCACCTACAATCAACCAACACCCGTGAAAGCTGACGCTGTAGTAACAGCAGACCTGCCTACTTGGAATTTTCCCAATCAGTAGCCGGGCTAGCCCAGCCATCAATTTTCAGTAGCATGGCAAATTTTTCCGTAGCATCCACAAACAACGGCAATCGATTTGTTCTCTTCCTGAGCCAAAACGCACTGCTTAATATGTTTCGCCGATTGAACGTGTTGACGGCAATCGTCTCTACCGCCATGATTCACAGAGAAGTCTGCCTGGCAGAGGTTGCACTGCAGCGAGCATGGTTCGTACCGAGTCAACTTCTGACGATGCAAGGCCACTCCTCCGTGTAAGCTATTTTAAAAACTTGTGCAGCAGGCCGATGTTTTTTCTTAGAACAAGATGGTGTGCCAGATGATTTTCGTTTTCTGGTTTGGGTTCGTTTTTCTTCGTTTGAAACATCTCCCGAATCGCTACTGCTGCTGGAGTCCGCCATTTTTCCCCCCGAGAAAGTAATAAGAACGCATGCGCAGTCACTTTGATAAAAACGGAAGTGACTAGGTTATCGCGCGTGACATGGCGTCTGCTCTTAGAAACCGGGAACGGCATAAGCAAAAATAAAATGCGGCGGCAATTTGTTTTTTCCGTATCAACGTTAAGGCTGCCGTAGCTCCGTAGCAAAGCTTTATTTTTCGTAGCTACTATGGCCAAATCGTAGCAGTAGGCAGGTCTGTAACAGTAACATCAAGTTTGGGAATAGACAGATGGTTTAAAAAAAGTCTATAAATGTGTCAGTGTCGGGAATTGAACCCTAACTCTCCTTAGCAGCTGCTTTGAATTGATTTCAGAGTTTTGTCCAAAAGTATTCACACCAACTTTTGATGCTGAAGATTAAGTGACTTGATATTAAACAAAGAAACAAAAAAATCTATAAAAATCATTGAAACAACAAAAAAGGTAAATAAATCTATAAAACACCAAAAAAACCACGACGAAAAAATGCATCATGTGAATATTCAGTTGATTAAAAGAAAACATTTGCTGACAAATAAAAGCGTCACCATGCAGTCTACTGATGATTACATGTATATAAAGTCTGCATATCATTTGCCGTAATACTATCAGTCCACTGTACGGTAGTCCAAATCACAATTGTCTGGCTGGGTTTGTAATAACACCTGTAGGACACTTGGCCTCTAGTTTCACCGTTTCTCTGCATTACCCAATGCAGTCCACATCATTGTCTGGCTGAACACACACATACATACAGACTTCACACAAGAGCACCACACCCACAAAACACATAAGCCAAGATCGCACAACACAAACACGCATGCAAAACATTTCTATAGCTGCCTTTTGGGGTTCATCTCCAACAAGAAAACGGAAATCAAAGAAATTGGACAGCAGAAGTTCTTCAGAGGAGACCCCAACACACACACACAAGCTTCATTGGTGAAAACCTAAAATGCACCGTTACCCTCCAGGACAGAGTTGGCTGTCCCTTTTTACCACAGCTCAATGTGATGATTGTTACACTCCAGGATAGAGTTGGCTGTCCCTTTTTACCACAGCTCAATGTGATGATTTGAATCTTTGTCTTGGATAGTTGGTGCTACAAAGTATCCTAACCATTCCACTCTGTCACTAAACTGACCTTTGCTGGATACATTGTCTCCTTAGATAATTCCTTTTCCCCTCTCCACCAAATCTAGCTAAGGCTCTTTTAAGCTGCATCTGCCATTAATCTTTAATGCTCTGGTCATCTTTCTCTTAGGAATTGACAGCAATTCCAAGAGATCAAAGCGCCTATTGGAACCGTTTCTCCATTGTCTGAGTTGAGAACTTGGGCTTGAAAGCCTGATTCCTTTCAGCTGGGTTATGGAATTCTGTTTATGATTTTATTTAGTGTATCACTTCTTTCTCTTTCATCTCGGAATTCTCTATAGCTGCTAAAGCAAGCATCTGTTAAAGGGAAAACAACCGATTCCAGGCATCGGGTCTTGCTCATCAGAAAAGCTCTGCCTCGCACAACAGGGAACAAAGAAGGGCGAACCGTCTCTCTCGCCAGCTGTGATTCAAATGCGGCTCGCGCTCAGCGCCTCCCCTCTTTTATCGCGGTCGCGGGTTTAAGCTGATTGTGAGATTAACATTTCCACAACTTTTGTCGAACTCTTTCCCTCAGTTGCAAACATTTCCCAACAAACTATCCAAGTTTCAGGTTTCCAATAAATCAGAGAATTTAAAATGGAGAGTAACCAAAACAAGGCAGCAAACACAGGAACAAACTGGAGTGTCATCCAAGGGAAGTCAGTCTGGTTCTGTAATAACTTACATAGTAAAAGTTTATTATCTCCCTTGCTGATAGCAACACAAAGTTTCAAGCTGTAAAATATGTTAAAAGATTGATGTTGATTTGTGTGGTGATTCAACACACTGGGCATGATCATCCTTGTGACACTGGATACCATACTGCTAGCTCTAGTCACAATCTGTCCATTACTTCAGGCTGTAGTAATTGTACACCACCCAGACATGCATAGAAACCCAGTTTTAGGCCCTTGCTCCAGTTATAAAACACGTCATCCCTACACAACCACATCTTTACACAGCCTACAGTAATCATATTATAGGAATCTTACCATAATTACAGAATCCTATCGTGTTTTGTTTTTTGAAATTTCACTGGAACTTTCATTAGTTTAGAGAGCGAAGGAAACGTCAATGATGTGTACATCACCATTACACTGTTGCTCTTTCTTCTTCTTCTCCATTTCACTATTTTTCTCGGTAATGAAGTAATCCGAACAGGAATTTGTATCACAGCCTAAGAACAGTCATCCAAGTCCAACGGTTCAGCGACAGATAGCAGACACATGCGCACTACACGTCAACCTTGCACAAACCGCACAGTAGAATGTCCACACGAGCTGCACTGGCCGAATTAAGCACCTTGGTCATCCAGCGAAGAGTTCACACTGCAGCAGTTCCCTCCCCTTTCCAGCCCAGGAAGCTGATTGGTTGTCGCTGACTCGGAGGAGCGCCCTCTATGCTGGGAGTTGTAGAACTTTGCCCGTCATCTCTCACGTGTCTGCCGCTGCTGCAGCTGCAGCTGCTGGAGAGAAGACATCCACTCTCAACATTAGGACATCACCCAATTTGAATTGTTTTTCAAAATAAATGTTAAAACAAGCGTTATCATTCTCTATCTATATCCCTCTCTAACACATACACACAACACACGAAGAAAAAGAAAAAGAAGAAGCAAGCATGACACATTTTGGACAAAAATACAATCACAATCAACAACACAAATTCATTTCAAGTGTTATTTAACTCTTAATTGTTTCAATCAATATTTTACCAAATGCCGCTAACATTTAAAGTAGCATGACATTCACAACCGATTATAACGAAGTACATCATGTTAAAATGGTTGACATTTGATTTAAAGATGTCGCAAAATGCTATTTAGGCCAGAGAGACAGAAAAACAACCTTCACACTACCAGGGGATTGGTACCTTCGGTTTTGTTGGCAGACTATTGCATGCGTGAGGATGCCTCCAAACTCCTCAATGAACCATCCTCTCCAGCAACATCATTTCATGTCACATGCACTCTTCAAACTATTAGTTATTGATACCTTTGGTTTTGTTGGCAGAATCTATGATCTGCATGAGGCAGCGTCCAAACTCCTCGATGACCATCCTCTCCAGCAACATCATTTCATGTCACATGCACTCTTCAAACTATTAGTTATTGATACCTTTGGTCTTGTTGGCAGAATCTATGATCTGCATGAGGCAGCGTCCAAACTCCTCGATGACCATCCTCTCCTGCACCACGGAGGGCATCTTGAGCCGCTCAGCCTCCTCTGCCTGGGCCAGCAGACAGGCTGATGTCGCCTCCGCCACATCATTTCATGTCACATGCACTCTTCAAACTATTAGTTATTGATACCTTTGGTCTTGTTGGCAGAATCTATGATTTGCATGAGGCAGCGCCCAAACTCCTCGATGACCATCCTCTCCAGCAACATCATTTCATGTCACATGCACTCTTCAAACTATTAGTTATTGATACCTTTGGTCTTGTTGGCAGAATCTATGATCTGCATGAGGCAGCGCCCAAACTCCTCGATGACCATCCTCTCCTGTATTAGTGTCAAGTGTTTCAAATCAGAAATACACACACACTTCTGTGTGATACCTTTGGTTTTGTTGGCAGACTCTATGATCTGCATGAGGCAGCGTCCAAACTCCTCGATGACCATCCTCTCCTGCACCACAGAGGGCATCTTGAGCCGCTCAGCCTCCTCTGCCTGGGCCAGCAGACAGGCTGATGTCGCCTCCGCCACATCCGCCGTTATCAGCGTGAATGGTAGTCTGCAATGGTGGCACAGTTATTAGTGTGTGTGTGTGTGTGTGTCACAGTGCGTGTGTGTGTGTGTGTGCATACGGCCAGCAGACAGGCTGATGTCGCCTCCACACATCCGCCGTTATCAGCGTGAATGGAAGTCTGCAATGGTGGCACAGTTATTAGTGTGTGTATGTGTGTGTGTGTCACAGTGTGTGTGTGTGCGTGCATACGGCCAGCAGACAGGCTGACGTCGCCTCCGCCACATCCGCCGTTATCAGCGTGAATGGTAGTCTGCAATGGTGTCAGTTATTAGTGTGTGTGTGTCACAATGTGTGTGTCTGTGTGTCACAGTGTGTGTCTGTGTGTGTGTGTGCATACGGCCAGCAGACAGGCCGATGTCGCCTCCGCCACATCAGACGTTATCAGCGTGAATGGTAGTCTGCAATGGTGTCAGTTATTAGTGTGTGTGTCTGTGTGTCACAGTGTGTGTGCATACGGCCAGCAGACAGCCTGACATCGCCTCCGCCACATCCTATGTTATCAGGTAGTCTGCAATGAGCGGCACAGAGGCAACACGTTCGCCTCGTATACAATAAACCCGAGTTCGAACCTGGGTACAGGGAATTTTTTCTCTCACTCTGCACTAGGCCTTACGGTCTAAACATGGAGTCTTTCGGAAGAGACGATAAACTGAGGCCCTGTGTGCCCATGCACTTAGTACACGTTAAACCCAGTGGCAACGAAAAAGTTGTCATTTGGTCAAAATTTACCCCCCTTCCTTCCTTATCAGTCACAAAAATCACATGTAAATTATAAAAAAAAATGGGTGGCACGGCCTTGGCTGCGATGCACTCCCCAGGTGGGAGCAACCCGAATTTCACAGACGCCTCTGTGACTATAAACTACCTTCTTCTCCTTCTATGTTCCCAGGCCATATGACCATAATGGGTAAGGTACGTATGTGTCCGGTTTTCAGTTTTCACTGGTCTCCTCACTGCTTACAGCCGACACATTCCGATTTCGGAGGAGCTGAAAGGAGAAAAATTATTTGGAAGATTTTTTTTAAAAGGCAGGAGAATGTGCCAATAAGTCAGAAAGATAGTAGATGACAGAAAGCAAAGGGGAAAGGCAGAGTCAAAGAGAGTGGCAGATAAGAGGAAGTTACAAGCACAGAACTTCCAGAAGGTGGGGGAACTATTTTTATGAAAGACCCCTGTTATGACACATTTGGTCCCCCCCCAGGGAGTTATAAAGTACCAAACACCAATATGGTCTCAGTTATTAGTGTGTGCGTGCATGCGTATTGACCTCAGCCAATCTTATTCTAGTGCAGAACCTCTTTTTAGTTAACTGTCAGAATCTTCAGTATGTTGAAGGTGGACAGTGAAACGAAGAAGACAGAAGAAGATCATGCATGTACCTCTCTCCACTCGCGGAAGATGACGGGGGCTTGGAGGGAATGCCAGATATCTGTGAGGACAGTTTGGTCTTGGCTGCCGTCTGCTGCTGCACGCGCACCTCCGCGGCGTCCGCTAAATGCATCAGGTTCCTGCGCTCACAGCTCTCCTCAAAGTTCTTACACCCAATGCACTTACAGTAACTGGAGCACATGATTTTCGCCTGAAAAGTAGAAGACAAAAACAGATTACAAGAGTAGGATAACGAATAAAATGACAAGAGGGAAAATCAAGATGTTGAGGTTTCTTCATTTCCGATGGTACTCAAGAATAAGTGACCACTACGGTAATATCAATACAAGGCTGAAGGATAGGCAAAGATCAAGGGTCTGTTGATTTACAAATCACAGCACAAGATGTACAAGCTTAGTACAATTGACCAAATTGAAAAATCTTAACACTGAAAGAAAGGATTTTGACCATCGTATCAAAACTGCTTTGTTGTTTGTTGGTCTATAATGTTTATCAACGCTTATCATTTATTGTCTAAAACATGGAAAATAATTTCAGACACACACACAGACTCACCTCGTAACATTCACAGTAATTTTTCAAACAGCCAGACCGCTTGCAATTGCATCCTTTGTTGTGTCGCCGGTTGCCATCGTTGTCTTTGCCTTTCCCTGAAAACAAAAGGATTTAAATCAATAATAGGAATAAAAAGAAACGAATAGTCCCCCTTTGGGGAAAACTGTTTTCAAATAATAGGAGTTTCAGATGCACAATGACTCACCTCAGTATTTTTATACTTTTGAAACACCAAAACTTCTAAATACTGGAAAACATGATAAAGTAAATATATCTTAAGGAATTTCTGAAGGCCTCTACAGGTACCTTTCCACATTACTTTCCTTAATTTTTACAATGTATTAAACATATACATGCGCATATGTGCTACTGACCTATCTTAGGGGGAGACATACTATCAAGGGCTCAATTTATTAAACACAGACATGCACGCATAGCAGACATATCTATGGGCGGGGACACATCTGACGCAGAATTTATGCATGGAAGCCTATAAAAATTTAAAAAAAATATGGATTGAGGGAAATGTGAACACGTGCGCTTATTTTTTTCCTTCTTTCTATTACTTATTTATGGACTGCGCATGGGATTTCCGCGTCAGATGTGTCCCCGCCCTTAAGGTGGAAGGCAATGGGGTTTCTGTTGAGGGCTCAATTCATCAAGCACAGACATAGGACACTACAGACATGCACACATAGGACACTACAGACATGCACACATAGGACACTACAGACATGTTCTACAGACCTATCTTTGGGTGGAAAGCCATGGGGTTCCTGTCGAGGGCTCAATTTATTAAGCACAGACATGCACACATAGGGCACTACAGACAAGTTCTACAGACCTATCTTTGGGTGGAAGGCCATGGGGTTTGTCATGTCAGTCAAAGCACAGACATGCACACATAGGACACTACAGACATGCACACATAGGGCACTACAGACAAGTTCTACAGACCTATCTTTGGGTGGAAGGCCATGGGGTTTATGTCTCAATTCATCAAACACAGACATGCACACATAGGACACTACAGACATAGGGCACTACAGACATGTTCTACAGACCTATCTTTGGGTGGAAGGCCATGGGGTTTATGTCTCAATTCATCAAACACAGACATGCACACATAGGACACTACAGACATGCACACATAGGGCACTACAGACATGTTCTACAGACCTATCTTTGGGTGGAAGGCCATGGGGTTTATGTCTCAATTCATCAAGCACAGACATGCACACATAGGACACTACAGACATGCACACATAGGACACTACAGACATGCACACATAGGATACTACAGACATGCACACATAGGACACTACAGACATGCACACATAGGACACTACAGACATGTTCTACAGACCTATCTTGGGGTGGAAGGCCTAATGAGGTTTATGTCGAGGGCTCAACTTATCAAGCACAGACATTCACACATAGGGCACTACAGACATGCACACATAGGACACTACAGACAAGTTCTACAGACCTATCTTTGGGTGGAAGGCCATGGGGTTTATGTCTCAATTCATCAAACACAGACATGCACACATAGGACACTACCGACATGTTCTACAGACCTATCTTTGGGTGGAAGGCCATGGGGTTTATGTCTCAATTCATCAAACACAGACATGCACACATAGGACACTACAGACATGTTCTACAGACCTATCTTTGGGTGGAAGGCCATGGGGTTTATGTCTCAATTCATCAAACACAGACATGCACACATAGGACACTACAGACAAGTTCTACAGACATATCTTTGGGTGGAAGGCCATGGGGTTTATGTCTCAATTCATCAAACACAGACATGCACACATAGGACACTACAGACAAGTTCTACAGACCTATCTTTGGGTGGAAGGCCATGGGGTTTGTCAATGGCTCAGTTCATCAAGCACAGACATGCACACATAGGGCACTACAGACATGTTCTACAGACCTATCTTTGGGTGGAAGGCCATGGGGTTTATGTCTCAATTCATCAAACACAGACATGCACACATAGGACACTACAGACAAGTTCTACAGACCTATCTTTGGGTGGAAGGCCATGGGGTTTGTCAATGGCTCAGTTCATCAAGCACAGACATGCACACATAGGGCACTACCGACATGTTCTACAGACCTATCTTTGGGTGGAAGGCCATGGGGTTCCTGTCGAGGCAGGACTTGATGGCGCGGGATCTCTCCTCCTCATGCTCCAGGTTGTTGGCACAGTTGGTGCAGTTGCAGTTGTGGCAGAACTCCCCGTTGGCAAAGCAGTCGCAGTATCTGCAGAAATCACCTTGTTGCATTGCTCTCAGTGATCAAACACGTTTCTAAGACATGACGGCAGCATGATGGTGAAGTGTGAAAAAAGGAGTTATGAACTGAGATTTCACAGGAATAGGAAAAGTGAAAGGAAAGAGCTCATGAGATTTCAGAGGAAAAGAGAAAGTCAACGGAAAGAGAGAAAGAAGTTGCACCTATTCAGCCAAGGTAACTCTTTCTTGTGATTTCCCTAAAAACGATATGCTTATAAATTGAAGAAAGTGCTCACACCAATAATAGGCTACCACTAAAAATAAAAGCATCATTGGCATTATTCAACCGTGTGACTGGGCTTTGCTTGGCACTTCAAGAAAAAGGACAATCCTTAGATTATGATGTAACTGTATTAAACAGGACTGAACGTCATTTACATGTAACACACTTTACAAGTCTCTATGCACAATGAATTCCAAATGACAAGTTTCACTTACAATTTTAAACACTGGGATTTAGTGCAGTTACAGGGTTTTCTGGGTCTAGCACCGGTTGCTTCAAATGCCGTCCTGAAACACAAATGCACAAGAAAATGTCAACAAATCTGAATGTTTCAAACTGCTCAAGAACATTGACTACACTGATTTAAGAGGGGAAAACCCCCCAAGACCAGACCTGTTTATACGTATAATGAACCTGGAATTTGCCACAGAAAAACCCGGAATTTGAGAGAAAAAACACCAGAATTCACATCTGTACACGACTCGCGATAAAACACTGATTTAATAGGTATGCCACCATGCGAAATTTTGAAGTCCATGTTGCAGTACTTGCAGTGTGCATGCTCGTCTCCCAAACGCGAACTTGTTATTCCTGGCACTTTCAAATACTTTTGAGAAAACTTCTGCTTCACTTTTGGCTGTTTCACCCTATCACTGCTGTCGTTTGTCGAAGATTTCTGGCGCTTGCCGCCTGCGGTTGACTTGCCTGACATGTTTGGCCAGGCATAAGAACAGTCTGAAGTTCAATCCTCTGAAAACCGTGGTCCAAGGGCCATCAAGGCCCCAGACTATAGAGGGACAACACTGAAATCAATTCACAACATGACCAAAAAGGCTTTATGCAGTGAGGAATCGCTTTAAAATGCTGTTTAACAGAAAAGGTAACACTCAATTTAAAGTCAAAACCTCTGACAGAAGAGGCCAATCCTCTGTCAGAAATTCTCAATCCTCTGAAATTAGCTGATCCTCTGACAATTCTGATGCCTGTTGGTGCAAAACTACAATCTCAGCCAACAAGAAATACTATCATTGGTTGAAGGGGGTCGATGGACCAATGAAAAATCGCGTCTCAGAACTCTAAGGTTCAACCCTTGCGTCTTTTCATACAAACGAAAAAAAAATAACAGATGGTTTTTCGAAATCCCGGGATTTTCAGCGTTCACCCGGAATTTATTATTTTACCCAGAATTTTTGCAAATTCCCAGGATAATTCCAGCAAAACCGGGAGGGTAAACAGGTCTGCAAGACAGTGTACTGATACCTAGTTCTCAATTAAAGTTAAAGCATACAGTTAGCATACAGGTCAGAAGAGAAAAAGGTTGAAACAGGAGGTATTACAGGCATCACCCCCTCCACCTTCTCTTTCTAACAGGGTGTGCAATGTCAAGGCTAAAAGTGAGCATTTCCAAACATTAAACTGCCTCCTCCCTGTTCCTTCATTCTAGTTTCTACCCTCCCACCCACCCTCCCAACAACTATCTCCTCTTTTTCCCTAGATGGCATGAAGATGAACATCTTCAAAACCATTCAATACCATATTTTTCGGACTACAAGGCAATACGTTTTTCCAAGACTCAGACCCCTGCACCTTATTATGTGACTGATGAAATAGTAAGAAAATATAGTAACAAAATCTGAATTTTGGGTAAAATTTGGGGGGTGCGCCTTATACAAAGGTGCGCCTTATAGTCAGAAAAATGTGGTAGTTTGAAATGCTCCCCACCTTTTTTCCTTCTTCTTTCCTCTCTTTCTCAATAACTTCCCGTATCTCTCCCCCCTCTCTCTATCTGGTCATGCGAGGTGAAGGCTAGAAGTAGAACTGAACATCTACCAAACCAAGTACAGTCGAACCTCCCTTATAAGACCTCCCATTACAAGACTCCCTCCCACATATGACCTACTTCTCTGAGACATTGCCCTTCTTTGTGAGTACAGTGGAACCTCCCTTATAAGACCTCCCATTACAAGACTCCCTCCGATATAACACCTACTTCTCTGAGACATTGCCCTTCTTTGTGAGTATTAAAATTACCTCCCTTATAAGACCCCTCCCTTATAAGACCTCCCATTATAAGACTCCCTCCCACATAACACCTACTTCTCTGAGACATTGCCCTTTTTTGTGAGTATTAAAATTACCTCCCTTATAAGACCCCTCCCTTATAAGACCTCATTTTGGATGATTTTTTAAGGTCTTATATTTTTTATAAGGGAGGTTCCACTGTACCATATTTTTTGGACTCAAAGTATAAGGCGATACTTTTTACCCCCAGAGTCCAGACCTGCCAACCCCCTAACAGACCAGAGGAATATTTGTAGCAGGAAAGAGGAATTTTTGGGAGCTAAGAGGAATTTTGACGCAGCATCTTACCTTTCGCGCGTAAACATAATTTGAAGCAAGCGATTTTCATCCTTGTGAACTTGTCTTGTTTAAAACTAGTCTTGTCTGGAAGTGTCACAACTATTCCTAACACAATAGAAACTTTTGGTTTGTTCCTCTGCCCTTTTTATTTGGGCAGACCAAGACGGTTGGTGCCATAGATGACTTAAATAATAAGACTTGGAAGGAAGATAATGAATCAATTTAAGTTCATCTTTGTTCTCCTTTCCTTCTGTTGGCTTGAAAAAGTCGGTAACGGTGCAAGACAAAGTCTGGGAGTTTGCAGTTTCGATAAGACAATGAGAAGTAATGTGGCATTTGATGTTTTGATACCCTCCATACGAGACTTTTAAGTGTAGTGAGCACATCATACATCTAGCATGATGCACACTTTCTTGATCTCTGAATGCACAGATACTTTTCCATGTAATATTGGCAGAAATATTGGTCTATTCTCTTTCTTTTCTCCCCAGTCTCACACACATCGATGTGTCAATCGCCATCTTGACAGAAGTGCACAAACAAAAACTAGAAAGTCGGTTATATGCACAGCAGCTGTGCTGCTCTGTATATAAGACGATGAATTTGTGTGTTCAAAAAACCTTTTTTTAAAAAGTTTTGAAAGTGGAATCTTACGGACTTGAGCGGAAGGGCGGAAGAAATGTAGACTGAGCGGAAAGGTTGGCAGGTCTGTATAATGGCATGCGCCTTATAGTGAGAAAAATGTGTTGCCCTTTTCCCCATCATCGACTTGCTCACCCGTTGACGGTGTTCCTCTGGATGGTGAAGTGGGTGACGGCGGGGTCGTTGCTGGCGATGGGCACATAGTCTGACTTCTGCTGCACCGTGGACACCACGGGCGTCTGGGCCTGCACCGCCGCTGACCGCGTGCTGCTGGCCGCACTGACCACCACTGGCTTGTTCAGCTGCATGTGTTAGGTTAGGCTAGGTTAGGTTAGGTACATTAAAGTCACAGAGGTGTCTGTGAAATTTGGGTTGCTCCCACCTGGAGAGCGCGTCACAGCCAGAGGCGCGTCACCCAATTTCTTTTTAATTTTTGTATGCATTTTTGCATGACTGATGAGGAAGGAAGGGAGGGGGGTAAATTTTGACCAAATGACTTCGTTGCCACTGGGTTTAACGTGTGCTAAGTGCATGAGCACACAGGACCTCGGTTTATCGTCTCATCCGAAAGACTCCATGTTCAGACCGTTAAAGGCCTAGTGCAAAGTGAGAGGAAAAATCTCCTGTACCCTAGGTTTGAACTCGGGTTTACTTGACACGAAGCGAACGTGCTACCACTGTGCCACTCTACACTAGAATTCTGCAAGCCCCGGCGGAGTGCAGGGACAGTACCCCTCCTGGGGGTTCCAGGGAGCAATGTCCCCTGGAAGCTGAAGGGAAACAACAGTTTCCAAAGTAATTGACAGGCTCTCGCTGCACTTTCACTTCTGGCTAAACTTTATGACGTCTTTAACCAGCAAAATGCATCTTCTCAAATTCTCATAATCCGGTGACGCCAGCTCCAGGCGATAAAAAAAATCCTGAACTTCAGGACATCCTGAAAGCAGGAGCATCCATGTGAATGACACAACACTGAATGCAATTAGAGTAAATTGTTGTACATACATGCTAACATTCTGATCATCCTCCAAGTCGGAGTGTGGCTGCCCATGTGGCGAGATAAAAACGGTCACACGTACTGTTCTCATCCCTAGCTGAGTGCATTTGTGCCACAGTGTTCAAGTGCTTCGGCTGTTGGGATGATCCCTGGAGTACTTAACTCTAAGCATCCTATAAGGAAGTGGCAGAGTCAAGCCCACAATCCTGTAAGGATTTGGCAGAATGAGCAAGAAATGGGTATGCTTATTCAAAATATTATATTGAAATTATTTGTGAATTAAAGTTAATGAAACTTTGTCGTAATCTTGCTATGATGTTGTTTTCTGTGTTGACAATGTTATTTTTGCCAATCTGACATTTTTTGGGTTTATTTTGATTGATTATTACGGAAACCCCCGAAAAATAAAGGTGTGTTCAACAAAGATGTTAAAAAACAATGTGTGGTGTGTTTATTATTAAAACATTGCAAGCACAAGTCACTTATATGATCAAAGAAACACTAAAAGCACAAAATAAACTTAGTACTTGCCTTTCTGTAGTATTTTGGTGATGCAATTAACAGGTAAAAATTATGTTCGGTTATGCACACCTGTCGGTCTTACTGCCGATTATTTGCGATCGAAGTTTTCATGTGAAAAGTATCTCTATACTTTGTACAAAGTGTTAAACCACTCTAAGTCCGATAAAAACCATTGAAACTGTCCAAGTCGCTGTCTAAAACAGTGTTTGAATGCTCGGCAGATGACCGGTTGTCGGAATCGTTCGATTGAATTTCTGCCGATCGATAGTCAAAGTTAACCATAGTATTAGTAGGCACTGCACTAGCATGAGTCTCAACAGTCACTTCACTCTGGCCCCTATAACTAAGTCACAAAGCACGATTGGCACACAATTTATCGGTAAAAACATCGATAACATCGTCATTCATCGTTCAGAACGCCGCATCGTTCAGAACGCCGCATCGTTCAGAACGCCGCCATTTTGATGAAAAAAATTCCTCCAAAATTTGTTTGAAGAAAACCGATCAAAATTAGCCTTCAATCGACCTCCCTGCAAATGGCGGCCATTGCAACAGGAAATCGAATGCTTTCCGGCTGTCATTAAAGCTTCCTCTGCATTAGAGAGTTCCCACTTCCTTAGCAATATGACTAAACAACGCGGGTGGATCGGTGCGCTTTCATGCGGTTTAGGACTGACGGTGAGGTGCGGATCGGTGCGGTATAGGACGCTAACAGTTAGCCAGGGTAAGACAACAACAACAAATTCTGATCATAAGTTTTAAAAAAAGAAAATACAAAACTAATAAAAAATCTTTGAAAAGACTATTGGATCAAATAACAATAAAACCTTCCGTTTGCAGCTACTATTAACATCTTCTAAACAAGTTTCTCCTTTGTCAATCGAGTTCCTCTAAAAGCAAAATATGTTGGCTGAATGCAGCAAGGAGACATGGAAACTGAAAACAAGACACGTACACAGTTCGCCCATTAAAGGCCATGGATAATAAAATAATTGTTAAGACATTTATGGGGAAAAACAGCAGTCCCAAAAATCTTTTGTTTGTGAACTTTGAATAGTTAAAATTGAACACACATTTGTACCAATCCACCACCTCACACATGGGTGCTCCTGGGAAATTTCAAAAGTCCTGCAAGGGGACGATCCTGGCGGAATGCAGGGGCAGCGCACACACACAATTACTGCTCTTTTGTTCACCCCTCTAGACTAGTACAAGTGCTACATTCCTTTGAATATAGCAAATACTTATATAAATATAGGCCCTTTTTATTGTACAAGTATGTGTGCAAGAAAATAGATGCTTCTCCAATTCTCATAATCCGACGACGCTGGCTCTACGCTAAAAGTAGGAGCATCCATGCCTGACAGTACCCTCACCTGCGTGACATACTGTGCGGGCACCAGGGCAAAGCCCTGCAGGCCCTGGAGGTTGGGTGAGGGGGCCAGCAGCGTGGCCCCGGGGGGGATGGTGGTCAGGCCCCCCGCCGTGGCCTGCAGGTTGGGGCGGATGGGGGCCAGGGAGGTGGGGGTGGGGGGCAGGGCGGGGGTGGAGGGGACGGAGGAGGGGGCTGCCGGGAGGATGATTCGTTGCACCGTCTGCCCGCCCACTGCCACTGTTTTTGTTGACTGCTGCACCTGGGGAAAGGCCTTGAATCAATAGCGGTGTTAAAGCAAAACAAGAGAGAAAAACAAGAGGCAGAGCCTTCAAGGCTCACTCGAACAGGAAGATGTGGGACAACAAAAAAGAAAGATTGAGGGGGATGTCTAAAGTACCAGATTGCCAATAAAATTTTAAAGTACAAATGAAACTATTGTTAATGGATACAACTTAAAACATTTAAAAAAAAAAAAAGTGCCCGTGCCAAGAATCGGACCCGGAACCATTGGCATGACAGAGACACTCTATCAATGAGCTATAGAGGATTTGACTGTTGATGAGTTTCTGAACATGTTGCCTGTTGAATACTCTCTAACCCACTAATCTAAAATGGTATCTGTTTTTTATCTGTTTACAGTGTTGTTTTAAGTATTTAATTATTCAAATCATTATTGTTTGAAAGCTTGCCTAGACATCTATATGCGTGCAAATTTTGAACAATGTATGCCTTCTATTTCCCGAGAAAATGCCAAGTTAAAGTTTGGAGATTAGACCACGGACGCAACACACACATACACCAGACCTGTTTACCCGTATAATGAAAAACCCGGAATTTGCCACAAAAAACCCCGGAATTTGAGAACAAAAACCGGAATTCACATGATCTGTACACGACTCGCGATAAAGCGGTTTCTTCTTCTTCTCCTTTCCGCGAACATCGGCGTCGATTTTCAATATTGTGATGATTTCTAGGCTCAATTTCGCCAGAAAAGTTTTATTAGTAAATTCAGTCACTAATTCTTAGTAAATTTTAGTATAAAACAAGCTGGAAAAAGCAAAATACCTGGAAATGTCCACAATCGGACAGAGAAAAATCACTCAGCCGCGGATCAGCGGATGCCAAGTTGGAACTCGGCGCCATCGCGATCAATTTTCACTTCATTTTCCGTTGAAAACTTCAAAAGTCTCACATCATCTATTTTCCAGTGATAATATAATCTAAATTGACTCATTTCAAGCCCTAATTACAATCTCTACCATTAAAAAACTGCCTGGAAAGCTCTTCGAATCGATAGTAAAAGTCTGACCGCCATTTGCTCAGTCCCGAAATAGATCGACCAAAATAAAAAATTATTTCACCCCTTTAACCAATGAAAATGCAGCATTTAATGCATGTGACGTCAAGCACAACCCCTTTTCTGATGACGTAGTGTGTTAGGTACACGTTTCGGTCAACCCTTGCGTCTTTTACTACGAACGGAAACAAATAATAGACGGTTTTTTGAAATCTGGAATTTTCAGCGTTCACCCGGAATTTACTATTTTACCCGGAATTTTAGCAAATTTCCGGAATAATTCCGGCTAAACCGGAATGGTAAACAGGTCTGCATACACACAACCGAACAACTATCATACTATTGGCTCACTTGGACTAACAGTATGAAATATTACAGATGAAAGCAGTGATAAACCGAGGATCGAAAAGTAGTAGGACAGCTTAAAAATAATAGGACAAACTGTCCTGAGACAAGAACAATCAATAGGACAATGTCTTGGTTCTTGCAGAAATTAATAAGACGAAGCGTGCCAGTGCTAAAAAAAATATTCAGACATTTGTCCTGACAGGGGAAAACACAATAGGGCATTTAAAAATTTAATAGGTCAATGGCCTATGGCCAGGGCCTCGGGACATCACTGTGAAAGCAGCAGATCACAATCTAACAAGAAGAGAGAAGAGAGACTAACAGTATGAAATATCGCAGATCACAATCTAACAAGAAGAGAGAAGAGAGACTAACAGTATGAAATATTACAGATGAAAGCAGATCACAATCTAACAAGAAGAGAGACTAACAGTATGAAATATCACAGATGAAAGATCACAATCTAACAAGAAGAGAGACTAACAGTATGAAATATTACAGATGAAAGCAGATTACAATCTAACAAGAAGAGAGACTAACAGTATGAAATATCGCAGATCAAAGCTCACAATCTAACAAGAAGAGAGACTAACAGTATGAAATATCACAGATGAAAGATCACAATCTAACAAGAAGAGAGACTAACAGTATGAAATATTACAGATGAAAGCTGCAGATCACAATCTAACAAGAAGAGAGACTAACAGTATGAAATATTACAGATGAAAGCTGCAGATCACAATCTAACAAGAAGAGAGACTAACAGTATGAAATATTACAGATGAAAGCTGCAGATTACAATCAAACAAGAAGAGAGACTAACAGTATGAAATATCGCAGATCAAAGCTGCAGATCACAATCTAACAAGAAGAGAGAAGAGAGACTAACAGTATGAAATATTACAGATGAAAGCAGATTACAATCAAACAAGAAGAGAGACTAACAGTATGAAATATCGCAGATCAAAGCTGCAGATCACAATCTAACAAGAAGAGAGACTAACAGTATGAAATATCACAGATGAAAGATCACAATCTAACAAGAAGAGAGAAGAGAGACTAACAGTATGAAATATTACAGATGAAAGCAGCAGATCACAATCTAACAAGAAGAGAGACTAACAGTATGAAATATTACAGATGAAAGCTGCAGATCACAATCTAACAAGAAGAGAGAAGAGAGACTAACAGTATGAAATATTACAGATGAAAGATCACAATCTAACAAGAAGAGAGAAGAGAGACTAACAGTATGAAATATTACAGATGAAAGCTGCAGATCACAATCTAACAAGAAGAGAGACTAACAGTATGAAATATTACAGATGAAAGCTGCAGATTACAATCAAACAAGAAGAGAGACTAACAGTATGAAATATCGCAGATCAAAGCTGCAGATCACAATCTAACAAGAAGAGAGAAGAGAGACTAACAGTATGAAATATTACAGATGAAAGCTGCAGATCACAATCTAACAAGAAGAGAGACTAACAGTATGAAATATCGCAGATGAAAGCTGCAGATCACAATCTAACAAGAAGAGAGACTAACAGTATGAAATATTACAGATGAAAGCAGATCACAATCAAACAAGAAGAGAGACTAACAGTATGAAATATCGCAGATGAAAGCTGCAGATCACAATCTAACAAGAAGAGAGACTAACAGTATGAAATATCGCAGATCAAAGCTGCAGATTACAATCAAACAAGAAGAGAGACTAACAGTATGAAATATTACAGATGAAAGCTGCAGATCACAATCTAACAAGAAGAGAGACTAACAGTATGAAATATTACAGATGAAAGCTGCAGATTACAATCAAACAAGAAGAGAGACTAACAGTATGAAATATCGCAGATCAAAGCTGCAGATCACAATCTAACAAGAAAAGAGAAGAGAGACTAACAGTATGAAATATTACAGATGAAAGCTGCAGATCACAATCTAACAAGAAGAGAGACTAACAGTATGAAATATCGCAGATCAAAGCTGCAGATCACAATCTAACAAGAAGAGAGACTAACAGTATGAAATATTACAGATGAAAGCAGATCACAATCAAACAAGAAGAGAGACTAACAGTATGAAATATCGCAGATGAAAGCTGCAGATCACAATCTAACAAGAAGAGAGACTAACAGTATGAAATATCGCAGATCAAAGCTGCAGATTACAATCAAACAAGAAGAGAGACTAACAGTATGAAATATTACAGATGAAAGCTGCAGATCACAATCTAACAAGAAGAGAGACTAACAGTATGAAATATTACAGATGAAAGCTGCAGATCACAATCTAACAAGAAGAGAGACTAACAGTATGAAATATTACAGATGAAAGCAGATCACAATCTAGAGCCAGAAGCAACTCATAAACATTTTGGGGGAAACAAATCACAATTTGATTTTTTTAAGCTTAGGGTTTCATTTTGTTTTGTTGTTAGTTTTACAACACAATTCCCAGTCACATCACATCAGTTTAATACTTTAGTAATAATTCTTTTTTTTGGGGGGTGAGGGTGGGTGTCAAAGAAATATTTGTATTGGCTTTCTATAAGAAGAATTTGGAGTGTGCATGGGACGCAAAAACAATGGCACACTTTAGAAATAACATAATACTTTACACAATAACAACCACATTTTTTGCAAATTCCCAGTCGCACAAGCCGCTGAATTGTCAGCGCCATCTTGAAATACGCTACAATGCTTCGTCACTGCATACAACTCTATTACAAGGGAAGTGCTCTCACCAACTGCAGGTTCTGGCTAACGGGCAGTGTGATCTTCACTTGGTTGGAGGAGGGGGCTGTGGCTGGTGCGATGGGTCTGGCTGCAGGTATCACCTTGGCCACCGTCGATATTGGCCTCGACACTGCGGGCCAAAAAACACACACAATGTCAACTTATAGTATTTCTTTGGTGCTTTTTTAATTTTATTTTAAAGTTATGCATAGCTTTGATGTAACCCTCGAGCCCCCCTCCAAACAAAAGACACTGAGGAAACAAACAAATCAACCCTGCTTAATCAACATCTGTTGCAATCCAAACATTCAGATTTAAACACACATAACAAGGAAACAAATGTAAATTTACATGCCATACTTTTCAGAATGTAAGGCGATTTTTCCCCCAGACTGAGACCCCTGTACCTTACAATGTGACTAATAATATAGTAAGAAAATATAACAAAATCTGAATTTTGGATAACATTTGGGGGTTGCGACGTAAAATACAGTACTTTAATATTCTGTCTTACAGTGGTGGACTCACCAGCTACACAGGACTATGGTAGACTCTACAAAGGTCTATGGTGGACTCTACAAAGGACTATGGTAGACTACAAAGGACTATGGTGGACTCACCAGCTACAGAGGACTGGGTGGTGGACTCTACAGAGAACTATGGTGGATTCACCAGCTACAGAGGACTGGGTGGTGGACTCTAGAGGACTATGGTGGACTCTACAGGGGACTGTGGTGGACTCTACAAAGGACTGTGGTGGACTCTATAAAGGACTGGTGGACCCTACAGGACTGGTGGACTCTACAGGGGACTATACAAAGGACTGTGATGGACTCAACAGGGGACTGTGGTGGACTCTACAGTGAACTATACAGAGGACTATGGTGGACTCTACAGGGGACTGTGGTGGACTCTACAGTGAACTATACAGAGGACTATGGTGGACTCTACAGGGGACTGTGGTGGACTCTACAGGGAACTATACAGAGCACTATGGTGGACTCACCAGCTACAGAGGACTATGGTGGACTCTACAAAGGACTGTGGCGGACTCTACAGGGGACTGTGGTGAACTCTACCAATGACTGTGGTGGACTCTACAAAGGACTGTGGTGGACTCTACATGGGACTGTGGTGGACTCTACAAAGGACTGGTGGACTCTACAAAGGACTGTGGTGGACTCTACATGGGACTGTGGTGGACTCTACAAAGGACTATGGTGGATTCTACAGAGGACTATGGTGGACTCTACATGGGACTGTGGTGGACTCTACAGAGGACCATGGTGGACTCACCAGCTACAAAGGACTATGGTGGACTCACCAGCTAGAGGACTATGGTGGACAATACAGAGGACTATGGTGGACTCTACAGAGGACTATGGTGGACTCTACAGAGGACTATGGTGGACTCTACAGAGGACTATGGTGGACTCTACAGAGGACTATGGTGGATCCGTCAGCTACAGAGGACTATGGTGGACTCTGCAGAGGACTGGGTGGTGGACTCGCCAGTTACAGAGGACTATGGTGGACTCTACAGAGGACTATGGTGTACTCTACAGAGGACTATGGTGGACTCTACAGAGGACTATGGTGGACGCACCAGCTACAGAGGACAATGGTGGACTCTACAGACTATGGTAGACTCACCAGTTACAGGACTATGGTGGACTTTACAGAGGACTATGGTGGACTCACCAGTTACAGAGGACTGTGGTGGACTCTACAGAGGACTATGGTGGACTTTACAGGACTGTGGTGGACTCACCAGCCACAGATGACTGTGGTGGACTCTACAGAGGACTATATGGTGGACGTTACAGAGGACTGTGGTGGACTCTACAGAGGACTGTATGGTGGACTTTACAGAGGACTGTGGTGGACTCTACAGAGGACTATATGGTGGACGTTACAGAGGACTGTGGTGGACTCTACAGACTGTATGGTGGACGTTACAGAGGACTGTGGTGGACTCTACAGAGGACTATATGGTGGACTCTACAGAGGACTGTGATGGACTCTACAGAGGACTGTATGGTGGACTTTACAGAGGACTGTGGTGGACTCTATAGAGGACTATATGGTGGACTCTAGAGGACTGTATGGTGGACTTTACAGGACTGTGGTGGACTCACCAGCTACAGATGACTGTATGGTGGACTTTACAGAGGACTGTGGTGGACTCACCAGCTATAGAGGACTGGGTGGTGGGGGAGACGAGGCGCACGTAGTGGAACTTGCTGCCGGGGACCTGCACCTGCTGCACCGTGCCCCCCGGCATGGAGATGGGCAGCTGTAGGGTCATGGGGCCCTGACCGCTGGGCGCTAGCTGGGCCTGCGTCCTCACCGGGTTCACCTTCTGGACAACCACAATCTACTTCGTCACCGATTAAAACATCAAGTCTACAGGCTCCACTGACCTCCACCGAAGTGACTCAGCAGCAGTGCAGTGTCTCCTCGGTTGGTTGCCTCCTGACGGCCTAACATAGATCCCTTTGAACTGCTGGTCTCAGATTCTGTGACTTAAACAAAATCGAGGTGTGGCTGCGAATTGGGATTCGGAATGAGCGGCGTGGGAGCAACGCCACTGAACAGCCCGGAAAATGGGACAGCAACCCCCCAAAAACAACAATCATCAAGTCTAGTGAAACAGTCATCATGGCACATCAACAATAATGATTATCGTTTGTGCTTTTTGGGTTGTTAGTTTTATCTTTGAAGTTCAATTTATGTTCCTATACATGTACTGGTTCTTATTATTTGAGACCTTGAAAAAGTCCAAGAAATACCCAGGACGAAATACTGGGATAATCTTTGATCTATACACTTGTGTGTATTTTTTCTAAGTGTGCTGGTTCTTATATATTTCCTGTAAATTCATTTACCACTATTAGTATAACATCATGAACAAAAACTGAAAAAGTAAGATTTTTTAAAACTTGGAATTGAATACATGTATCAACTGAAGATAGAACATCTGAAGCATTTTGGAATTTGCTTTTAAAGCTCAACTAATGACTGAAATCGCATTGCAAAAACATGCTAAACAAGTTTGATATGGAAAGACCCTGCTAGTATTCTTTTTGGAGTTACTGGAAAACATTGCCTGTTAATTTCCATCTGTTGATCTATTATTACCATGTTCTTTATAAGGCCCCCCCCAAAAAAAAAAAAGAAGTGGTTACGGTATCCTGACCTACCCTATTTTTTTCGGCCCACCCTATGATTTTTTGCTTGCTTCATCAAAAAAAGAAAAGAAAACAGAGAGACAGAGACTCAAAACTCAAACATTTTTAATGATTAGGCCTTGTGCCCGTATCACATATGGGATGGGGGGGAGGGAGTATATAAATCATAACATAAACAAAAGTTATATAGGATAATAGAAAAGAATAAGGAAATGCTGCACTGTGACTGTGAGTAAACATCAAAGAAATGCCAACATTCATTTGTTCAAAATTGTCAATTACAAGAAGGGGGTGGGCAGTGGAAAGGGAAATATTTTACACACACAAACATTCATTACTGATGAGTCCAACAGAGAGAGAGAGAGAGAGAGAGAGAGAGAGAGAGAGAGAGAGAGAGAGAGAGAGAGAGAGAGAGAGAGAGAGAGAGAGAGAGAGAGAGATATGAGAGGGAGAGAGAGAGAGAGAGAGAGAGAGAGAGAGAGAGAGAGAGAGAGAGAGAGAGAGAGAGAGAGAGAGAGAGAGAGAGAGAGAGAGAGAGAGAGAGAGAGAGAGAGAGAGAGAGAGAGAGAGAGAGAGAGAGAGAGAGAGAGAGAGAGAGAGAGAGAGAGAGAGAGAGAGAGAGAGAGAGAGAGAGACGCAAGTTTAATTGGGGAATGTCCATCAGGGGACATAACTCTAATGCACTGAACGTCCGCGTGTCGTTGCAAAATGGCGATATTTGCCATTTCAATGGAGCCATGCGCTCATATTTCTGAAAATACGAGGGTGATTAGCACTTTCAAAGCATCTTACACGCTCATGGATGTTTTCCGGGACATTCATCCGGATGTAGGAAAGGAAAACATCACTTGCTGAGGTGGTTCAGCTATCTTCAGAGCTTAATCTAGGATTTCTGAAAAAGGGGGGCAGTCCCCCCCTCATATAAAAAAAAAGGGGGGCACTCCCCCCTATCCAACCCCACATCACATACATACAGGGTTCCCACCCTTCAGATCTTTTACAATATAAGGACCTTATAAGCACCATTTCACTTCTCATAAGGACGTAAACCGTCTGGAGCCTAAAGAAAATTCTCAAAAAATCTGTGCCCATTGACGCCAAGTTCAGTGATATAGCGCACACAAAACATTGCGCCTTCCTGGGATCTTTGTCTGTCCTAATCCAGTATTTATAATCACCGTCTTTTAACCAGCGATCTTGGAAAGAGCATTTTCCTGGCATCTTGCTTTCTTCACGAGAACGCGGCAACGTTGTCGACCAGTTACTTCTGGTCAGGCTCATTGAGCGAGTTTGGTGATTTACCTCCCTTGTTATGTCATCTGCTCCACTTCCACTTCATTCTGAACGCAAATGCGGTCAAAATCTATGTCATTTTTGAAAGGTTTAAGACTAAATGTGCACACTTTGGATTTTTTTTGTCCTTTACAAAAAATGATGACTTTTTGTTATCCATAAGGACCTAAGTACTTTCTGTAAGGACCGATAGGTTAAATATAAGCACCTATAGGGCCTTATGAGGCGCATCCACAAATATAAAAACCTATAAGCACCTGTAAGGACAGTGGGAACCCTGTTAACATAAGAACCTGGGGCGAGTTTCTTTAGATAACGGTCGCTGAGCGAATAACGCTTATGCCAAACGGGGCCTAAGAAACACTTTAGAAAGCGTTTGCAGAAGAATATTACAAACTCTTGTCTGATTGGTCAAAATATTTTATTATTTTAAACAAACCGTAATGGACCAATCAACAACAAGAAATGCATTCACTCCATGCTAGTCACGTGATAGTTCGCCATGAGTCAGTATCGGAGTAGTCACAAAACGTTTTTGGCAAACGTCGGCGAAAGATGTGTTTCTTAGTACCATTTTTGCCGATTTGCGCTCACGCTACATAACGTTAGCCCTTGTGAAACTCGACCCAGTACATCCCTGTCTCAATCTTCCCTGTCTCAATCTTCGTCAGCCACGGCCACTTTTTCAACCAGTCATTTTAGAACCGATGTTCCTTTGCACTGCCACTGTTGTCATTCTTTTCCGACGTTTTAGATGTAGAAGCCTTTTCTTCGAGGTCTTCACACTCGCTAGGAACAGGATTTTTTTTTTTCACTTTGCCTCCGCGAAAGAACATTCAAGATGGCGGCCGAAACTCTCGCAACTTCCTGTCGGTAGAACGAGAAGAACGCGATTGGTTGATTAACACTAACATTTTGTCAAGAACCAATGAAATGTTAAGAAATCCTTCACTCCTGCTCGATACTTTCAGTTTGTCAAGACGACGGGTTTAGCAGACGACGAAGGTCTTCCCGCATCGATCGGTAAAAACTGCGGGCCGTTCTGCAAATGTGTGGGACTTGGCCCGCTCCCCGCGCCGATTATCGCAGGAAGGAACAAAATTTCGGGGGATTTTACCAACCCGCGCTCTAGATTAAACTCTGTATCTTAGCTGAACCTTTCGAACTAGACTTTACACCACCACTCGGCGATCTCAAAGAGCTGAGTGAAGAGCCTACAAAAAAAAAGAAAAAAAGTTAGGGCTTACCTACGTACCCTATTTTTGGGGGCCATGTTACCTTAACCACACCTTTTGGGTTTTTTGGCCTAATAATTGTCTAAAGAAACCAAACATTTAGTTTTTGCGATTCATTATGAAGGATATTGCAAAACTGGGACAAATTTGTTATGGGTACTGTGAAACCAGGGCCTGAGTATCTAGGGGCCAGCCAAGTGGAGGCCGCTGGTCTCTTCCCACCACTAAACTAGTGGCTGGATTTTCAAAGCGAGGTTATGCTGCCTACTTTCTCTGGCGGTCAGCATGTTTACTATAGAGAAGCATTACGTTTAAGTAAAACATAGCGTGTTTCTTTGTTTGTGTTTTAGTTTTTGAAGCACAATATGCATTATGAAGATAATTTTTAAGTTTGGCAATGCTTGGGCGATTTTAATTTGGTAACTACAAATGGAAAGTAAACAGATTATTGCACGAAAAGCTTGGATATTACACATGCAAATATGTCCCTATTTATGATTTCATTTTCCCTCACTTTTTTCTTCAATAAATGCATGACATTTGTGCAACTGAATGCTGATTAATTCTGAACTGTACTTTCAAAGACATATAAATCATGCATGAACTTGTGATTTGTTTATGATTTTTAACATCTCTCTCTCTCTCTCTGACACACACACACACAACAAACACATACACACAGCTTTCAATTGCCACTTGATGTAATATATAGAAGAAAACATTAAATGCTAGTATATATTTTTTCTTTTTTGTTTATTCAGTGATCTTTTTAAAAATACAAGTTTAATTTTTACACACACACGCGCAAAAGCACACACACACACCCCGTATCATTCATCCATGACCAATTTTTTTTAATCATAAACATTTTTTGCTGCTGGACACATGTAGTTTTAGCTTATTATCTCAGGGGAGGCCTTTTTGCATCTATTTCATTCAAATTGGCATCAGCCTCTGGCGGTCTTAGTCCCAGACCTTTTTTGTTTGTTTTTCTGTCTGTCCGCAGTCAGCCTCTGTGTGTGTGTGTGTGTGTGTGTGTGTGTGTGTGTGTGTGTGTGTGTGTGTGTGTGTGTGTGTGTGTGTGTGTGTGTGTGTGTGTGTGTGTGTGTGTGTGTGTGTGTGTGAGAGAGAGAGAGAGAGAGAGAGAGAGAGAGAGAGAGAGAGAGAGAGAGAGAGAGAGAGAGAGAGAGAGAGAGAGAGAGAGAGAGAGAGAGAGTATATGTGATTGTGTGCGCATGTATGCTTGTGCATAACATGCGCACACATAATTGACTGTAAGCCTTCATAATAGCATAATGTATTAAGATGCAGAGAAGTAGGCTAGCTACCTGTGACTGTTCACCTCTTGTTAAAGTTCAATCATTGCAGCACAAGTCCATACAATTACATAGAACTCTGACAACAATATCATGACAATCAATGCAGCACTAGTCCATACAGTAACATAGAACTGACAACAATATCATGACAAGCGAAACTAAGCTATGCAACTAACTAGCGAAACTAAGCTAAGAAATGCAATTATTTATGGCTCGTTATCCTGCTTACAGTGTCGCTCTCTCTTACTTAAAATAGTTTCTTAAAGTGCAATCCACAGAGCTGATCAAATCCATCCCTTCCATTTCAATGCAACAGAAAATGCACTACATTTTCGGCAAAGGTGAAGGCCCTACTGTCGGCAACCTTTCCTGCGACCTGCTATGATTTTCTAGCAAGAGGAGTAATGCATGCTGACAATGTAACAGACAAAAAGATCCAAACATATTTTATGACACCATGGTTTTTTAAAAACTAGCATCGACCCAGTTTATCAACTAGCCCACGTTACCCAATCTTCCCATACTTTAGACCCCCATCATGTTTACGACCCTCAATCCCAATGTCTGCCTCTTTCAGTTTTATGAAAACAATCATAGGGTGATCCTAACCCTTTCCAGAGAATGGCAGATTGTTGCTTCTGAGTGAAACTTGTCAATGTAAAAAAAAGAAGAAAACAAAAAAAGAAAGGGTTGCATCATTTGCTGCACTTTCTTTTGGTTCAAAATATTTTGAAGTAAAAGAAAACTTTATGTAACATATTCATATCTTTGTTTCAACTTTCCATGCTTATATCTTATGAATGCTCTCAAGTAATGACAAAATTACATATGAAATGTTGAAATCCATGATGGCTTCTTTTAAAAAAAGAATCTTTTGTTTGTTATGTGTGGGAGGCCTAATCATTGAAACGTCATCCCATGCTGACATTCCTCACAATGATCAGGAATGTGGGTGTGTAGCTGACTATAACTGGAAATGGCTTGATCTGCTTGTGTGTAGTAGGTTAGACCGTAACTGAAAGAAGCTTGCACTGCCCTGGCAGAAAGGCGTGAAAGTGAAACCAGCCAGCCGGAAGTGGGCTAAGCAGCAAGCCCGAGCTGTGTAGCTGCTACAGACTCTGCAAGTGATAGAGCTGACTTGGCTGGCCCCTAAAATAAAATACACTGGCCCTGGTGAAACAGAATAAAGCGTTACATTTATAAATTTTATGAAGCAAACATATGAGGCAATGTCAAATGGTGCTTTCCAAGCAAGTGAAAAATAAAATGTCATTGTCAACAATTCTTTTGACCTTTTCTGTTTCTTTTCAACTCCAATAAAATGACTTTGTGTTAATTTATGTCTAAATGAGCTTAGATTATGATTTATCACAATTTTAAATTGGCTTCAGGAGGCATGTTACTTGTGACATGTGACAACATAAAGTACTATGCTGTGTGAAGAGTAAAGCAAAGATCATCTTCATAAAGCAGAAATAAATAGTCACATTGCTAGAATAATCTGGTATAATTGTTTTTGACACATTAGTAATAACACATGTGTTATTATTAATTTTGTATCATCACCTACACATACGTCGTCGCCTCACTCGCACACAATTGCCTACCATAAAAGAAAATCTCAGAAACAGCAAACAAATGTTTATTTCTTCAAAGAAACATTCTGTGTGTATATTGTAAAGTAATGATACAAAAATTCAAGCCAAATGAATAAGAGAGTAGAACTTTATTTATGTTACTTGCTACACAAATCCATGTGACGACAAATTGAAGTGTTGTCACAGGTAGCAAGTAACATGTGATTGAAGTCATTAAGTCTCATAAACCAACAGAAAAGAAAGTACTTTTTCAAGAAATATTGTTTCAGTATTACTGAAACAGCCAAAGTGTTGTGAAGTAAACTTGTAATGTGCCTAATTTCAACTTAAAATCGTAACTTATGAGTTACTTGTGACATGTGACAACACAAGATCTCCCGTCACAGGGGGTCTCTTACCCTACATCATTTTGGCACCCACTAGCAGAAGAGTAGATCAAAATAAAGAAGTTTTGTGTCAAGCTGTCAATATTTCCATCCAAATTATTGCTTCAATCGAATTGACATAAAAATTAACTATGCTTTGTGTGTTACTTGCTACAAGATTATGTTACATGTGACATAAAATTCCTCTGTGACGACAAAAATGTATCATTGTATGAGCCTTGTCTTCGCTCTTCCGATGTTGAAAAGAGTGGAAAAGCTATTGAGCATGCACACTGAGTCGAAGGTTTACAGAAACTGTGGGTTCCGTTCTTGTTGACTGAATTTTTAAATTGTAATAAACATTGAAAGCTCATAAGTGTTACTTGTGACGACAATCCGTAAAAATGTAATTTTGCTAACTATTAGTAGTATTACCAAAAAAACCACTATTGTACTGATAGGTGTTAAAAAGAGCAACTTCCAATGGATCTATAACCTTCGTTTTAGACTCGTTCCATATTTTTGTTAGTCAAGGTAAACAGTTATCTGCTAGCTCTCAATGTAACGACAAGTGTAGCAAGTAACATACCGACTTTGAGGTCATATTACCGTAAAGATACACGTGAACATTTTATTTTGAACATTATTATAGTTGCAAAGATTACAGAAGAACATAATACAACTGAAAATGGGTTTGCTATTTGCATCTATTTGGAACCACAAGCCCTCCAACTGAGTCCAAGTGGTGCACTGTTCACCACGGTCAAAATGCACGCCGATTTCGGCCATCTAGTGCCGGTATTTTTGCTAATAGTTTTTTTAATTTGATGTTTTCAATAGCTTTTACTGTTTAATAAACATTTTTAATGTTTCTACAACACAGACAGACTAATCACTGAGATCATAAGCATCATGAAATTAAGTTATGGACAATTTTGTGAGGTAGGGGTGGGGCATGGCACCTTTTGACATTGCCTCATATATTGAATTGATTCCCAGTAATTACAAACAGTTAATGATGATTCCTATCCACAGACATTGCAGGACTTTTGAGTCTGACAGCTACAGGCATAAGCATAAGCCCCCCAAATGCACCACAACCACTCAGTCTTTCCTTAACAATGCCTTGAATTACGGCTGTACTCACACTGGGGGCTTGCTTGATGATGACCTTGGAGGGTGACATGGTGAAGGTGGTCGGCTTGGACACGAAACCGCTGGAGGACACGGCGGAGTTGGTGCTGACCAGCTCAGTGAATGTCCTGGGCACCACCGTGATGCTGGAGGGTCCCCCCGAGGAGGACATAGCCAGCCTCTGCTGATGGGGGGACTTGGGGATGGACACAGGGATCATGGTGATCTTGGTGGGGGTCTTGGCCGGGGAGATGGGCATCTTGTTGATGGGGATGCTCACTTTGGTCGCCGGGGACCCCGGCAGCGTGGCGATCACCGTTTTCCCCGGGGACACGATCCCCTGGGAGCTGATGGTCACTGTCTTGGTCGGGGAGCAGGCGCTGCTGACCCCCACGCTCTGGGAGATGATGCTGACTGCGCCCGAGGAGGTTGGGATGCTACCGGGCATCCCGCTCAGCTGGATGGGCACAGCCTGACTAGACGATGGATTCCGCGTGATGATCACCTTGGTGACGACACCGGAGTTACCGGTCGATAGAGGGCGCTTGAGGGCCACTTTGTCGCTGGTGATCAGCGCGGCGGGGGCGCCCCCCTGAAGCTGGGACGTGATTGTGGCCCCGCCGTGCAACGAAGCGTCCACCGTGATGGACCTGGCCCCAACGCTGTCAGAGTTAGTGACCGGAGCCTGCACCACCACTTCTGCGGGCTGCGAGTTGAGCACGCGGTGCACCAGGGGCTTGCTGTTGGTGGGGCCGGGGGTGCCCAGGCGGCTGACCATCTGGGGCTGGGCAGTGGTGGTGATGAGGGAGGTGGTGCTGGTGCTGGCCACCACAGGGCCCGCCCCGGAGCCTTGCACAACCACCGAACTCATCGGCTTGCCACCCACATTGTCACTTGGTATATCTGGGAAAATGACCACAAAGCAGATACTATCATTCCTTAAATATGCATGCATGCAGTCCTGTTTCAACAATGATAGAAATACTGTGTTTTCCAGACTATAAGGCGCTACTTTTTTCTTCAGCTTTGACCCCTGTGGCTAAAACAACGACTGCGACTAATTTGTGAATGTTTCTGTCAGTTTTTAGGCCGGTCATCAACTCCAGCCTGTGTGTTTTGATTATTGGTAATAACGAACTGTTCTCAGGTCGATACTGAAGAATTTAATCAACAATAACTAAGACATGACCACTGAATTTCACCAGTTGTGTGTACATTTTGCTTCACTGAGCAGTTAATGATCAAAGTTTGAATTGAAACACTCGTGATCATGTTGATCTTTAAGAACTCTGTGCAAGCAAAAGTGCCAGGTCAACTTCAAGTTGAAACTAAGTGATCAGTCTCACCTTTACAAAAAAGAAGTTGAGATTGAGAAGCAGCTTTTTTGCTTTATTAAACCGGTAAATCTGCCTTAGCGTGTGCAACGAAAAACTTGCTGAATGCAACCAACTCACAAAAACCAGTAAATGAAAACAGCCGGCGTATTTGCGTTTGCCATGTTTACGCATAGATCTGTGGTATGCCATGCGCCATTTTGTTTTTCTGCTGGTCGAGTACGTTACTTTGTCTCGTTTTGTGTTGTTATTGTGCAGAATCCAGTATGTAGTGGGTCCGTTATGGTGAAGATTCGGGCAGTGTAATGTGTAGTTTGTGTGTGAGTGCAACACGGACCATCAACCAGTTGCCATGGTTTTCTGATTCAAATATTCGTTCGCTCGTTGATTCAGGTTAAGATTTTTTCAATAATATATTGCGGTTTAAAAACTGAAAGCAGCTTTTTCTGGGGTGTTTTTTTCCTTCAGAATTTTAATCAAAATTCAGGGGTGAGGCTTATACAACTTTGGTGCAGTTTGTAGACTAGAAAATATGGTAGTCTAAAAATGTCACAGTTCTTTTTTTTAGAGACAGGCTATACAAAATGAGCCAAGGCTTGTATATAATTTACAAAGGGGAAACAGGTTTGCAAACATCAGCCAAATTGAAACATTTTCTTTTAGTTTTATGTTGGAAATTTATCGATGCTAATTTAAAAAATCACATAGTGAATTCTGGTTATGCTCATAATTATATTGTTTTAAAATGAAAACTTTCTTTTCTGTTTGGGGGGTGGGGGGGGGGGGGGGGGGGGGGGGGGGGGGTGTAGGGTTACACCAAATAATTTATTATGCCCAACAAAAAATCCAACAGCATTATTCTGCAATTGGAAGTCTCCATTAATAAAAATGCAAAGAAATCAACAATGACAGTCACAGACACTGACTTCCTTCTGGCAGATTGTAAGCAAATCACAGACCCGCTTACCCCAACATTTTTCATGCGTACAATCAAGGTAAAAAATGTGTACAACCAGGGATAAAATGTGTACAATCAACCCCGCGGTAAAAGTTGCAATAAAATCATGGAAGACGAACATCATGTGAGTGACTGTGAGAAAATAGTCAACGCGTCTGGTGAAGGTCATTTCCCAGCCGGTGATCAGTGAAAAATATGGACCTGTACGTGGATTCGGCACAGGGATAAGATTTCCTAGGATCGATGATGCGAATTTCGTAATTTTTATTTGTGATTCGTACAATCACCTTAAATTTCGTAAGATTGTACGGAAGTTTCGTATGGCAAACAGGTCTGAAATCAAACAGGACATCATCTTCACATAGAATATTACCATACAAAATCTGAAGTGATTCTGTGCAGCAGTCCACAAGATACGGAGGGGAAGAGTGGAATGCTTGTACTCAGCAATCCATTGGTTATACTTTGTACGGGATGCATCCACAGGGCTCCCAATCGCCCTGCAAAACAAGGGGTCCCAGGGACTCCTTCACTTACAGTATAGAGGGTCCTAGAGGCGGGATAGAGGGTCCCAGTGGCATTATGAATGCTAAAAATAATTTTTCTAGTGCATCCCTGGGACCCCTGCACATTTTTTAAAGGGTCCTTTAGAATTTTAGTGCTTCATAGACCCCCAAATGGTCCCTGGGAGCCCTGATCCATCAGCTTCAGGCAATATACCAATATCCAAAATTTGAAGTCACTATTTGCTGCTGTGTAGTCTGTAACAATTATTGTGAGATATTTCAGACAAAAAGGAAACCCCAAAACAAAACCAAGATGGCAGGGCTGTACTCCTAGTTCAAGGCAAAGACCAAAAGAAAATCAAAACAATTTTTCATAAATTAAAATGGAAATAAAAACTGTACGCACCTAGTTCACAGTACTAGTTGTCAATTTCGAGTTTATGTCCCTTGCGTTTCATCAAATAAGATTGAATTCAGGGGAGTTAATTTTGGACACAAGGGTTATTCAACTTATTGTTTTTTGGTGTTAAATAAATGTTCTGTATTACTTTAGCATAAAAAAATTACTATTTAGTACAGTGGAACCTCCCTTATAAGACCTTCAAAAATCATCCAAAATGAGGTCTTATAAGGGAGGGGTCTTAAAGGGAGGGGTCTTATAAGGGAGGTCTTTAAGGGAGGTTCCACTGTATAGCATTACTTAGAAATTAGATATTTTATAACAAAATACTATTAGGTGACACCTTTTCACTATATCTACTTTTTGATTCAAATCCATCCATTTTCTTTTAAATAATCAGTGTTTCTTTTAAATATTCAAATGTTTTTTTCACAGGGAATATGTTGATAATGCTTGCCGTTCTGTGGATCTGACAATACGTAAGTGCAAGGTCCAAGAAACCATTGTACCAAGTTTCGTTACGATCGATTCATTGGTTTAAGTGTTATGAGCTGGAACACATTACGGTCACACATACACACGGACGGACAGAGAAACGCACAGCCCTCCTTCCCATGGCAATGTACTCCTGCTCTGTCAGACCTGGGAGTACAGAACACAAACAAACAGTGAAACACAGCTTCAGATTGTTGGCACGCCTGCACCATTCACGCGTACATTTTCAAAATGCAGTGTTCCCCATGCTTCCAAATGTTTAAGGGTCATCATGACCCTTTGCCCCCAAATTTGAAAAATTTTGAGGGTCAAAATAAAAGCCATAATAAATGGACAATATGCTCTAAAATAAAGACAAATCTCTTTAACAATGTGTACAGTCGCCTCACTTAAAACTTCAGAGTCTTTGGAAGAACTTTGAGTTTTCGCAATCCAGCGCCATTTTTTTGCTTCCAACTTCCAAGAAACGTGCGGGCTAGGCTTGGCAGCAGTGCATGTGCGAGCAGCATGGGTGGCGAGAAACAAAGGGAAATTACTCTGTGGTTCATGATAGTTTTTGTCGTCTGCTTCAAGCATGGTATAGTAGTGAAAGAATAGGCCCAGTATATTTTGTTGATCGTTTCCCGCAAGCCGAAATGGCTTTGACATTCTGATAACACGTTTGAGGAAGCAATCGGCTGAGAGAGAAACTGTATGTCACAATGACATATTCATGATATTGACTGAAAAATTTATACGTCAAACTTGAAACTTTGTACGTAATTTACGTACAGATCTGTGTAATCGGGAACACTGAAATGTGTGTTTACACCTCGCAATGCGCCTGTCTGGCGCATGCCAATTTTTAAGCATGAATGGAGAGAGAGAAAGAGAGAGAGAGAGAGAGAGAGAGAGAGAGAGAGAGAGAGAGAGAGAGAGAGAGAGAGAGAGAGAGAGAGAGAGAGAGAGAGAGAGAGAGAGAGAACGTCATTTTAATCTTTTTATCTCTTTTTGATCAGGTCACAAATACGCCACATTTATGTATTGTGACATTATACATCATTCAGTCATGAATCCTAAAAAAGGTTTTGTAAGCACAAAAACGTGTGTGATCTTTGTTTTCTTTTTGTAGATTTACAACATCATTAGTTTAAGATGGTAAACTTATGTGCTAAGCTAAACAGTGTTCCTTCTGTCTGTTTCTCTCTTATACTGTATGTTTGCTTGACTTTTTAAAGTCTTTATGGTTATAAAAGTTCAGTTCTGTTCATACACACACTCCCCTGTACACGTTCACTTGCACACACGTATATAATATGCCTACACGCATAATGCACCGCAATGAAATTTAGGCTTAAAATTTAGTGGCTCATCACTTCTTCTTGTTCCGATTGTTCCATTCCACACTTCCATTCCACCGGCACACACGGCCTACTCGTACCGAATAATGGAATGGGGTTTAACGTGCGCGCAAGATATTGCGCGTGCGTTCGCACACGGGACCTCGGTTTTAGCTCTCATCCGAAAGACCAGGAAATAGGAGTAAAGTATCTTTCCCAAGGATACAACACCGTGACCAGCCACCGCACCCACTTTAAGCAATGACCCCTCATTTTCTGTAGTCAGGCGTCATATGACCCCTTTAGTCTGAAAACAATCTGAAGCTCTGCAAACAGAGAAAAAAAAAGCAGCATACTTCTCTCCCTTTAGGTTGGAACTTGGAAGACAATAGCAAAGAAACAGACACAAATAATGAGAATAGTCTGGACCTAGGAGCAAGGGAGTAGGGAGGGGAGGGGAGGGGAGGGGTGAAAGGATGAAACCTGGACAAAATAACAAGCAGGAAGGTCTGGGTTCAGGCGGTGTCAAGGGGCAGTTGTTTGTGTGAGTCAAGGAGTGAAGCCCCTGAAGCTGAAGGTTTTTTTGGGGTTTACACTTTTACAAATAAAATCAGAGCATTTAGAAAGTTAAAGCAATGAAACTAAAGACTTTAATTTTTAAATAATAAATGAGCAAATACTATTCCACGATTGCTGCTATGTCCAGATCTGTATTCTGGTCAATACCATATTTTCACAAGGCCTGAGGAGTTTATGCAAATTTATGCCTTGAAATGGGCAATCAAGTTTCACTCAGTTGACTTGACCAGTTTTGCTTTTCTTCTTTGCAGATCTCTATTATTCAATGCAATGTGAATCTGGTATGGATTTGTACATGTAATCAAAGAAACGGAACCTAAAATTAATGTCAGTGTACTAAAAGCTATTTATTATGCAACAGGTTTGTCTACCTGCACAAATCGTACGGACATTCTTACGTCCTTGTGGACACGTAAACACTGCTTGAAACACGCGCCATTTGCACGACAAAAATTCAGGGAAATTCGAACAGTTTACTTCGTGAGTGGGTGCAAAATGTTAAAAGCGAGCTTAGGTTTACTTCACAGACACATTGCGCAACATCTTATCACACAGTGTACCCGTAATTGTCTGTAAACTGGCGATTGAAAAAATGAAGTGCGCACCCGGGTAACCTAACAAACACGATTATCTCCTTTCCCAGTGCCATATTTACCATAAAAGGGAGCTGTCGGGTGTCCAAGGGCGTGCGGTTTATTTGTAAGGACTTAGTGGCTAGATCGTTTATATTGGAGATGGATTTGATCTCAGTGACATATACTTGTTTTTTCTCCCCGTCAAAATGTCCAACAAAGACATACCAATTCTCTCTGCAGGCATTCTGTATTTGTTCAAAATCACGCGCCCACCATTACTATCCCATAATAGTTCGCCATCATCATCCGCGAAGCATCGATCAGCAGTAAATGATTTATTTATGAAATATATGTATAGTAGATTAAATAATGAATGTATTTGCATTCAAAACATTAATGTATTTTTGATATAAATAATGACGAACTGGACCGGCAGATTTGTATTAACAAATTGAAAAGTGTTTTTTCATACACTGACTATGTGAACAGCAACGTGGTAACAAAAAATAAAATAAAAACAAGATGGAAATGCCATATAAGCGCACTCCCAGTTCGATAATAGAGAACAAGACATTAAAAAAACCCACCAACTATATCTATGCTATTATAATAACATTCTATGTGGGTATGTGTGTGTGTGTGTGTGTGTGTGTGTGTGTGTGTGTGTGTGTGTGTCGCCCTGCAACTCACGAACCAGTGAACAGAATCGCTTCAAATTTTGTGTGGTGGTGTATCATGGTACATAAATGGTCCCATAGAAAAAGTGTGACCGTGCTGACCTTGACTTTTATGTTTGACCTTGAAAACCGATATTTTTTC
>CM065680.1:98024441-98089441 GCA_017654935.2 Phymorhynchus buccinoides
CCCGCATCAACCGCCCAAGACGCACCCACGACCACGGTACCAGGACCAAACAGGGATCGGTGCAGTTAGGAGTAAGACAGAGAGAAGAGGTGAGTTTTCAGCTGAGACTTAAAAGAGGACAGAGTTTGCTCATGACGGACAGAGAAAGGTAGGCTGTTCCAGATCACAGGGCCAACGTAAGCAAATGCATGGCCTCCCTGGAACTTCTTGCGGTATTGTGGAACGCGAAATATTCTTGTGTCAGCAGAGGAGCGGAGAGACCTGGAGGGAGTGTATAACTCAAGGAGTTGACAGAGGTATGGAGGAGCGGTGTTAGAAATTACATTGAAGCAGATGAGAGCAATTTTGTAGTGAATCCTGTGAGAGACAGGCAGCCAGTGCAGTTCAGACAGAAGAGGAGTGACATGCTCACGCCTAGAAGACCTGTATATTAAACGAGCAGCACAATTCATTACTTTTTGGATTTTATCTGTATGCTTTTGTGGAAGACCAGCCAGAAGAGAGTTTGCATATCTGTAATATATCGGGAATTATTCCATGACATGTATGACATTAGGCTTATCCTTACCTCCCAAAAATAAGAAACTCTTTAAGTTAGGGCCTTCGGACAACAAACCCTGATTTGATGCCTTTTGGTGACATAGGTGTTAAACCATTGTAGTGCATAAATGCGACATTGGCGGTGAAAGGGGAGCTATCAACTCCGCCCTCGTTTTGTCTTTCTTCTCAGTTACCGAACTAAAACTAAAACAATATGTTGATTCCAGTTTGTACTGGATTCCATTTTCTGGTAAAGGTCAAGATATTCCACCCCCCTACATTTCTCGGTTAATTGTATTTTTCCGTTATTGCCTTTAGGAACATTTCCACCAAATTATCTTTTTGGAATACTAACCCTAACCCTAGCCCTAGCCCTACCCCCCACCCTATAAGACGGAAAAACGCAACGAACCACAACTGTGACAAATCGCGGTGTACTGCAGTACATAGTGGGGGGTAGGGGTAGGTTTGAATGAAAAATGGTGTTTTACGTCCTCTCGGTCATAGACACATATGGGACATTTGTAAATACAAAGATGGTGGGAACAATACTGGCTGCAATGCCCGGAGGCAGTGCAACGCCAGTAAAGTCCCGAGTTTGTAACAATATAGATATGTGTAGCGGTAACCACGCCTCGGATAAACCTCATCGGCTATGGTACCGCCACATTCATTTGTAAAATTGATATTGTAGGGTTAGGTTTAGGGCTAGGGTGAGTATTTATACTAATAGGATTCTGAATCCTACTGGATTCCCATTTCTACTGTGACATCATCATATAGTAAAAAGCCAAGTGTGTGTGTGTGTGTGTGTGTCTGTGTGTCTGAAACACAAAACGGGCCTTATAACTCCGCCGTTTTTCGACCGAATCGCTTCAAATTTGCTGTGAGCCCTAACGGGGCGATGGCAACGGCAACCGAGGCGGCCGTATCATTTGCGCGGTTTCGCGTTGAAGGATTTCTTTTTCTCCCGCGTTCAAGTGCTTTGTGTATAGTTAAGCTACAAACTCTGTATTTTTGCTGCTGGACTGTTATGAGTGAGAGAAGATGGCAGCTTCTATCAGACAACAACTTGCACAGTTAGCAAGCCAATCTCATTCGGGTGGCACACACAAACATGTTTCCGAAAAGTATGATTTAGTTTGTATTTTCATTCTTTGCTGTATTTATGCAATGCATTTGAATTTATATTTTCAAATTGATTGATAATGTTGTCTTTCCTTGGAATGGTAAATGAAAGTATAAAACTTGGCTTACTAAGTTACTTGCACCTAATCTAAATTAAAATTTGTTAAAAAATCTACTTGACAAAGATCCACAAATGATTGTAAAAAATTATAACTTTGATGAATAAAGTCCATCTTTTTCTTGTAGTCAACTATTTTTTGAACATGACGATTGAATTACAATCATAATTTTAAAAGGCATGCTTATAGTAAGTTATACAAACAAAACAGTGTCAATGAAGGGACGTTTATAAGCCGCGAGGCTTAGGCTTGAGCCAGTCCCTATTATACTAAAGAGTAAAGTAAAGAGTTATCTGTACCCCTAAGTATTCTTTTTAATAAATCAATGGATAATGAAACTGTTCCTAGTGATTGGAAGTGGCAAATGTTATTGCTTTACTTAAAAAGGGAACAAAAAGTGATCCAGGAAATTATCGGCCTGTAAGCTTGACATCTGTTACTACTAGTAAGGTTTTTGAATCTATAATTCGAGAAGTAATTGTTGATCATATGTTAATTAATAATCTTTTTACAGGGTGCCAGCATGGTTTTATAAAGCATAGATCTTGTGTTACACAACTACTGCAAGTGATGGAACATTGGAAGACTTTAGAAAACTATTAGACAAAGGTGAAAATATTGATGTAATTTACTTGGATTTCAAAAAAGCATTTGATACTGTACCGCAGAAAAGATTAATGATTAAAAATTACAATATTACGGAATAACAGGTAAAGTTTTAGCATGGATTGAAGATTTTAAAAAAGAAAGACAACAAACTGTAAGGGTGGGAAATGCATACTCTCAAAAAACAAATGTGTTAAGTGGAAACTGGAATACCTCAAGGGAGCATTCTTGGCCCAGTTCTCTTTACAATTTTTAATAATGACTGACCTGAAGAAATAAAAAGCTATTGTAAAATTTTTGCAGATGATACGAAAATGTATAATATAACGAAAAATCACGATGTATTACAAAAAGACTTAGATTCATTGGTTAGATGGTCAGAAACATGGTGTCTGTTTTTCAATGCTTCAAAATGTAAGATCATGCATTTGGGAAAAAGTAATCCATGCAAAGACTACAAAATGCATAACAATGGTGTAGAAAGCGTCATTATGAAATGCTCTGAGGAAAAAGACTTGGGAGTAATATTTGATGATAAACTGAAATTTGATGAACACATTCACAGTGCTGTAAGTAAGGCTAATTAGAAAATTGGTATAATTAAACGAACGTTTTCTTTCTTGGACAAGGACACTTTTTTTATGCTTGTACAAAGGTTTAGTAAGACCTCATTTAGAATATGGAAATTGCATTTGGTATCCAGGTTTAAAGAGACAGTCAGCTTTGATAGAAAAAGTACAGAGACGAGCAACTAAGTTAGTACAAGGTCTTCAAAATGTTTCTTATTTAGACAGGTTGAAAGAGCTAAATTTACCTACATTAAAGGCAAGGAGAATTAGGGGTGACCTAATTCAAACTTATAAAATATTTAATAGTGTAGATGACCTAAATGTACATGACTTATTCACAATATCAGATTTTGACAAAACAAGGAACAGTACCGACAAAATATTTATTCAATATTGCAGGACTAATAATAGAAAATTTTATTTTACTAACAGAGTTGCACCTGTGTGGAATAAATTACCACCTAACATGAAAAGAGCACAGAATACTAACATTTTAAAAAACCTTCTCGACGAATGGAATGACTAGTAAGTAGTATAAGGCAGTTATGTATGATTACGATGAATAATATTAACAAAAACTGAGTGTGCGACAGACCGAGACAAAAAAATTAATAAAATGAAAGATGGGACAGGAAAGCCTTATGTCTATGTTTTGAGCCCCAAATCCTAATCCTAATCCTATACTATACTACTAAATATATTCCAAGTTAATAGGAAAAGTATACATGCAAAGCAATCCACCAACTGTTATAATTAGACAAATGCAAATGTATCGAGAGGGGGCGTAAAAGGACCGCGAGGCCCATACTACTATTATTAGCCCTAATTACTACTACTAATTCAATTGTTTGGTCTGTAATTACACTGAGTGTCTGAGTCAACTGCAGCTAGGGGTGCGTCTAAACACAGAATGTCTGTTTAGGTGGTGTCTGTCGCTACACCCAGCTCATTCTAGTCTACTGTCTAACCATTGTAAATACCTTCTTTAAAACAAACATTAGCTTAAAGACCCCCCACATCACGTGTCACATTCCCTCTTAATCTGAGTCTTATGCTTGGCAGATTTGTTAAGATTTCTTATCCAGGGTTCATTCTTGGCGTCGGTCATCAGTCATTGACACATAAACCTTCGTTTTTGACCGATAGTTTTAGCAGGCAGGCGGTCATCTGACCGATTGATTTTTCGTCAAAGCAGTCAACAACTTCAAGGATTCTGTCGTCTGCTAAACTTGAGTTCTTCCGCGGCCTCGGACCATAATCAGAACTAAAAAGTTGTATCTGGCGAAACGAACGCCGAAACGAAGAAATGGCGGCATTGCACATTCGGTAAAGCTTTTCCGATCCAACTTTTTGAAGACCAAATAAAGTTCCAGCGTGACGTAGTCTTCCAGTGCTAAACAAGATTGTTCTTCTTAAGATTGTTTCTCGGCCTTTTGACAACAATTCGTGTTTAAAACCAACCATGCCTCCCAAAAAGAAGCCACGAGTAGGAAAGGGGCAGAAGAATCTGTTTGCTAGTTTCGGACTCGCTCAGACATCATCTGCAACTTGTAGGATCGTTGGAATTAGGTCAAGCCACTCCAACTTTTCCACATCAAAACTCCGAACCCGATTTTCGCTTCATGCCACAGTGGTCAGTCTGTTTGTTTTGGTTTTCCTGGTTGTCAGTCTTGTTTCTGACCATCCAGGGTTTTCCTTTCTAAAGCAGACACATGTCCGGTCATTCCAGAATGATCTTTGTTTACATCTGAATGCTTGTTCGCGAGAGCGAAGCACTTCAAGTTTTACTTTTAGGTCTGATTTCTTCGTTGACCAAATCTGAATGGTTTTTGCAAGTTCGACAGAGGAAAAAGCAGCAGCATCAAGCCGTTCTTTTAGAGATGTGAATGGCATCATCTAAAAAACATTTAAGCTACTGCGTTAATATGCAAGTGTGTGTACGCTTGTGTGTCTGTCTCTCTGTCTATATCTCTATCTGTTTGTCTCCCCCCCCTCTCTCTCTCTCTCTCTCTCTAGTCAGCCTATTCCAGGGGTTATGGACATGTGTTTGCCTGTGTGTTCACTGTGCATAATCACTATGAATGAGAATGAGATTACATTAAACAAAAAAGCAGGATCATAGGGTTAATTTATGAGCAGGAATATTAGTTTCCTTTGACTTTATTTTTACATTAAACTATGAAATGGCAAGGTACATTTTACACTGTGTGTGTGTGTGTGTGTGTGTGTGCGTGTGCGTGTGCGCGCGTGTGTGTGTGTATGTGTGTGTGTGTGTGGGGGGGGGGGGGGGAGAGAGAGAGGGGGGGGGGGAAAATAAATTTAAGAAAAATCCGATGAAAACCTTCAACCATGAGGAAAGGCCACATCTGTTTGCTAACCTTCATGAACATGGTATGTACCGCGGTAAATCTGTGACCTATTGTTTTGGGAAAATGACCTATTGATTTTTCTGCCAACTGGTCAAATGACCTATGATGTCCTGTGGCAAGAATGAACCCTGCTGACCAACTGAAAGAGGGAAAACACGTGAAAACCATGATTTTGAGATGTGACGTGGGGGGTCTTTAAGGGTTCCTGTTCCTGTCGATTCAGCATCATGCCGATCTTCTGCTGAACGAGTCTTGGCTGGCTGGGCCACTGTAGATTAGGGTTGTTTTGATTTATTTTTTGACTGTGTGTGACCTTCGGATCTTGACTAAACAATATCAAAAAATCAATTTGTTGATTGTGATCCATACTAAACAACTCTTACCTTGTTGCTGTTACATTATCGAAAATCTGAAGCGAATTATTGGTCGCACTTGCGCTTTTGACCTAAACTTTTCTTGTTCTGTTGCTGCACTATGCATGCACAATATGTAGCAAACGTCACATTCCTAGCAGTCGACTGCAGAGCTTCAAACGGCAGCTAGAATGCTTTTGCCTGTAAAAAAGAGCCTGCAAACTTGTACATTTATGTATAGAAAATAGAAGCAAATGCAAGACCATTAATTTTTTCCTGAATGAAGTTGGCGTTAAGATAATGGTTAACAACTAAACAAGCAAAATGATGTCAGATTAAGAAAATTATCAAAATTGAATGCATCGATTTCGAAGGTCAAGGTAGAAAGTAGCTTTGCAGATGCTATGAAATGGGTGGATCTTGTACTGTCCAGATTTGAAGTATTAATGACTCAAAATTTGTTGAAAAGGTGATAGAACTTCATGCCAATGATTAATCTTTCTGCTAAGCCAACTCATTAGCCATCTACTCTATCTAGTGGCTTAGATTCTGAGTGATTGATGTGTTATATTATTTTTTCTTGGACCAGTGAATAGATCAGAAAGCTAAACGTATTGCAAACTAGTTATGGGTAAGTCGATTAATTCACATGCAAATGAGAACACATTTATTTCAAGATTTACGTTCCCCCCCCCCCCCCCCCCCCCAATGTGGTCGCTGTTCATGCAAAAGCAACTCCATTTTGGGGTGGGGGTGGGGGGTGTTCCAACCATTAATAATTCACGATGCCAAATCCAAGGGAAGTAATTGCTTTCAGTTTCACTTTCCTACATTAACGGTACTAAGATTTCTTGCTTCTGAAATCTTCAGGAATGTCTGTTCTTTGTATAGTGAGGGGGTAGATATCAACTCTCTGGAAGGCATTTAAAGAACAGCTGCTTGAGGCCTGTAATCACTAAAATCAGCATGTACCATCTGCCATGCGCTCAATGGCGTTCAATGCAAAGTGTTCACTGCACTTCATCAGGATATGTGGCACAATCTTACAAGGGTCTGTCATTCACATTCAAAGAACTGCTGCTTGAGGCCTGTAATCAGCATGTACCGTCTGCCATGCGCTCAGTGGCGTTCACTGCACTTCATGAAGTGTTCACTGCACTTCATCAGGATATGTGGCCCAATCTTATAAGCATGGTTCGTGGGGTCCTTTCAGGTGCTTTAAAGTGCTGTGAAATTGATCGGTCATCAAAAGGCCTGTTAAGTCCTTTATATCAGCAAGGAGGTCCTTTCAAATCAGTCAAAGGTCCTTTTAAAATTGGTGCGGTCAGTTTAAATCCTTTAATCGGGCCAAAAAACCAAAACTAAGTACCTTGTCATAAGAAATGAACTCCAAAAAATATATTAAATGAAATAAAATTTGCCAAAAATCGATCGCCTTCGTATCTTTCGAGCAGACGATCTAATTTTAATAGTCACTGTAAATCCGGTCACGTGCGCGAGATTCGGCGAGATATCTTATGCGCCATGTTAAAATTCTTCCCAGATGCGGCTGCTTCAGTGCTTGTTTTCAAGTAAAAAGTGTAAAAATGCCTGGAAAGTGTTCGTTTTCAGGATCGTTTGCTGAGTCGAAAAGTGATGGACAACAAACATGCAGTTCGTTGTGCATATTGTGAAAAAACCATCAACATCTTGTCAATGGGAGAGTCGGTGCTGAAACAACACGTAAAGACTGAAAATCACAAGAAAGCTGAAAGAAGGCACAAGGCGGAATCGAGGTGCAATGTGACCGACTTTTTTTGCAAGTAGCAGAAATACTACTGTAACAACAAATGAATCTGCTCAGCCAAAAAAAAAAAGAAAAAAGAATCTGCTCAGCCACAATCGCCGGCGTCTGGCTCTGCGCCCACCACGTCTGCAAGTACAACTACAAACAAGGTTTAAATAGGTCCTTTACAAAATTTTGCTGGTCCTTTAAAGGTCCTTTTAAGGTCCTTTTTTGGCACTCTTCCAAGTCCCCACGAACCATGTATAAGGGTCTGTCATTGACGTGCGATGCCTAGACGTGGGTTGATGTGTTGTCACATGATTACCCTGACTCTTGTTTTCAGGTACAAAGGTATTCTTCAGGGCATTATTGAGACAGGAGGCGAGGATAGAGTGGCTTCTCTCCATGTCTTTGTGGAAGCATGTAAGTATTTAATTAACTCTTCTAGCGCCATGTACGGTATTTTTTTGACAGTCTACTTCTTTTGCTTTCTTTTTTTGGGGGCTATCTTTTTTTTTATACTGATTTTTTTCTCATAATTTTACAAATTTTCGTGAAGAAAACACACGCACACACGCACATGCAATAGAAGACGTTCTACTTCTTGGCTGTCTGTTGCATCTCAATCAACAAGAGGGGAGTGACTTTTTTTTCGAGTGTGCATGCTTTACTTTAATGGAAGAAACGGTCATTTAAGCTCTTAAAATAGACAAACACAAGGCAGTGTACTTGGCAGTGTCTTCAGGGCTGGCCAATCTTTAAAAATTTCACTCACCCTCCGGACGAGTAACTAAAAAGTTTGACTTGCCCGAATGCATTTTCACTAGCCCAAAGAAAACGGCAAAAATCCCGGTGCACGCACAGACACACACGCAGACACATGCACGCACGCATGCACGCACGCACGCGATTTGTGTTTTTGTGAGATACATGGTATTAAAACTGTACATAGTGTGAAGAAACAATGGACTAGTGTAAGGTATATAAAATATAGTATGAAGAACTTAACAGTAATCTACTAATGTCCCATATGTATCTTTACAGATCGGGGAAGAACTTAACAGTAATGTCCCATATGTATCTTTATAGATCGGGGAAGAACTTAACAGTAATGTCCCATATGTATCTTTATAGATCGGGGAAGAACTTAACAGTAATGTCCCATATGTATCTTTATAGATCGGGGAAGAACTTAACAGTAATGTCCCATATGTATCTTTATAGATCGGGGAAGAACTTAACAGTAATGTCCCATATGTATCTTTATAGATCGGGATCGGGGAGAACTTAACAGTAATGTCCCATATGTATCTTTATAGATCGGGGAAGAACTTAACAGTAATGTCCCATATGTATCTTTATAGATCGGGGAAGAACTTAACAGTAATGTCCCATATGTATCTTTATAGATCGGGGAAGAACTTAACAGTAATGTCCCATATGTATCTTTATAGATCGGGGGAGAGAACTTAACAGTAATGTCCCATATGTATCTTTATAGATCGGGGGAGAACTTAACAGTAATGTCCCATATGTATCTTTATAGATCGGGGAAGAACTTAACAGTAATGTCCCATATGTATCTTTATAGATCGGGGAAGAACTTAACAGTAATGTCCCATATGTATCTTTATAGATCGGGGGAAGAACTTAACAGTAATGTCCCATATGTATCTTTATAGATCGGGGGAAACTTAACAGTAATGTCCCATATGTATCTTTATAGATCGGGGGAGAACTTAACAGTAATGTCCCATATGTATCTTTATAGATCGGGGAGAACTTAACAGTAATGTCCCATATGTATCTTTATAGATCGGGGAAGAACTTAACAGTAATGTCCCATATGTATCTTTATAGATCGGGGGAGAACTTAACAGTAATGTCCCATATGTATCTTTATAGATCGGGGAAGAACTTAACAGTAATGTCCCATATGTATCTTTATAGATCGGGGAAGAACTTAACAGTAATGTCCCATATGTATCTTTATAGATCGGGGGAGAACTTAACAGTAATGTCCCATATGTATCTTTATAGATCGGGGAAGAACTTAACAGTAATGTCCCATATGTATCTTTATAGATCGGGGAAGAACTTAACAGTAATGTCCCATATGCATCTTTATAGATCGGGGGGGACATAAAACATACATTATATACTTAACAGTGGCCTTTAACTCTTTCAGTCCCAGAACTATTTGTACTTTTAACAAACAAGCTACCTAACTAAAAAAATTAAAATCTTTAGGAATTAAATGATGCTGTAAAGACTATAATGATATAGGTTTGATTGAAGGAAAATGAATGTAGAACACAATTATTATAATTTTCAGGGTGAGATAAGTCATAGCTAAGATTTTAAGAAAAAAGAGACACAGCTTTGAAAAATAACCTTGAAGATAAATTAAGAATGAAAATTCAGGTCTGAACCGCTTGGGTTGAACAACAATTTCCTAAACTTTATTTCCCATACTTTTAATCATTGTTATTGTCAGAAAATCTAACAAATGTTGTGCAGTTTCCTTGGTAGTAATCTTTTGACAGCCGCATTGATATGCTTGGTCACTTTTTGCTTTACTAAATGCAAAAAATGTGCACATCAAAATCGACCCAACACTTGCTGAGATCCAGTTTCAGACCCTACACAAGCCATTTCAAGTTTAAGAAAGGGAAGTAATTTAGTCTTTTACCTTCTAGGCTATCGAGTAGGTTACGTCCCCTGAACCACATTGAAACGTGTGGCTGGGAGTGAAAGGCTTAACTCATTCAAGTCATATATGGCTGGAATAAATATAAAGCTGTCAATTTGATGATTTTGTTTCAAGGGAAGTAAATATGTGCACACCACACTTTGGTCACTTCTAAACTTGCTTCGCTCCCTAAGATCACACCTTTGCCTCTTACTTTTCATTTGTAGTGGTTTGAAGTGGGGTAACTAATTGCTGTAGGGAGCTTTTCTATATAAAGTCTATATATACAAAAGTCTGTTCTACCATTTCCCTATGTCTGAACCTGAAGTAAAAACCTGTAATCTTCTTAAATTTCTCTTTTTGTTTATGTCTATTTTGTTTGTTGGCTGGAGTGATTTGTGAGTTTTTTTGAATAATTCAAAATCATTGCGGTGCGAATGAGTTAAAACCCCACTTTCTACTCCAGCCATTTTGTTAGCTTAAATTTGACATCAAACTTACCCGGGAATAGAAAACTTTTGTCTGCAATGCTGTGGACTCCTTTTTGGCATGTGTAACATTAGGCATATCCTCACCTCCTAACATTAAGAAAAAGTCATTGTATAACAGACCCTCATTAAATGCGTTTTAGTAACGTGGGTGTTAAATCAGTGTCGTGCCAAGCGGCAGCACTGGCGATGAAAGTTTTTTTTAAAGAGAACTTACCAGTGGCCTGGGTTTTTTAATTTTTTTATCAGTGGTGAACGAGAACGTGAGCCTGGTGATCTCGCGGCAGATCCTGGGGGACTTTGCCTCCCAGCTGAAGCACCTGGCCGACCCCGATGCCAAGACTGTGGCCCACTTCACCCTGGAGAAGATCCACACCAGAGTCATCTCCTTCGAGGAGCAGGTCAGTGAATGTCTTTGCCTCCCAGCTGAAGCACCTGGCCGACTCCGAGGCCAAGACTGTGGCCCACTTCACCCTGGAGAAGATCCACACCAGAGTCATCTCCTTCGAGGAGCAGGTCAGTGAATGTCTTTGCCTCCCAGCTGAAGCACCTGGCCGACTCCGAGGCCAAGACTGTGGCCCACTTCACCCTGGAGAAGATCCACACCAGAGTCATCTCCTTCGAGGAGCAGGTCAGTGAATGTCTTTGCCTCCCAGCTGAAGCACCTGGCCGACTCCGAGGCCAAGACTGTGGCACACTTCACCCTGGAGAAGATCCACACCAGAGTCATCTCCTTCGAGGAGCAGGTCAGTGAATGTCTTTGCCTCCCAGCTGAAGCATCTGGCCGACTCCGAGGCCAAGACTGTGGCCCACTTCACCCTGGAGAAGATCCACACCAGAGTCATCTCCTTCGAGGAGCAGGTCAGTGAATGTCTTTGCCTCCCAGCTGAAGCATCTGGCTGACCCTGATGCCAAGACTGTGGCCCACTTCACCCTGGAGAAGATCCACACCAGAGTCATCTCCTTCGAGGAGCAGGTCAGTGCCGGAGAATTGTATACACTAGCAGTCCTACTCGCTACGCTTCGCACATACACACTCACACGCACTCTGTCTCTCTCTCTCTCTCACACACATTCTCTCTCTTTTGCCTCCCCCCGTCTCTTTCACTCAGGTTTAGGATGCAAGGGAAGTAACCACTGAAAAACCAGTCCAGCCAGTCATTCCCTAATTACTACCCTTTAGTTACTAGTACTTCTAATTTTGACCGGTTTTCAAGGTTAAACTCCAAGGACCCTTCCTGCACCAAAATACATCACCACATAAAATTTGATGCAATTCTGTCCTGTGGTTCATGAGTTACAGGGCGAACAAACAAATGATAATAATAATAATAATGAGGAAAATTTATATAGCGCCCATCCTACTATGTAGGCTACAGGGCGCTTTGCACAGATTTAAAATGGAATAAAAACATGAAACAAAAATCCATTAACATGTGCAGACAAAACAATACCGGTCAGACTTCGTTTGGCCGGTAAAAATGCACATAACAATCAGCAACAACTGCTGTGACTACTACTACTACTACTACTACTGCTATTTATGATAGGCCTAATACACGTATGCATTGTCACACAATTCGCAAGCATGAAATAACAGCATATATTCACAACAACATTCACACATAAACAACACACACACAACCAGCACACACACAACCAGCACACGCACACGCACACACGCACACACACACACACACACACACACACACACACGCACACACATACACACGCATGCGCACACGCACACGCACACACACACACACACACACACACACACACATATCACGAACTCGTTGCCATGAAGACCATGAAAGACAAACTGACCCCGGCACCACAACGCCAGCGTCGAGCCCACACCAAGCAGCTGGCCCAGATCTACTGCCGCACACAATACAGACAGGGCCAGTTTCCTGCCACGCACCATCAAGACATGGAACAACCTCCCGGAGCAGGCTGTTGAGGCGGGGACCTTGGGCCCCTTCGTGTCCTGGGTCTCCAAATCACAATAACTTACCCCACCCCACTTTTTTTCTTATTATTTTTCCCCAATGGCGCGGCATCACGTTGGGGCCCGATTAGCGGGACCTGACTGGCTGGGTCATTCTCTCACTTGGCACGGCATCACGTTAGGGGCCGATCAGCGGAACCTGGCTGGCTGGGCCAGGCTTTCTGTCTTCTTCTGCTGTCAACTTTTTTTTCTTCTTCTTCTCAGTAGTACCTCAGTGCGCATCTCCGCAGATTCCCCTAAAGTTACAGCGACAGAATAGTCAGAAGTGACTGTGGTTGCTCTACAGGAAAGAAGAAGACACACACACACACACACACACACACACACACACACACACACACACACACACACACACACACACACACCATGCATACATACACTCATATAAAACAAACAGACAGACACACACACAGTTCTTCTTTTATTATAGGTAAGATAATTAGTGAAAATGCAATTCTGTGGATACAGTTGAACCCTGCCTAACAGCACCCTGGTATCGTGGACACCCAGGTCATCAGGGTAGCTTTAATTTACTCAATCTCTTCTCCTTATTTATTGCTAACAGTCTCTGGTGTAACGGGCATTTCACAATTAGTGAATTACAGACATTTTGGCTAGTCTCTAGGGTGGTCGCAATATTGAAGTTCGACTGTACATTTTTTTCTACCTGAAGCGTAAATGTAAAAGTTTTCAGTTTTGTACTGAATGAATGCAGGTATGGCGCGTTACCACTTATGAAATGAACCTTGCTGTGTGTGCGGGTGTGTTATCATTGCTGTGATATGATGCGGGTGTGTTATCATTGCTGTGATATGGTGCGGGTGTGTTATCATTGCTGTGATATGGTGCGGGTGTGTTATCATTGCTGTGATATGGTGCGGGTGTTTTATCATTGCTGTGATATGGTGCTGGTGTGTTATTGCTGTGATATGGTGCGGGTGTGTTATCATTGCTGTGATATTGTGCGGGTGTGTTATCATTGCTGTGATATGGTGCGGGTGTGTTATCATTGCTGTGATATGGTGCGATTGTGTTATCATTGCTGTGATATGGTGCGGGTGTGTTATCATTGCTGTGATATGGTGCGGGTGTGTTATCATTGCTGTGATATGGTGCGGGTGTGTTATCATTGCTGTGATATGGTGCGGGTGTGTTATCATTGCTGTGATATGGTGCGGGTGTTTTATCATTGCTGTGATATGGTGCGGGTGTGTTATCATTGGTGTGATATGGTGCGGGTGTGTTATCATTGATGTGATATGGTGCGGGTGTGTTATCATTGCTGTGATATGGTGCGGGTGTGTTATCATTGCTGTGATATGGTGCGGGTGTGTTATCATTGCTGTGATATGGTGCGGGTGTGTTATCATTGCTGTGATATGGTGCGGGTGTGTTATCATTGCTGTGATATGGTGCGGGTGTGTTATCATTGCTGTGATATGGTGCGGGTGTGTTATCATTGCTGTGATATGGTGCGGGTGTGTTATCATTGCTGTGATATGGTGCGGGTGTGTTATCATTGCTGTGATATGGTGCGGGTGTGTTATCATTGCTGTGATATGGTGCGGGTGTTTTATCATTGCTGTGATATGGTGCGGGTGTGTTATCATTGCTGTGATATGGTGCGGGTGTGTTATCATTGCTGTGATATGATGCGGGTGTGTTATCATTGCTGTGATATGGTGCGGGTGTGTTATCATTGCTGTGATATGATGCGGGTGTGTTATTGCTGTGATATGGCGCGTTGCCACTTATGAAATTAACCTTGCTGTGTGTGCATGCAGGTGGCGGCCATTCGTCAGTACCTGGCCAGCATCTATGAGAGAGAGCAGAGCTGGAAGGAGGCGGCCAACGTGCTGGTGGGCATCCCGCTGGAGACTGGGCAGAAGTGAGTGGAAACATTGCACACGTTACCCAATAGGAAGTGTTCGCAAATAACTCAAGGGAGTAATCTCACGGTGTGTGTGAATGATCTCGCTTGACAGAGTCGGTCAAGCAGGAAGTTGCACTCCTTTAATTAGCCTATTGCAGTCGCCTCGTGCTGCGTTTGAGTAGACAACACTTAGTTTGAGTTTCTCGCATCTGTTCTCTATCGAGCCATCTGGGTCAATCTCAATGTTTATTTTCTTTGCGAGTTCGCGAAGTTTGTGACCACCCGTCTTTCTCTTAAAAATGTTTGCAAGTCGCTCACTCGCTTGGTAGTTTCACCCTTCGACGCCATGATTATTGTGGTTTGATCGATTCGGTCAAGGCAGACTACTCTCATTTTCACATAGTGCTCTCCCCTTAGTTTTTTTAAATTAAAAATGGTATATTTGGACTGTTGTGTGTCTTGTGGCAGTGTTGATTCTAGAGCGCGGTCTTGCAGGATTCCCGCTTTTATTCCCCCTAGGACACATAAAATCGCGAACAGTGCGGCCCAACTCACGCAAAAAAGCAAAAACGAACGATATTGAGTCGAACCGAGTATCCTTTCTGTCAACATTTCTGATTGGCCGATGACCCTGGCTTTGTCCAATCACACAAATTTTCACTTAGGAGCACAACTTTTCAGTCCACCATTTTTGTTTTGGTGCACACTATCGAGCTCAATGCCACAGCCAGCGATTCTCGTTCTGTTGTAGGGCCTCTAAGGCGCAGTGAGCAAAGAAAACAAAGCAAACTTGTTTTATTTCGTGTTTCGTGGCCTATCAACGAAGGATGTTTGTACAACTAAGAATACATGCAATGGGTCAGGAAGTGAAACGGAACTCGCGATGCCGATGTCAACCAGATCCGAGATTGGAACTTCTTGAAATTGCCTTGCCCAACTAACTGGAAAGACGCGAAAAACAGTCTTTCCAAAGGCTTAGTTGTGTTTCAAGGAAGAGTGCGAGGGCGATAACATCGACGATGAGAGTTTTTACGCTATCACTGAATCGGCGAAACTCACAACTCGAACTCGAAGAATCTTGAGTGCGGCAGTTGTAAAGTGATGACTTCGGCCTGAGCACAATGCGCGCTCGCTCTCTCTCTCTCTCTCTGAGTCTCTCTCTCTCTCTCTCTCTCTCTCTCTCTCTGAGTCTCTCTCTCTCTCTCTCTCTCTCTCTCTCTCTCTCTCTCTCTCTCTCTCTCTCTCTCTCTCTCTCTCTCTCTCTCTCTCTCTCTCTCTCTCTCTCTCTCTCTCTCTCTCTCTCTCTCTCTCTCTCTCTCTCTCTCTCTCTCTCTCTCTCTCTCTCTCTCTCTCTCTCTCTCTCTCTCTCTCTCTCTCTCTCTCTCTCTCTCTCACACACACACACACACACTGTGACAGGCTCTGTCTCTCTCAGTCTCTGTGTTTAAATGTTGCTGTCTGGGAATGTGCTCTTTCCTTTACTTTCTGTGGTCGCTGCGTTATTCTTCATTCTGTCTATCCTCCTGCAAAAAGACATAAAGTGCTAAAATGCATTCATTTTGCTGGGTTTTGTTTAATTCTGGAAAAGCTCTTGGGTCCCTTCTTTTTATCCCAGGGGTCCCTTGGGGCTCCTTGTTTTCACCTGAGGGAGCCCCAGGGCTCCCTTTTTTGAAATCCTAGATGCAACACTGTTGTGGGGATAGGGGCTCTTTTGGTACAAACAGTTCCCATGCCATCTGGAAGTTGTCCGCTAGCAACTTCTTTTTTTTTAATTACTTTTTTGCCTCTTTCTTTACTTTATTGTCCTCTACTATTACATTTCTGCCTTGCTGACCCACTCTTCTGCTTTTTATACAACAGTTGAATTGTGTCATTATGTTTTGGCTACCAGTCATTGACTGCAAATAGGCAAGTGTTTGGTGAAGGACAGGGCTTCACATTTGAGAAGCCTTGCTCAGAAGACACCCACTTTTTCAGCCAAGAAGACTTTAAGGTAGCTGGGGTTTGAGAGGGATCCCTATGGCCAGCTATTTGCCAAGGCTACAACAATTTTGTTATGTGTTAGACATAATTCCTTTTTATTAAATTAAGAAGAAAACATGGTTCTAGCTGGAAAATGAAGATCATATTCATAGTACTTTGTGATGACTGAGTTGTGTTGTGTGTAAAGACAGCATTTCTATCTACCAACCAACAGAACTATTTCAAGAGGGGTTGATTTTACTCCTCAGTAATGATGTTCTTCGATTTTTTTTATAGTCTGTTTTTGAACAATGTGAGAACTATTGCAGTACAGTACTATTTATTTGTTTAAGAAAATGTATAGAGCGCTTCACCTTTAAGCTCTAAGCGCTTTACAATTGCACTAAAATGAGTCATTTGACCTACAAGTTAGCTCGGATCGATGTCCGGACTTTTCCCAAGTAGACTTTTCCCACCCGGACTTTTTACACCCAGACTTTTCCCACCTAGGACTTTTCCCTCCCGGACTTTTCACACACACATGCATTCGCGTGCGTGTGTGTGTGTGTGTGTGAAAAGTGCAGGTGGGAAAAGTCCGGGTGGGAAAAGTCCGGTAATCCTCGGATCAACCTGCAGGATAATGACAACATAGAGACAAGTACAGGATAATGAAGGCACTCTTGAGGATAACGATAATGTCATATTGTTAAAGCTATCTGTACAGACAGTGTAGTACAACTGTATGACTGTATGGTGTGTCCAGGCAGTACAGCACAGACTACAAGCTGGAGACGTACCTGAAGATCACGCGAATTTACCTGGAGGATGACGATGATGTTAGCGCGTTATGATGATTTACTAAATCATGTTGTGTGTCCAGGCAGTACAGCACAGACTACAAGCTGGAGACGTACCTGAAGATCACGCGAATTTACCTGGAGGATGACGATGATGTTAGCGCGTTATGATGATTTACTGAATCATGTTGTGTGTCCAGGCAGTACAGCACAGACTACAAGCTGGAGACGTACCTGAAGATCACGCGAATTTACCTGGAGGATGACGATGATGTTAGCGCGTTATGATGATTTACTGAATCATGTTGTGTGTCCAGGCAGTACAGCACAGACTACAAGCTGGAGACATACCTGAAGATCACGCGAATTTACCTGGAGGATGACGATGATGTTAGCGCGTTATGATGATTTACTGAATCATGTTGTGTGTCCAGGCAGTACAGCACAGACTACAAGCTGGAGACATACCTGAAGATCACGCGAATTTACCTGGAGGATGACGATGATGTTAGCGCGTTATGATGATTTACTGAATCATGTTGTGTGTCCAGGCAGTACAGCACAGACTACAAGCTGGAGACATACCTGAAGATCACGCGAATTTACCTGGAGGATGACGATGATGTTAGCGCGTTATGATGATTTACTGAATCATGTTGTGTGTCCAGGCAGTACAGCACAGACTACAAGCTGGAGACGTACCTGAAGATCGCGCGGCTTTACCTGGAGGACGACGATGATGTTAGCGCGTTATGATGATTTACTGAATCATGTTGTGTGTCCAGGCAGTACAGCACAGACTACAAGCTGGAGACGTACCTGAAGATCGCGCGGCTTTACCTGGAGGACGACGATGATGTTAGCGCGTTGTTATGATGATTTACTGAATCATGTTGTGTGTTCAGGCACTATTTCACTGAACTGAACTGTATGGTGTGTCCAGGCAGTACAGCACAGACTACAAGTTAGACACGTACCTGAAGATCGCGCGGCTTTACCTGGAGGACGACGATGATGTTAGCGCGTTATGATGATTTACTGAATCATGTTGTGTGTCCAGGCAGTACAGCACAGACTACAAGCTGGAGACGTACCTGAAGATCGCGCGGCTTTACCTGGAGGATGACGACGCTGTTCAGGCGGAGGCCTTCATCAACAGGGCCTCCATCCTGCAGGCAGACACCAAGAACGAGGAGCTGCAGATACACTACAAGGTGGGCACAGTCAGACCTCTATTTTAAAGGTGGACCCTGACGGATGAGATTTTGCAAGAAACACGTCGAGATCACCAGAAAGACAACCTTTTCAAGGATCGGAACACTCACTTTGCTCTGGTTTCCTAGAAATTAAACCGTCAAAACGGCGATTCCTCCTTGGCGGAGATGCCGGAGAGAGTAGCCATTTTGGATGGGGTGGGTGGAGGTCACTCATTGTGGTTGAAGCGTTTTCTTTTTTTGTAGTGCAGTAAAAAAAACAATTGGAGCTATTTCCTTTGTTGTGAGCGAAACTCCTTAAGATAAACTATAAATTACAAAAAAGAAAAAAATGAAAAGGCTTGCATTGCGAAAATTTCGTGCAAACGATTTGGCGGCCATTAGAAAAGAGACGGCACACGCCTTCTCTTTGGGTGAAAGAATTTGACTTCCAGCACCTCCGCCAAGGAGAAATCGCTGATTTGACGGTTTGATTTCTAGGAAACCAGAGCAAAGTGAGTGTTGCAATCTCTGCAAAGGGTGTTTTCCTGGTGATCTGGACGTGTTTCTTGCAAAAACTCCTCCGTCAGGGTGCCCCTTTAAGGCTGTGTACACACATAAGCGGATATTCCATGCGGAAACCCGTGCGCAATGCATAAATAAGTGAAACAAAGAAGGGAAAAGATTTGCGCACGTGTCTGAATTTCCCCTATCTATTCTATCATGTTACCGTTTCACTACGAATGAGTTATTCCTTCCAATTTGGAGCAAATGCCAATTTACCAAAGACCAAAAAGTTCTAGTCTTAACAAGACTAGATTACTTCCCTTGGTCTACACAGCCAATACCACTAAGCTGCCGTGGATCCCACACACTACGTCACTTCCGGGGAGGCAACTTTAAGTCATAATAAATTTTTTTCCAACTTGGAGCAGCCATGTTCTTCTTTGCTCTTCAATTTATTTCGTTTTTCTAACCTCTTATTGTCGCCATCCTGTAGCAGATTTGCTTCCTCTCGCACGGGTGCACAAGCGGCCATTGCAACGACTGCTGTCGCAAAGGAAACTGTCTCAGATGCCTCTCGAGCAACTAGTGTCTCTCGGCGATTGGTTCCTCGAGTCGACGGAACAGTGGATGAATCTCGAGTGGCTCAACAGCTCGGTGCCTATCCGTCCCATGCAGCAGCAACAGTTTCTTCACACGGATGCCTCAACGACGGGCTGGGGCGCCCATTTGGATCGGGTCGAAGTTTCGGGCCAGTGGACTTCGGCAGAGAAGAAATGTCACATCAACCTCTTGGAGATGGAAGCAGTAGCCAGGGCCCTGAAGTCTTTTGCACTCCTTCTCTCCGGGAAATGGGTCACTGTCTGCGGAGACAATACGACAGCTCTCTCTTATCTTCGCCGCCAGGGAGGAACACGGTCTCCGGCCCTTTCAATGAAAGCGGAAGGGATTCTCCTCTGGGCCCAATCAAGAAAGATCGTGCTCTCAGTGGAATACGTCCCGGGGAAGTTGAACGTCCTAGCGGATCAGCTGAGCAGGAAAGGACAACTTCTCCCCACGGAATGGACCGTCGCTCACCAGTCCCTCCTCCCACTGTGGCGCCTTTGGGGGAAACCTCACGTGGACCTGTTTGCCACAAAGTACAATTGCAGGCTTCCTCTCTATGTGTCACCTATGAGGGACCCCCAGGCACTAGCGCGCAACGCTTTCTCGATCTCCTGGACAGGAATGTCAACTTATGCGTACCCTCCCACGTCTCTGCTCACCAAAGTGCTGGAGAAGTACTGCCGCGACAGGCCCCGCTTGATTGTCATCGCCCCGTTCTGGGAAACAAGCCCTTGGTTTCCAGAACTCGAGAGCCTGTCTCACGTTCCAAGCATTCCGCTTCGTCTCACAAGGGACACTGCTTCAGCCTCGCACCGGTGTAGGACACGCCAACCCCCAGCTGTTTCAGTTGACCGCATGGCTACTATGCGGGCCGGGCTGCGAGCACGACTCTTACCAGACAAGACTGTTGACCTAGTCCTTAAGGCTCGTAGGCAGAGTACCAATAAGCTTTATGACATTAGGTGGGCTTCTTGGTTCGGGTTTTGCACAGCCCATGGCATTCCCCCCTTAGACCCCTCTGGTCCACAGTTCACCCAGTTTTTAGCTCACCTGTACCAGGACCGCGGCTTATCCGCCCAGACTTTGAGTGGTTACAGGTCTGCCATTGTTCATACCGTTGCTGTGGCGACGGGCAAGAGAAACCCTGTTTTTTCATGTGCTATTGAAGTCTCCCATCTCATTGATGCTGTGCGTAATGTCTCTGTTTCGTCCTGTGTTCGCCTCCCGCAGTGGGATGTTTTTCTGGTCCTCTCATTTTTTAGGGATAAATGTGAGCCCATGTCCTCTTTGTCCTTGAAGTTGCTAACTTTTAAAACGGTTTTTCTTCTCTCCCTAGCCACTGCTAGGCGGGTTAGCGGTGTTCATGCTCTTAGTGGTCTGGGTTCCGACGTTGAGTTCAATACTTCGGATCAGTCAGTCACCTTGTCTTTTCTGCCCGAGTTTAGGGCCAAGAATCAGCCTGCTCAGATTGCTTCCCCCTCGGTTACTGTTCAGAGTCTTTGCACCATTCTCGGCCCTGATGATTCGGATAGGCTCCTGTGCCCTGTCAGAGCCCTTAAGTTTTACCTTAAGAGAACCTCCCCCTTCCGGGGGCACAAACGCCGTCTGTTCATCTCCCTGAATGAGAAATACATGAGGGATATCTCGAAATCAACCATTTCTAGGTGGTTAGTGGGCGCTATTAAGTTAGCGTACTTAAGTGCCGACAAGTCATTGCCCTCTAACCCCCTGAGAGCCCATGAAATCCGGGCTATCAGCACATCCCTGGCTATGATCAAGGGAGTGGCGCTTTCCAGCGTTATGGAAGCGGCGTACTGGAAGTCACAGTCCACCTTCACTAGCTTCTACCTGCGCCATTTCTCCGCCAGAAGGCAGGACGACACCTTCGGCATCAGGAAGGTGGTGCTTGCGCAGACTCCGGTTTCTCTGGCTTAACGGTAATCGTTTGTTATTTTTTGTTCTGATGTTGGTATGCATATGTATATGCTGTTTGGGGGTATGGATGTTTTGACTGTTTATTTGTTATAATGTCCTCTCTCTTACAGGTTATCCCTGGCGTTCCGGGTCAGGTTTGTCTTGTGGGTACTGTTTTTTGGGTTAGTTGGAGTGTAACTTCAACAATGTTTTCTTACCCACCTCCTCGCTGGGAATCAACTCATTCGTAGTGAAACGGTAACATGATAGAATAGATTGAATGATTTTAGTTAATATAACTATCTATTCTATCTATATACTTACCGTTTCACTACGATCAAAGGTTCCCACCCACCTCCCTCCGACGAAAACATCATTGGGAAGGTTGGTTTTAAATTTTTTTTATCATGACTTAAAGTTGCCTCCCCGGAAGTGACGTAGTGTGTGGGATCCACGGCAGCTTAGTGGTATTGGCTGTGTAGACCAAGGGAAGTAATCTAGTCTTGTTAAGACTAGAACTTTTTGGTCTTTGGTAAATTGGCATTTGCTCCAAATTGGAAGGAATAACTCATTCGTAGTGAAACGGTAAGTATATAGATAGAATAGATAGTTATATTAACTAAAATCATTCAATATGCGTTACGCCGTAAGCTTTTATCCTTCTTTCTTCCACTTATTTAGGGTTTTCCGTATGGAACTTACGCGTCTAATGTGAACCCGGCCTAAGACTTCCAAAAAGTCAGAAAAAATGTGTCTTAAATTGGAGGGGTCTTATAACAGGTCAGTTTTATACATAAAATATAGTAAGCTACACTAATCTGTTACAAAAAAGGTCTTAAATGAGAGGTCTTTTAACGGAGGGTCTTATAATAGAGGTTTGACTGTACCAATACCATTGCGACTCATACCCAGTCTGTGACTATGAAACATGACTCAATAAACCTCTAATACTCATCTCTGTTACTATGAAAAAATGACTCGTTTCTTCTTTTACGATCGCTCAGTTTTCTGTCATATGAGCGCAGATACGTCATACTGCCGTTATGCGCCAAACTAATAGGTCCAACATGTCCGTCTTTAGCTGGAGAAAATCTTTGTGTTTCTTGAAAGAAGGCAGGGGAATGGACCAGTAAGGCAGAAAGATAGTACAGCAAACAAAGGGAAAAGGCAGAGTCAAAGAGAGTGACAGATCGGAGGAAGTTACAAGCACAGAACTTCGAGAAGGCGGGGGAACTATTTGTAAAAAACAAACCCCTGGTATTCCCATGGGGGAATGACTCGTTGAAGATTTTCCCTTTTTACTTTGAAAAACGACTCTTTTGCATCCATGACTCATCTCTATGAGTATGAAAAGTGACTCATTTAACTTTTTGTGATTATGAAAAATGATCCCTTTGGCCTCTAAGACTAAAAACTGGCTTACAGAATTCCTATAGTATGACTATAAAACATAGCTTCATTTTTATAGTTGAAATAAGGATTGAGATTTGGAATTTTAGCACCCACCCCTGCCTGACTATATTGGCTTAATGATAGTGTCTGTAATGGGCATCCATTTGCCATCATGGACACAAAAGATTAGTGAGGTGCGGAACTGGAATACATGCCTATTTCTGCTATATTCTGCCACAGGCGTGTTACGCCAGAGTGCTGGATTTCCGGCGGAAGTTCATCGAGGCGGCGCAGCGTTACAACGAACTGTCATACAAAACCATCATCGCCGAGGAGGAGAGACTGACCGCGCTGAAGAATGCTCTGATCTGCACCATTCTGGCATCGGCTGGTAGTGTGTTTCTGTGTTTGTGTGTGAATTTATCTATTTGGTTCTTACTAGGCAGCTGGACTTTCCCTGCTCTTATCGACTGTTAACCGCCATATTTTCTTTGAACGTGCATTAAGCGCACGGGTCAGACTTGCTTTAACCCTTTCGCTGCCAATGTCGCATTTCTGCACCACACCAATTTAACACTCATGTCACTACTAAACGGCATGATAAATTAGCATCTGTTATCCAATAACCTTGGGTTGTTGATTTTGGGAGATAAGGAAAGGCCTTACGAGTTTGATACGTCACAGTACTGCAGACAGCAACTTTTCTTTATCCAGGTAAGTTTGGTGGAAAGTTATGGCTGAAAAATGGCCAGCGGCGAAAGAGTGAAGTCCCCATCGAGATATGTGGAGGTTAAAAGTGGACCCTGACGGATGAGTTTTTGCAAGGAACACGTCGAGATCACCAGAAAGACAGCCTGTTCAATGATCGGAACACTCGCTTTGCTCTGGTTTTCTAGAAATCAAAACGGCGATTCCTCCTTGGCTGAGGTGCCAGAGAGTGAGTAGCCATTTTGGATGGGGTGGGTGCCAAACCCATTGTGGTTTAAGCTTTTTCTTTTTTACAAAAACAAACAAATTGAAGCTATTTCCTTTGTTGTGAGCAAAACTCTTTTAGATAAACTGCATAAAATAAAATAAAAAGATAAATAAAAAGGCTTGCATTGCGAAAAAAATCGTGCAAACAATTTGGTCGCCATTACAAAAGAGACGGCACACGCCTTCTCTTTCAGTGAAATAATTTGACTTCCAGCACCTCGGCCAAGGAGGAATCGCCAATTTGACGGCTTGATTTCTAGGAAACCAGAGCAAAGTGAGTGTTGCGATCTCTGTAAATGATGTTTTCCTGGTGATCTCGACGTGTTTCTTGCAAAAACTCATCCGTGAGGGTCCACCTTTAAAGACAGGACACAAAGTGTTGACACTGTCGAAGATTGGAACATTAGCATTTTGTATCCTGTGTGATGTGCAGGTCAGCAGCGATCGAGATATCTGGAGGATACGAAGCGTTGACACTGTCGAAGATTGGAACATTAGCATTTTGTATCCTGTGTGATGTGCAGGTCAGCAGCGATCGAGATATCTGGAGGATACGAAGCGTTGACACTGTCGAAGATTGGAGCATTGGTGTTTTGTATTCTGTGTGATGTGCAGGTCAGCAGCGATCGAGATATCTGGAGGATACGAAGCGTTGACACTGTCGAAGATTGGAGCATTGGTGTTTTGTAGTCTGTGTGATGTGCAGGTCAGCAGCGATTGAGATATCTGGAGGATACGGAGCGTTGATACTGTCGAAGATTGGAACATTAGCATTTTGTATACTGTGTGATGTGCAGGTCAGCAGCGATCGAGATATCTGGAGGATACGAAGCGTTGACACTGTCGAAGATTGGAACATTAGCATTTTGTATCCTGTGTGATGTGCAGGTCAGCAGCGATCGAGATATCTGGAGGATACGAAGCGTTGACATTGTCGAAGATTGGAACATTAGCATTTTGTATCCTGTGTGATGTGCAGGTCAGCAGCGATCGAGATATCTGGAGGATACGAAGCGTTGACACTGTCGAAGATTGGAACATTAGCATTTTGTATCCTGTGTGATGTGCAGGTCAGCAGCGATCGAGATATCTGGAGGATACGAAGCGTTGACACTGTCAAAGATTGGAACATTAGCATTTTGTATACTGTGTGATGTGCAGGTCAGCAGCGATCACGGATGTTGGCCACCCTGTTCAAAGACGAGCGCTGCCAGCAGCTGTCCGCTTTCAACATTCTGGAGAAAATGTGAGCACAGAGCGCTGACAATAATCAACCCCAAGTTTGGGTTAAGATCAAAGTGAGAGTGAGAGCTGCACCCAAGCTGCAGATTTTGCTTGGACGATAGTAATAACTTCCACTTTAAAATAGCAGTTTCAGGAATATTGTCATGTATTTTAGCACAGAGCACAATATTAAGTTGACATTTTTGATAAGGTGTATATATTTGTTGTTGTTGTTGTAGACTGATTTGTAAGAGAAGCTGATGTGTATTGAATTGCAACAGCAAGAAGAAGACAGAGCCTGGATAAATAGAGATTGACATTTTGGATCCCAATTTTTACACTGGGGATGATATTGAAAAAAAAATCAGATATAAAATTAACCCCATGCATGAGGTTTAATTTCGTTTCGTTGTATCCCTGAGTTATTTTACAGTACGAGCCTGTACAAATGACCTACACAGCTATATTTGTCCCCTTGCAGGTACCTGGACCGCATCATTCGCAGCAGTGACCTTCAGGAGTTTGAGGGCCTGCTCCTGCCCCACCAGAAGGCCATCACAGCTGACGGTCAGTGGACAGGGTAATTGGGAGGGGGGGGGGGGGTAGGGGATATGGTCAGTGGGCAGGGTAATGGGGATGGGGAGGGGGGGGGGGGGGGTAGGGGATATGATCAGTGGGCAGGGTAATGGGGAGGGGGGGGGGGGGAGGGGATATGGTCAGTGGGCAGGGTAATGGGGAGGGGGGGGTAGGGGATATGGTCAGTGGGCAGGGTAATGGGGAGGGGGGGGGTAGGGGATATGGTCAGTGGAGTGGAGGAGTTAGAGCTAACTGTTGCAAAGTTGTTGCTGTACTAACAATTTTTTTGTTCTTGTTTGCCTTCTCTTTCTCCCCCCCCCCCCCCCCCCCCCCCTCACTTTTCTCTCTAAGAAATAGTTTGATTTCTCTCTCTGTGTGTCTGGTGGTTTTTTTGTATTTCTCTCTGCCCTTCTACCAAGTCACTCCTGTGATGTTGATTCAAGCCTGTTCCTGATGAGATACCATATTTTTCGGACTATAAGGCGATACTTTATCCCCCAGACTGAGACCCCTGCGCCTTATAATATGACTAACAATATAGAAACAAAATATAAGAACAAAATCTGAATATATGGGGTGGTGGGGTGGGGGGGGTGCACCTTATAATAAGGCCCAAAATATGGTAAACAGATGCAGATATCATCACAAACTATTTCCACAACTGATAACTGGTGGGTTGTTGAGTCAGTTAAAACTGTCTCCCCTCAAGGATGATTCAAGGATGTTTGTCTTGTGGCAGTTCCTAAGAAAGTGCTCATCCCAGTGACTTTACAGGTCTTCAGAATAGAAATTTAAGTGTTTTAGCTTGGAACTTCTGCCACTCTTAAAGACCCACCAGGTCACGTGTCAAAATCACGGGTTTCACCTGTTTTCCCTCTTATAGCTGGTAAGAAATCTTGTTTTGACCAGGCTTGACTCCCATACATATATATATGTCCCCACATTGAAAATGAAACTTCATTTTAAAGAGCAGCCTCAATTTCTAGTTGGGGACATTTGTATGTGGGTCAGCTACCCAGAAAAAACCCAAGGGACTTAATCGTGGTGCGTCAGTGTGTCTTTAAGGGTTCAGCCATACATACCTCATTAGTTCCAATTTGTTTTAATGGCATACATTTTCAGTCAGCCATATTGTTTTTCAAAGCAATGATTCTGAGGAAGACTGATAAAAGGGAACAAAATTCAGCTTTGGGCAGCTTACCTTGAGCTCAGTTCAATGTGCCGTAAAGTACTTTAGTAGATTTTAGGTGTATCCTGCTTGAAAGAAGAAAGGAATCTTTATTACAATCAGTCACTAGTTTGATTATTGCATGCACCCAAATAATGTGTGGATCATTGACCCTGATTGTTTTCTTCATGTTTCATCTCATTTGCTTCAGTTGCATGGGTGCTCCTTCTGGCAGGATGCTCCTTCTGGCAGGATGCTCCTTCTGGCAGGATGCTCCTCCTGGCAGGATGCTCCTCCTGGCAGGATGCTCCTTCTGGCAGGATGCTCCTTCTGGCAGGATGCTCCTTCTGGCAGGATGCTCCTTCTGGCAGGATGCTCCTCCTGGCAGGATGCTCCTCCTGGCAGGATGCTCCTCCTGGCAGGATGCTCCTCCTGGCAGGATGCTCCTCCTGGCAGGATGCTCCTCCTGGCAGGATGCTCCTTCTGGCAGGATGCTCCTTCTGGCAGGATGTCCTGAATTGCAGGATGTCCTGAATTGCAGGATTTTTAAATTGCTTAGAGCCGCCGTCGCCGGATTATAAGAATTTGAGAAACAATGATTTTCTTACACACACAAACTTGTACAATAAAAAGGGCCTATATAAGCATTTGCTATATTCAAAGGAATATAGCACTTGTACTAGTCTAGAGGGGTGAAAAGAGAGCAGTAAATGTGTGTGTGCGCTGCTCCTGCACTCCGCCGGGGCCACCCCCTTGCAGGACTTTTGAAATTTCCCAGGAGCACCCATGCAGTTGTGCTTTTTAATCATTTATGATGACAGGATGAAAAAAAGCTTTGTTTTAGCTTATTCCTTTATCGCCAATAAAGATCATTTTGACTTGACTTGACTGTGTTGTTACTGCTGTTGTTCCAGGGTCCACCATCGTGGACCGTGCGGTGATTGAGCACAACCTGCTGTCAGCCAGCAAGCTCTACAACAACATCTCCTTCACTGAGCTGGGAGCTCTGCTGGAGATCCCCCCAGCCAAGGTCAGTGGGGAATGAATAACATTAGTGTCCTGTTGAACAATTTGTCCCTCCAGTGGGGATACCGGGGGGTCTTCCCCCACCTTCTGGAAGTTCTGTGCTTGTTGCTTCCTCTAATCTGTCACTCTCTTTGACTCTGCCCTTTCCCTTTGCTTGCTGTCATCTACTATCTTTCTGCCTTATTGGCCCATTCTCCTGCCTTTTAAAAATAAACATCTTCCCAATTTTCTCCTTTGAGCTCCTCCGAAATCGGAATGTGTTGGCTGTACGCAGCGGGGAGACCAGTAAAAACTGAAAACCAGACACATATATATGTACCTTACCCATTATGGCCATTTGGCCTGGGAACGCAGAACTGAGAAGAGGAAGAAGAACAATTTGTGAAAGATGAATTTTACTGGTATACTATAGAGTGTGTGAGTCACTTTGCCCCTGTATGAGGTGTGTATGAGGTGTGTGTGCGTGCGTGTGTGTGCAATAAAGCACGGTTGAACCCGCCTAACGAGCACCTTAGTATCGCAGGCACCTCAACAATCAGGACAGTTTTATTCAGTCTCTTTTCTAAGTATTTATTACTAAAAGAGTCTCCAGTGTACCGACCACCTCACCCAGTCACAGTTGTGGCCAGTTTTGTCCAGTTAGTTGGGTGGTCGCAATACTGAGGTTCCATTGTATTTCATTTCCTATCATGCATGATGATGATGGACTGCCATGACAGACTGCCATCAGGATTCCTGTGGTTCATCAAGCTATTTCTGTGGGTGCTCTCCAAGTCTGTTTCTGTTCTGTTCTGAAATAAGCCTTATGATTTGCGCTTTTATATTCAGTACTGGTGACAGTTGTACAGGCATTGTGGAATCCTCAGTAAAATGCAAACTCTTTGAGTCACTTTGACAAAAGCATTCGTTATGACTAAGAGTTGATGCATTTAACAATTTCACTCACATCTGCTATGAGCCATGGAGTAGCTAGCGGCACCAAAAAATTCTTTTTCAAATATATGATCTAATTTTAAGTATGTTTCATAGATCTGTTCATTATAAAGAAAATAAAAAAAGAATTAAGTCAATATCGCAATTAGTTCATGAGATATGGTAGTTTAAAGTAGCATACTACCGCGACTTGGACAGAAACACTAAAAGTGGCCATTTTTGAGAACCTATAACAAACATTTAATACACACTAATAAAAACCATTTTTTGAGGATGCAGTCTCCACTATCACAAAAAGTTATGCCTCCAACAAAAAATGTTAGGGTCAACTTTTTTTGAAATTATGGACTTGCGAAGTTGGAAAAAATGCTGATGTTGAAAGTACGCAAAACAGACAATGTAGCAATTTTGGGGTATCAAAAAACAAAAAGTAATGCAACAACGGGCTTGAAACTTCCTAACTTTACATTTCAGTATGTATGGATTATGTCCAATTTTTTTCGAATGTTTTGATTGATATTTGTTAGAAATATTCAGAGTCAATTTTGTGAAAAATGCTAATTTAAAAAATATGGACATGTATAACATACATGTGTGTCTGTTCGCCCTATAACTCTTGAACCACTTGACAGAATTGCTTCATATTTTGTGTGGTGGTATATCATGGTACACAGATGGTCATACAGAAAAGGTGTGACCTTGTTGACCTTGACCTTGAAGTTTTACCTTGAAAACTTATATTTTATATTATATATTTCAAATCCGAGCTGTATCTCATAAACCAGAAGACAGAATGGCTTCAAATTTTAAGTGGTGGTGTATCACACTGCAGGAATGCCCCCATAGAAAAATGGTAACCATAGTAACCTTGACCTTGAAGTTTGACCTTGACAACAAAAAATTATTTTCAAAGCCATGTTTTTCACTTCAATGGACTTACAATGTTCAAACTTTCTATGAGGATGCATTGACTACAGGCAATTCTAGATATTGGGTACTAGTCAAGGTCAAGGTCAAGGACATAGACCTTGGATGTGTCAAATCTGTGTTTGGTCCTATCTTTCACATTTTTGCAGTTACAGACTTCAAAATTGGCATATTGGTAGGCTGAATCAAGGTCATGTATGGCACAAAGTACTGATTTTGTTAATGACCTTGACCTTGATTTTTTAACTTATCGTTTTTTAGCAGTGGCTATAGTTCAGACACCATTGGGTTTACATCCACATAACCATTTATATTCATGATCCACATGACCTAAGGGATGTAGTGGGAGACATTTGAAGTCACTTGACCTTGGCCTTCACATTTGACCTTGAGGCTGTTATATGTTATTGTCGTTCCCTGGCTTAAAGACTCCAGGGATCATCCTAACAGCCAAAGCAATTGAACACTATGGTACAAATGCATCAGCTAGGGATGAGAACATTACGTGTGTAACCGTTTTTGATTACCCCGCCACGTGGGCAGCCACACTCCGACTTCGGAGAATTTTGGACTGATGATGTTATGCTAGGAACTTGTCATGGCTAAAGACAATTCCCCGCATAACTATGCAGAACATAACAACATTTTGATGTACTAACCTTGGTGTTCTAGCTTATGTCAATTGGTCTGACACAGCATTTGCCAAGGCGAGCTGTTATAACTTATAATAGTTATATATATGAAAAGGGGCTGTATTTCGAGAACCACTTGAAGGTATTAATTATATTTTGTTTGGAGGTGTATCACCAAGACAGGGTCTAAAATGTAAAAGGAGGTTGGGGGTATAACTGCCATGAAGTGAAGCAAGCAGGGCACGGTTGTTTGAGAGAATTTAAAAAGAAAGTATAAAATTCCAGCATGATATTTTAATTTGTTGGAAGTAGTTCTTGCTCAAAATTCTGAGGAAAATCAACCATTCCTGTTCCAATGGATAACCATTGTAGAACATAGCTTGATGCAAAAGACTTAGACCCTCAAATTAGAAGGCACATGTATGCATTAACTCTTTGTGCTGCAGCCTTGGGGATTTGCTGGCCTTTGGGTTTCCTTGATCTTCTCCAATGTCAGCTGTTAACAACTGCTCTCAGCTAAGAAAGTAACTTTCAAAATGGAGTGCCCGTAAGGAAAAGCATCTTCCCTGTAAAGAATTTCCAGAATTACATACACATAGTAAAGAATAGTAAAAGAATAGCTAAACAAATTAACTCCCCTGTTATCAGGCAGTCACGTTCCCTACTGGCACTTGAAAATAACAAACCAAAATGACAATAAACAGCTCCAACAAGTACTCATCTGCTATGTGTGCATATAATGTGTGTGTGTGTGTGAGCAAGCACGCATGCTGCGTGGGTGCGTGCATGCATGCACCTGTGTGCAAATAATGTGTTACTTGTGTGACTGTGGTGTGGGCATACAAAACCATGCAGATATTTTATTTACTATGTGTATGTAATTCTTCATGTTTGTGTTCTATTTTTCTGCAGCAGAACATTGTTTTTGTGTTTTTTTCTACTCCAGTGCTTCTAACAATGTTAACAGATGAATGTATAAGCAACTCAGCTTAGATAAGATTGGCAGTGATTTCTCTGAAAAATAATACAGTTCATTTCATGGAATGCGCTAACATTTTATTAAGTGGTATGAATGAGTGTCAGTGTTTGAGTGTTTGTGTGTGTGTGTGTGTACTTGTTTGATGCGTTCATTTTTTTATGCAAACGTAGCTTTAATCATAAAAAGAATTGACTAAGTATTTGCAGTGATGTACTGAGGATTGAAAAGTGATAGTCGAACAAATTGTCCTGGGACAAGATAAATCAATAGGACTATGTCATGGCTCTTGCAAAAATCAATAAGACAAAGTGTGCAAAAATGTTAATCAGACGTGTGTCCTGACAGGGGATAACACAATAATACATTTTTAGTTTTAATAGGTCAATGTCCTATGACCGGGTCCTTGGGACATCACTGTAATAATTTGTTTTTTAAAACCTCATTTGATGGCGCCATAATTGCATCTAGTAGGCCTACACAGCTACATACTATAACATATTTCAACATTTATCAGGGAATGGATGACGAACAATATTTTCATGAGACTCAGTTCATCTCCTGACGATTAAAACACAAGAATAAACAGATATATATGCACAGGGCATTAAATCAGCAAGGGTAGGATCATCAAAGACTGACACAGAGGCCTACACAAAAACATAAGGCAGTGGCTATGTTGCTAGTCACTGTAATTTAGCCTACAGGCTATTTTTCCGGTTACAGTAATTTAGCCTGTATCCACAGTGTACTTTTCTTTAACAATACTCAATGCAAATGCGCCTTTGAGAAGGAACTAGGAGGTACTCATTTTCTTTCATTCCTGGCATTGAGATACAGTAACACATGGAGAGAGAGAGGTATGAGCAGTGAAAGACACAACGAGAAAGACCATGACAGAGACAGTGAGACAGTGAGACTAGAGAGACAGGGACATTAAAGAGATAATCATACACTCACAGTCACACACACACACACTTGTGCTCATCAATAGTTACCCCCCCCCCCCCCCTCACACACATACACATGGGAGTGTGCATGCATGCACTTGTCACACAAGCAGACCACAACCATCGATACCATAACCATAACACACGAATAATAATTACACCAATGTCCTGGACCTTATTGGGCCTGGGACCTAAAGGAATCCTCAAAATTACATTTGGGACACAAAAGGATAAACCAGGAGTGAGATATATTGGGCCTGGGACATAGCGGGCTTATCCCGAATGATGACTCACAGACATAGTCACAATCGCATCGTAGTGGGGTCAAATCGTATGCAGTGATTGAGTGTGGCTAGGCCTTGAGTTCGCCCCCCCCCCCCCCCCCCCCCCCCCCCCCCCCCCCCCCCCCCCCACATATTATTATTTTGATTTTTTTTTTTAAAACAAAAAAACCTTAGCCTCGTTGGGGTTTCAGTTTGGGGTAACATACCCGAGCATTCAAGAGGTCATAGGCCTACATGTGTGTGTCTAGCACATACACACAGAAGAACAGACAGAAAGAGAGAGAGAGACAGGCAGAGAGGGATCTGTATCTGTAACCACTTCTGACATTTGAAACCAATGGGATAGAGAGAAACAGAGATTGAGAGAGAGAGAGAGAGAGAGAGAAAACGAACAAACACAATTTTATTTATACAGGGTAATGAGATAAGTATACATGGTTTTTTACACCCTGTGGCAAATGAAAATATAAAAAAAAAACAATAACAAAACATGCAATGAAACTATTGAAAGTAAAAATAAACCACCAATAAAATGTGAAAAGTGAAAACGTTGACGGAGAGAGAGTGAAGGGGATGGGGGTGGGGGTGGGGGGGAGAGAGAAACAAGAGACATAAATTAAGACAGAGAGTGAAAGAATGAGAGAGAGTGAGAGAGACAGACAAATGCAGAAAGATAAAGAGGTAGAATAAGACACTGACATAGACAGCCGGAGAGAGAGAGAGAGTCAGAGTGGAAAAAAGAACATAAGCTAAATAGTGACAGGCAGTTTAGCCTTAAGCTAAATTACCATGACCGGCAACGTAGCCTATTTGAAAACATAATCATGTAAACTGCAGAAATGAACGTTGGTGCGCGCAAACATACAAACATACAAACATACACAATGCCATCTTTCACTTTCAGGCAACATACAGTCTCACCCATACAGTCTCTCAAATTTACACACAATGCCCCTCCCCCCACCCTCACTTACCCACCATGCTATGCATCAGGCAGGCAACACACAGTCTCACCCATAGTCACCTCACACACACACTCACACAAGGACGCGCACGCATACACACTTTTATGTCTGGGACACACACTAAGTAACTTGTCTTGCTAGTTAGCCTAGCCTAGATCAAAGTGTCTTTGGTTAGGCCTAGGCCTAGATCTACTTTCTGTTTGCTCTTTCTTTTCTCGTGTTTTTTAAAATCTATTCTTAATTAACAATCTATCACTTATTGTAAGTGTCTTTGGTTAGGCCTAGGCCTAGATCTACTTTCTGTTTGCTCTTTCTTTTCTCGTGTTTTTTAAAATCTATTCTTAATTAACAATCTATCACTTATTGTAACAAAGATGATGTTAATTATGCATGTCTGCGCTTTAAAATCAAAGTTTACTTGACTTATTCTAGACTCTGATCAAGCTGAATCGTGAATGTTGGCACTGTGGCGGGCACTGCGTCTGCACCATCGCTGTTTGCATGGCGCTCGGCACTTCATGCCCGATTGAAACAGTGCCAGCATTTTTCATTCAAGATGTTTGAGGAGTTGAAAAAAATTGGGATTCTTAAAGGCTTCTTGAATTTTAAAATGGATACGCATAACCGACTTAAAATGTCCCCTAAGCCGAGAAAAAGACAGAAATCCGAGGCCTATCAAACTTCGTCTACCATTTCCGGTTAAATTTTATTGACAGTCTGAGCCGACAATGGGTGTTTGTGATTATTGCTGTTAAACTTCTTCTAAGTCGCACCCGTGTAAAAACCGATATCATCACATTTTATTTGAGCCATCTGTCTTATAAAATGCAAAATCTGAACTTACAGGCTTGCGTATTTTGTCCGGCATTACGCTTGAAAGTGGGTACATCGCATCGTTTCAAACAACTTCGCTAGGCCTCGCTGAATGCAGCGCGCGCTTGTGCGGCTAGGATCGTTAGGTTCGTTTGGTTGACTTGTGGGGAAACGATGTGCTATAAATAGATTTTCGGTTACTGCCGTTGTATAGAAGGGAGATTATCCTGTCTTCTCATGGGTGAAACGTATTATTTTTTCAGCTTGGTTTTCGCTCAGTTACGGAAAGTGTGAAGAAAAAAGTTGATTTTTGTACACCGTTTTTTCTAACAGTAATAAATAATTTTGTGGCTTACATCAATGGAATCCTCAGTTTTTGCTGAAGAAGTAGATACCAAGTATAGCCGTATCCGATGTGCATCGCTTTCCCACAAAGCCGAGAAAGCAGCGTGCCGAATGAGCTTATTTTAGAAACGCGACGTCGGCTGGCTCAAATTTATAAAAGTAGCTATATGTCTTGTAGTTGTTTTTAATTTGCTTGATTTTTATAGGCTTTCAACACACAAAAACAGACATTCATCAAAAAGTTGAAACAATAAACTTTATTTCACAACAAATTTGAGACCAGTCTGTGCTCAAATAGCTGAGAACTGAGCAGTTGAAAATGATGAAAATCAGGGTTTGAGTCAAAATGATTGACGTCAAAGACGCGCTGTGCCGCTAGCTACATGGAGTTTTGTTAACTCAGTCGCATCCTTCCGCATGAATAAATGCGATATGTGATGTCAGTGTTGAGGATAAATCGCCTAATTGTATGCGGAAGAAATACAAAGCTATCAGAGTGACGAATTGATTTCATGAACCTGCAGGTAAATCTGTGGCTAAAGGGCTTCGCACACTAGCGTCAAGATCTTGAGATCGCGGCGATTTTTTGCTGCAAGGCGCAGTTTGTTGCGCCGCTTGCGTGTGAGAGATTCGCGGCGCGGCAGGATATTTGATGCGTAGCTGCGCGATTTTTTGTTGCTCGAGAATAGAACCGGCTCTAATTTTGATGCTCAAGATCGCAGAGATCGTGAAACTAGCCAATCACAACGGACGGAAGGACCATAACTCTGATTGAAGAAAAAAAATACTGTTGTTTCTAGGAGGTTTGACGCTAGAGTAATCTTTCCTTGCTTTCCAAATAAGAAAGTTCGCGCGACAAGAGGCGAAGCGACAAGAGTCGTGTGTGAGAACACCACTGCCTCGCTACAATGTGTGCTGTGATGCAGGCGTCAACGCGTCAAGGCGTTGCTCTGAGAAACAATTGACGCCTGATGCTAGTGTGCGAAGGCCTTAATGACACACTGCATCATGTTTCAGGCGGAGAAGATTGCCTCACAGATGATCACTGAGGGACGCATGAATGGATACGTGGACCAGATTGACTCCATCGTGCACTTTGAAGGTGGGACAGTTCTTCACAATCTTGTTTTTCTTTATAGGGTAAAGTTTATGGTGGACTCATTTTACACTTTGAAGATTGAGCCATTTTTATAATTTAATTATTTTTTAATTTTTATAGTATGTAGCTCATGTTGACTCCTTTGTACATCTCAACTTTGAAACTGTTCTTCACAGATTTTTTTTCACTCACAGTTTCCCTGTCAATAGTTTAACCTCTTAGTAATTTAACCCCTTCGTTGCCCACAACGTATATATACGTCCTCTATTGTGCTTCAGTACTTGCCAGTGACGTATATATATGTCCTCTACAGTGCTTCAGTACTTGCCACCGACGTATATATACGTCGCTGCTAAGTAGCGATATTGCCGCTTTCAAAAATCGCGCGGCAAACCAGCGGCGCATGCGCAAGTAGTAGGCAGCAGCAAAGGGGTTCAATGTCTGCATTTCTATGTATCACTGCCTTTGTGTTTGTCTTTACATATAACATATTGAAATGTGTGCTAAGCATATTTCTATAAGCACATGGCTAGGTAAATGATTATGCAATAAATCTCCATTTCAGCTCAAAGACTGCTTGATAAATGTAATATTTGTATTTCTTTCATAGAGCTCTCTACTTTTTACCACCTCCAGCAATGTCTTCACATGCATAGCGTTGAGACATTTGTGGTTTTCTTGTCAACAGTTCGTGAAACGCTGCCCATGTGGGACCGCCAGATCCAGAGCCTGTGCTTCCAGGTGAACACCATCATTGAGAAGATTTCCCAGACCTCGCCCGATTGGTTCACCAAAGCCATGGAAAACCAGGTTTAACTCCCAAGGGTCAACACGGGTCTCTGGAACGTTTTTTCTCTGGGCGTGTTGTTTGGAAGAGAGTGTGATTGTGTGGGTGGATGTGAGAGAGGGCTAAACTGATGCATGGTGGGCATTTTTCCTTGAGAGAGAAACAGAGAGAGAGGAAATGTGTGTGGTGTGAGAGATAGGTAAAGAGAGAGAGAGAGAGAGAGAGAGAGAGAGAGAGAGAGAGAGTGTGTGTGTGTATCATAACTATTTCTTTGCAACTGCTTTGATGAATACCTCTGTGAGAAAATAGTACTTGCAGGTGAGGGTGTGAATGTGGCTGTGTCAGCGGAGTAACAACAGATTTGCTTGCATGTTTTTTTGAAAAATGCTTGTGCTTGTGTGTGTGAAACAAAGGGAGATGGGGTGGGGAGGGGTGGGACTGGGAGAAAGAAAAGAGATGCATGGATTTCATGGTGGTTTTTTTAATGCCTGTTTCTTGTTTTTCCCCCTGAAAGATTGACTGGTTTGTAAGGGAAGGCTTGAATGAATCGAAATCAGTGCATTTGTTACTGTTTATAAGTATGCTGGCAGTTGCATGTTGTCATTTATAGATTGTTGTTCCTGTGTTCATGGTTTGTCATTTGTTCTTTTTTTTTCTTGTGAATTTATTGGCAAAGCAAATTTGTTTTAACAAAACTGAAAGCCGGTTGACTATTTTCTTTCCTTTGTTCTTGGAGATATGTGAGATTTGTTACAAAGTTGAATTGCCAACAATTTCGTGATGATATAATCTCAAAAGTTTTTCTTTTTTTTGTGGAAAAGCAGTTGAGTGTAATAAAGTTTGTTGTAAAAGTTATTTTCTTGAGTGAGTGATGAGTATAATTTTGTCTTAACTCCACCTGTTTTGCAACTGGAATAAGAGCCTGTGCTTTTTGTTCTCTCTCTGTCTCTGTCTCTCTCTCTCTCTCTCTCTCTCTCTCTCTCTCTCTCTCTCTCTCTCTCTCTCTGTAAGTGTGAGTTTGTTATATAGTTATGTGGTTACCAAGTTTAGGACCTAGTCTTGGTCACAGATACAATAACTTATTGCATCATACTAGCATGCACTTCTGACAATGGTTCTCTTCATTATTATGAATCACTCACACCAAAGAGGGTATCCTTTTGCCTTTGTATTATGTATAACAAATAAAATTCCATTCCAATGTAATCACGTTCTTAATAATAATAATAATGGGAATTTATATAGCGCTCTTTCTCACATGAGCTCAGTGCGCTTTACATTGATAACAAGAACATTAAAAGGCAAACAAATAATGAATCATTAGAAAGTAAAGTAAGCACGATGCTTGCACGCAAAGTTCTCTTACTACCTCACACACACACACACACACACACACACACACACACACACACGCACGCACACATACACACACACACGCACGCACACACACACACACACACACACACACACACACACACATACACGCACACATACACTCGCATGTACGCACGCCTGCATGCATGCAGGCACACACATGCACACACACAAACACACACACACACACATAAACGCATGCACGCACACATACACACATACATGCACGCACACACTCACACACAATTAATTATACAAGAGTAAAATAGTTACAATATGAACATTCTAAGAAGAAACATAGACCACATTCACATTCTCAATCAAGTTTGGATACAATACTGCAACTTGAAATAAAATCATACTGCCATCGACATACCAATTACATGACTAATTATAATAGACACATTTTGCAAGAACAAAAATACCCTTCTACCTCATTTACAAATACTACCTAATACCAGTAATTAGACTTATAGAGCTGGAAGTACCAAAAGATGTCAATCCAAATTTGGAGACAGGAAAGGACCCATCTAAAGAGTGTTCCTTTCAATTTTTGAGTTATTAACTTCAAATATCACTCTAATACAGGCATTTACTTTTTGATATTTTATTGTACATTGACCCAGTTAAAAGGAACTTAAAACATGCGTGAGGCATTCATATGACTGCTGTAGTTCAAATTAAATCTTCTGCGTTCCCAGGCCGTAAAGGTGAGGTTCGTATGTGTCTGTTTTTTCAGTTTTCACTGGTCTCCCTGCTGCATACAGCCGACACATTCTGATTTCAGAGGAACTCAAAGGAGAAAATTACTTGGAAAACTTTTTTTTTTTTTAAAGGCAGGAGAATGGGCTAATAACTGAATAAGTCGGAAAGATAGTAGATGACAGAAAGCAAAGGGAAAAGGCAGAGTCAAAGAGTGTCAGATTAGAGGAAATAACGAACACGGAACTTCCAGAAGGTGGAACTATTTGCACAAAAGACTCAAACTAGGAAGTATTTGCTCTGTCTCAATGAGTGCTGCAGCCTTGGGGATTAGTTGGTCTTTGGGGAGCTTCTCCAATCCCAACTGTCCTTAATGGGGCACCCTGACGGATGAGTTTTTGTAAGAAACACGTCGAGATCACCCGGAAAACACCCTTTACAGAGATTGCAACACTCACTTTGCTCTGGTTTCCTAGAAATCAAACACGTCAAATCGGCCATTCCTCTTTGGCGGAGGTGCTGGAAGTCAAATTCTTTCACTGAAAGAGACAGCGTGTGCCGTCTCTTTTCTAATGGCCGCCTGAGTTTAGACCAACTCGTTTGCACATTTCCGCAATACGAGCCTTTTTATTTAATTAATTTTTTTTTATAAAGGAGTTTCGCTCACAACAAAGGAAATAGCTCCATTTTTGTTTTACTGCACTACAAGAAAAGAAAAGCGTCAACCACAATGGGATTGGCCTCCACCCAAAATGGCTTCTCTCTCCGGCATCTCCGCCAAGGAGGAATCGTTGTTTTGACGGTTTTATTTCTTGGAAACCAGAGCAAAGTGAGTGTTCCGATCCTTGAAAAGGCTGTCTTTCTGGTGATATCGACGTGTTTCTTGCACACAAAAAACTCATCCGTCAGGGTCCACCTTTAAGTCTCTAGGCTCAAGAGTGGAGATGGGCAAAGTTATAGCTTAAACACCCGTTAATTTGGATCTAAAAGTGGATCTTTCAGTTTCACGACAAGAGCGTTAAGGTGCTATATCACTAGCTGTATGGCCGCATTTTCTGCTCCAGTTAGCTTGACCTTCGACCAACGACCTTCATTTTCGAACTTGACCTTGATATCCTATCTACCTATGCGCGTGCACAATTTGATCCACTGAGATAGCAGGGGAGGCAACAGCTAGTCTGGAAAGCTTGGTTTGGAATTGGTACACAGGGGAGATAATCAGGGGTGTATGTGGGTGTGCCTGAAGCCTGAATTCAGGCAATTTGATGCTGGTTCAGGCAGTGGTCTGCCTGAAGATAGGGCTCTTGTCATGCTCTTTTTGCTCTTAAATTTACTATTTTAGCAAGGTTTATGCAGGGAAATGATGGGAAATACAGGCAAACTCTTTGGTCACCTCATGCGCCCATGTAGATGTATCTAGCCATGACAGCAGTAGAACAATCGAATGTCAGGTCTCCTGTCAAATGGCCAACGAATCTCAAGGCCGCAGCGCAAAGACAAACATCTTCAAATTTAGTCATGGTCTTTAAAAAATGATTAAGATGTAAAAAGGCCCCTTGTGTTCTTGACTGGACATAATAACGCATAATATAGGTTAAGTTTCTGTTTGGGAATTTGTGAGCTCGTATGTCACCCCCCCCCCCCCCCCTCCCTCCCCGAGAATTTGTGAGTGCATAAATGGCGTGCGTGTTGAAAGGGTGAGGTGGGTGGGGGTGGGGGTCTGTTTGTCCATGCCTTGATTTTTTTCTTATTTTGTTCCCTTTGAAATGGTGTCAATAATGTGTATGTGAAAGGGGTGAGTGGGATGAACGGCGTGAGCATTTTTTTTCTTTTTTTTTCTTGATTGTTTTCTCTCGTAATATTTGTAAAGCGCTCTGAGGATGATTTTTTGTTTTATCATCGAAGAGCGCTATAGAAGCTTTATTTATTATTATTATTAAGTATAAATCAGTAATAAAGCTAGCCCTTCCACAAACTCTTATCAGAATCTCATCTACGGTTTTCAAGGAACGCCTTCACTGAAATATTTCATAGGCTACAGAGAGAGAAACAAAGTTAGATACATTAGAACTTCCCAGGCGAAGGTAAGAAAACCAAGACAATCGGTCATGCCCTCGTTAACCGCATAAGAACGACAATTCATTGACTAGTCTGTTACACATAAAGGGCCTGCTACAGTACATACGATTCGCTGACAATGCGATGCGATTGTGACGATGCGAGTCATGATTCACACGTGGAATTCATGTATTGGGTCTACTTGAAAGAAAGTAGAGCGAAAGTAGTAGCATTATTTTTAGACGAAATATTTCCGGTGAATCATGACTCGCATCGTCACAATCGCATCGCATTGATAGCGAATCGTATTTAGTGTAGCAGACCCTTAATGATTTTTTGGGGGTGGGGAGGGGGAGGGAAGGTCAATTGTCTTTCCATCAATGCATTATTTTTCTAAACAAAAGTCAACGAATTCATTTCTTCATCCCTGTCCACCCTCCCTACATTTTTGCCTTCATTTTTTGTTTCTATTTTTTTTCCATGCTTGACAACAGCTCACAAAAACAAAACAAAACAGCCCAGTGTATTGCGTAGGGCCTGTAGAGCTCAGTTGGGAGATGAGAAGTCGATTGAAAAGGATCGCTCAAAATTATTGGTGAACTGACTCGAGCAAACCAGTGCTTCACCAGTTGTTTGACCAGGCAAGGAAACCGAAGTAAGTGTGTGTGTGCGTGTGTGTTCTTCTTCGCTGTGCGTGGCCACAATCAACTCTGATTATTTTGCCACGGTGTGTGTGTGTGCGCGCGCGCGTGCGTGCGCGCGTGTGTGTGTGTGTGTGTTTCTCCTCTACATTAATGACGTACCCAAAGACCTCACAAACACTATGTGCCACAAGACAGTCACAGCCTCCTCAGATCAACACGATCTCTGAAGACCCTCAGCATGTTTGCACTTTTGTTTTATTGCCGACGATACGTTAAGATAATCTATTGGTTATATCCTCCATATTTATGTAAGCTACCCCATTGATATTGTGATTTGGCCTTGTCACGTGACCTGTGACACATTTACCCCTACACACTAATTGCTCTTTTATCGTGATGGAAAATCATGTGAAAAGAGCAATAAGTGCGTTGGAAAAAGGGCTATATTCACAATTATGCCCGTCAAGAACGATAATTAGTAACAGAAAAGAACATAGCGATTGCTTTTTCAGTCAACAGATTATCGTTCTTGACGGGCATAAATGTGAATATAGCTGGAAAAAGAACATTTAATGTTTTTGGACCAATTTTTCACTGGTCATTTGACCAGAGCCAATGGCAAAATCAATGGGGTAGTGTACAAAAATATGGAGGATGTTCAGAGTAGATGTATCGTCTGCATTAAAATGTGCAAACATAAGGTTCTTCAGACAGATCCACAGCTTCACCGAAGCTTATCAGAAATCACGTGACTGCCCAATATGGCGGTTTAGCCCTACTTTCTTGACACAAGACGTAACAGCTTCTGCCCAAGGAACTGACCCCATCAACTAACCTCAAATTTTAATTGTTATTGAGCATAGTGACAGTGATGTCTTTCATAACATATGACATCATCGTTGATCTCTGAGAGGCCAGAGGGCAAAATGCGCGTTTTGGGGTAAAATCTTTGGATTTCTTTTAAGCGCAAATGACAAGAGTGAGTTGAAAATTAAGGGCGCGGTTTTATTCATTAATCAAGACTGAACACTCCTATGCCATTTAATGTTATCGACACGATGTGCAAGTGCGTCACATTTGACCATTTCACTCAAACGTCACGTACCATCTTAAACGGTCTCCCATCGGCGCATTTGTAATGCTGTGCGTGATATTTTCATACTGCATCAGCGTTCAGACACTGGGCTACGATATTATTTCATCACAAAGTTTATAAATAATAGGTTAAGCACTGAAAACAGCGTTTGAAATTTTCGCGTTTCATCTGCGTTTCTTTTGCCCTTGAGTTTATATTATGGTCTTTTTGATCAGACTGAAAAGCATTGTGATAAACGATTGTGTGCCTTTGACTACACTGACAGTCTTGGATGACAATGGATCATAGGGGAAGACGGGGTAAAAAGCGCATGGGCGGGTAAGTAGCCCACCCCAATTATCTCATGAAATAAAGAACATTTCAGTCAAATTTGCCCATCAGACGAATGCTAGACATTAACGCTCGTCTCATGGGCAAAATGAGACTGAAATTTGCTTCATTTCATGAGATAATTGGGGTGGGCTTCTTACCCGCCCATGCGCTTTTTACCCCGTCTTCCCCTAATATTCTAAGATGTATCAGAGCGTAATAAATCTTGATTGGGTTGGCCCATTACATGTAGGCAATATGCCTATGTGCGCTAAATCTCCGTCCTTTTCCTCTCTGGTCCTATTATGTGCCTCATGATTTATGGACAAGCCTACACCAGACCTGTTTACCCCCTACACAAGTCTTGAGTAGTCTGGATAGCTGAAATGAGTAGTTTTGGTGCAAAATGTGTAGTTTTATTCACTAAACCATCAAATAATGTTTACTGAAAATGAGTAGTAATCCAGAATTAAAGAGCATTATTTTCAGGTTTGAAGAGTAGTAGAGGTCCAAATGGAGTAGAATACTACTGGAAAAGAGTAGAGTGAACAGGTCTGCTACATAGTTTGTTTTGCATATACCCTGGTCAGGACCGGATCACAGACTTTTGAAGGGGGGGTGCTCGAAACGATTTTTAGGCCGGGGTCCAGGGGCCGCTTAGGCCCTGTTGGGGTCCAGGGGCAAGTCCCCCTGCCGAAAACCGAGTTTTCAACATTTTAAAACTGCTTTGTGGCATCTCCTGTGAGCTCAGAACAGAACTTCTTAAGAGCGTTGACAGCCGAGGGGGGGGGGGGGGGGGGGGGGGGGGGGCTACAGCACCCAAAGCACCCCCCCTAGATCCGGCCCAGCTGGTGGCAAATATTCCAGATATTCAGCCTTAATTAGTTGTCGACAGGGCTATAACCAGCATGACTTGACTCAACTGTGAAAGAATGAATGATATGAGCGATGTGTTTTGACCCCAAATTGTCAATAACACGAACAGAGCATCAAACGGCAACAGTTCGTGAAAAGCTGCCCATGTGGGATCGGCATATCAACCTTCATTTATATAATGGCACTACCTTTTGGTTTTTATTTCACAATGAAAATATCCTCTGGCATTTAACGCTTAAAGTTTTGCACTATAATCAGAGTCTACAACGATAAAGTGAACTGCACAAATACTGTAAGGTTACTACAGTGCTTATTTTCTTGCTGCTTGCAGACGCCGCTTCTGCTGATCTACTGCGGGCATCATGGAGCCAAACCCCAAGACGATGGACATGGACCAGTACTTCCAGGAGCAGTGCAAGGAAGCGGAACACGTCCTCAAGGTCATCATCCCCGAGAAGGTTTCTCAGCTCACTGATCTGTGGAATTACTATGACGAGCGAGGATTGTTCCAACCCACCACTGAACAAGAGAAGCCGGCCTCTGATAACAATTCTGCCAAGAAAACAGAGAAGCAGGCCTCTGGCAATGACATAGGCACCAGAGGGAACAAAAAGAAAAGCAGACGTAGCAAAGAAAACGCGGAAGATGAACCAGAGAGTCAACCAACGACTGAAGAAGAGAAACCGACCCCTGATAGCAGCAATGCCAAAGAAACACAGAAGCAGGCCTCTGATAGCAACTCTGCCAAGAAACCAGAAAAACAGGCCTCAGGTAATGGATCTGTCAACGAATCAGGCACTCGAGGGAGCAAAAGGAAAAGTAGACGGAGCAAAGAAAACACAGAAGACGAACCAGAGAGCAAAAAGAAAAAGAAAACGGAAAAGACACCGAGCTCTGAGCCCGAGCAGGACAACAGCAAAGACAGCAGTGAAAGTCCGGCAGACGGCGACACCAAATCTGATGAGACAGCTGAGAAGAATAAGTTTGTTATGGATCAGGTGGACAGAAGCGGGGTGGTGATAGAACTCGAGGACTTCCTGAAAACCCACTTGAAGGAAGGGATTCTCATTGCCACTAAAATGAAGCAGTGGATCCACCTCATCACACCCGGCTATTTCGACAACAGCGTGGCCGAGGGAACCTTCAAGGCCATTATGGCGTCGATCCAGCAACTGCACTCTTTGTGCACAACCATGCTGATATCAATGCTCACGTTCAACAGCAAGAGAGCCACAGCCGTTAGGGAGGCCTTCAGTAAGCCCCGGATCTACGATTCCCAGCACTTCCTGCAGCTGAACGACGAACTCTACGGCTTCAATCTGCACGCGGAGATGCTGCACCTGAGGAGCTTCTATGCCGTGCTCTACGCACGCCTGTCCAAGAACATCCCCAAACTGCTGAATATGTGCAAGTACAACGACGTCCTCGTGCCTTACTGACATGCCTAGAAGTGCACTGAGTATGCAGTACAACATGCAATGTTTACGCATGTGCTTGCGCTTAAACCCAAGATGTTCATAATTATATAGTTTAATTTTCTGCGTGTTTCACTTTTGGGCATTCTTAATTTTCATTTCTCTTCATTTCTTTCTTTGATTCTTAGTTTTCGTTTGTTCGTGCGTTGTCCTCCTTTATGCTTCATTCAACGATAATGTTATTCCAAGTTTGAAAATAAAGTAGCATCACACTGAAATGTCATTGTGTGCAATGTTGCTGTTTTCCCTGTTCCCTCACCTTACCTTTGTCACACACAGACCATTCATTACGGCCATATTTGTTCCTTCTCTTTGCCTTTCCACACGCACAAAACACAAACATGTAATACTGTCATGTCTGTTCTCAGTCTTTACTTTGTGAACTTTTCCTCTTATCTTCCATTCTCTTTTGGAAGAAAGATGATGGTGTCCCTTGTACTAAGCATCTTTGAAGGAAAACAGTCTTCATATCAACAAGCTACACCATCTGATCTAGACGCACATGCTCCTAAAAACAAACACATACGCACATACTTTCTCTCCTTCTCTCTCTCTTTATTGCTCACACGCACACGCACGCGCGCGCGCGCGCACACGCACACACACACACACACACACACACACACACACACACACACACACACACACACACACACACACACTTGCATTCTGAGACGTTTTAAAAATGAATGTTTATTTCACAGACAGATCCTTATTTCCACCCTCTTTATCACCTGGTATTCTATGACACTTAAGCATTTCAGCCGAAGGTCCGTTTAACGAACCCATCCTTCCAGGATTCAGCGTTACTCTGATGGCACACATAGCAGAATACAAGAGCCAGTCATGTCAAGGCAATGTCAGACCAGACGAGTCTCTCGTTCATTTATGTAATTGTTCTCCTGAAAGCTTTTTATTTTATTACATATTTGTACATGTGGTCATCACATCGTCCGAGTTTGCTAAAAAAACAAAACAAGCAAACCCCCACACGTAATAGCCTGAATCGTTCCAGATGTCTGATGGCTATTTGTATCACCTGCATACTCCGTTTTACCCAAGACGATCGTTCTTGCAGAGCGAGTCCGACGTGTATTTAGTCCCAAATGTAAAGCCATTGAAAATGAATCTTGATGTAATTCTACTTTTTAGTCCCCGAGCCGAAGGTTCGGGGAGCTATTGTTTTTGTCTGATCCGTCCGGCGTGCCTCCGTCCGTCCGTTTTTCTCAAAAACTATGCAGTCTATCATCATCAAATTTGGTATACTAGTTTGCCAACATGCAAGCTATCCACTGATGTATTTAGTTTTACATTAAGGTCAAGGTCGCGCCAGTTACGGAGTTCAACCCCCCAAACACATAATCGCTAATATCTCGCGAAGTTTTGCATGTATTTCAATGCAGTTTTTTCCCACAACATTTCTTGATGAATGGTCTATAACACAGTTGTCATGAATTTTTCTGTGCGCGCGTGTGCGCATGATCGCGCGCGCTCAAATCACGGGTCCGAACCCCAAGGCTATATAAAAAACCTATTCAGTTACGTGCTGTTCTGATGCGTTCTTATGTAGTTACGTGCTGTTTTTATGCGTTTTTATGTATGTGTACAGCCAAAACATTCCGATTTCCGAGTAGCTCGGCGATGCTGCGAGGGGACTTTGCAGCCGCTCGGCGTTGCACTTGTTTTTTGTTACATTTGTTGAGCAACCAGGAGACTCATCCAGTCTGATTTAGGCTGATATTAAGCGAAAATCCAGGTCAACAATTTGTTAACTGCTGATCACTAGTTTTGTCTTAGGCTAGCATTTCGGCCAAATCCAAATATCTTTTACCCCCAGGTTTGTTGGTATGTAGCAAGAATTACTTTTAAGACAACTGTAGGCCTACTCAATTTGCAGCATATGACATAGCCCGAAATAGTATATATGGATAAACAAATTCAAGAAATGGATTCACGTGCTCTCTCTCTCTCTCTCTCTCTCTCTCTCTCTCTCTCTCTCTCTCTCTCTCTCTCTCTCTCTCTCTCTCTGAGACTATATAATCTTCCTTCTCCCCTCATCATCTTTCTCTCACTCTTTGGAGCACGGGTTACAAATAAATTGCAATAATTTAAAATTATCTAAAATGTCCATTTATTTTAACAATATTGCAACACGTCCCTTCCGCACAAAGTCACATTACTTGTAAACGCATTAGCATATCGTACGATGATGAAGCAAACATTGTAAAAGTAACTTAAATACATTACAAAAACACATAACCATTAACGCATTTCTCACCCCAAAGCGCACTGTATGTGTTCAATAAGTTCAAACGCATTACCTTCCCCCGAGGGGATACCGTGGGGTCTTTCGCACAAATAGTTCAGCCACCTTCTGGAAATTCTACAGTTTGAATCCAATCCATCTGATAGCACGAAAGAAGGAAAACGAGCTCACAAAAAGCAAGATTTGTCACTTCAATTCAATTGAGAACTTCTACAATTTAAATTATTTCTTTAACCAGTCCTCTCCTGTGGCTGGGAAAATCAGGCTGAGGAGCATTATGTTCCGGAAATGCGCACGAGAAGAACCGTGTGGTAGGAAGAATTATTGTTCTGCAGCAGCTACTGAGAGCTGAAACCAGAAGTACTGGCAGCAAGAATTGATCTGGTTGTGTAGCGTTCTACATATGACGATGAAAAGAAGAAACACAGGTACATAGGGGAACATCTGCATCACTGTTCTGAAGTGTACATTGCACCAATCACTCAACAACCCACTATCAAAATATTGACGCTTAAACGCAAAAAAGGTAGGTGCCTACCTGTGAAAATCCAAAAGGTACCACCGGTATCCTTCATTCTTCAGTGACAGTACCTCGTGGCCTTTATCCCAGAAGAATGATAGCCCTTTCTGGCATTCAACCCTCAACACATTCCAGGAAGCTCTCAACTCCACCATCTCAGTGATAGCCCTTTCCAGCATTCAGCCCTCAACGCATTCCAGGAAGCTCTCAACTCCACCGTCTCAGTGGTATCCCCCGGTGCCGTTGATGTTGGGGAAGACCAAGGGGGGCTGGTTGGCGGGGGCGATGACCAGGATGACGATGTAGGCCATGACGGTGGTGAAGACGTAGACGACGAACATGAGGCGGTCCACCACCGTGGCGATCTGCTGCCACTCCGCGATCATCAGGCGAGCCGACTGCAGGTCCGAGGACGTCGGGTGAGGGTCCAGCTTGCTGCTGCTGCTGGTGCTGCCTCTCTCGGCGTCGATCCACCTTCCAGCAGGATTCGCCCCTTCCTGCCAGCGTGGAGAACCACGACGGTTTTGCGGGCGACAGAAAGCACCCTCAGCAACACTCCTGTGGTGGCTGTCGTTGGTGTAGAACTCGGATTCGTTTTCCAGCAAGTTTTGAGATTCATTTTCATCTTCTACCTCCTCCTCCTCCTCCTCCTCCTCCTCCTCCTCCTCCTCCTCTTCGTTTTGTTTGTCACAACCTTCAGCACTGTCGGCGAAATGGCAGAACTTGGTTTCTGAAAACCGAACGGAGGCGTTGTTGAGGTCGTCACGCTTGACCCAAACGTCTTCTTCTTCTTCTTGGTCGGACCTGCTTTCTCGCCGTGCGTCGTTGTAGAAGAGCTGCTCAGGAACACTGGGGGTGGTGGTCTGCGCCCCGCGGCAGCCGCTGACAATGCTGTTCCTGGCATTGGGGTGCATCTCTCTGGCTCTGGGCTTCTCCCACACACTCTCCATCCAAGGCCACGTCCTCGCTGTCTTCTGTGGACTGGAATCCTGGGAAGACTCTCCCGAAGATCCAACATCTTCTTCTTCGTTTTCCTGTTGCTGTCTTTCCTGCCACACAGGGTCAAGGTCGTTGAGGTCATCACGCGGTGTCATGGAGGGGTTGCCACCGTTCTGGAGGTGAGTGGGGAAGAGGGAGGGTGAGGGTTGGGCAGGGCAGGAGAGGAAGAGGGAAGGAGGCGCGGAGTGTGAAGGGGAGAGGTGGTGGAGGAGGTTGTTGGCGACGAAGGGCTGGGACTTCCTCTTGTGGGACACGTCATACTGACAGTGCTCCACCTGTGGAGAAAGAAGGACACGGTTCTGCTTCAGTGTGGGTTGAACATCATGAGAAGATGTTATACACAACTTCCAATGTACACGCGCAAGCATACTCACATGCATACACGCGTGCGTACACCCACAAACACACACATGCGCAGCGCGACTTCGTCTTTGAACCTCAGTACATGTTAATAATTGCTGGTAAACTGCAGGTGGACATTACTGGAAGAAGAAGAAGAAGAAGAACACACACACAACGCAGACAACCCGTAGACAACATACACACATATAAACGAGCAGACACATTCACGAACACAGAGAAAGAGAGAGGACAAGAGCCAGAGACAGAGGCACAGAGAGACCTAACAGAGCCGCAGTGAAGGCAATGGCCTAGCCTGCCAAGACACAGACGGATCAGCGCGCGTGCGTGTGTGCGTCAAGTCAAGTGAACATTATCTTCATTGAGGGTTAAATAATTTAACAAGGCTTTTTTTCATCCTGCCCTCAAGCGTGCGTGCGTGCGTGCGTGCGTGTGCGTGTGTGTGTGTGTGTGTGTGTGTGTGTGTGTGTGTGTGTGTGTGTGTGTGTGTGTGTGTGTGTGTGTTGTGTGTGTGTGTATGTGTGTGTCACAGACAGAGAGACAGAGACTAACCAGATCAAATATAGAGATAATGAATGGTATGTTGTTGATGACGTATCATGGTCGGGCCATCCACCGCAGACACACAGAGTGACCAGCCATCTGTGGGTTTATATGTGTGTGTGAGAGAGAATGAGAATGAGAAACAGACAGAGACAGAGACACAGAAAAAGACCTACCAAATCCACAGTGGAAGCTACCAGAGCTATGTTGCTGGTGACACAGCAGGGTCGGGCCATCCACTGCAGACACACAGAGTGTGACCAGCCATCTGGGGGCGTGTGAGAATGAGAGAGACAGAGACAGCGAGAGACAGAGGGACCTACCAGGTCGACAGAGGAGGCGACGAGCGGAATGTTGTTGATGACGCAGCATGGCCTGGCCATCCAGTGCAGACACAGGGTGACGAGCCAGCGGGGCGCGGGCCTCATCTTCCGCCCCCTGTTGTACAGGTTGGTCACCACCACCGCCATCATCACCGACAGCGACGTCATCGTCATCACCATGCACAGGTACACCCCTGAGGAAGCACAGAAAAACACACACATACGCACTCGTAGAGGAAGGGCCCCAGATATCCGGAAGCAAAACTAATCTGTCAAAAGCTTAAAGACACTCTGACGCACCACGATTAAGTCCCTTGGTTTTTTCTGGGTAGCTGTGACCCATATACAAATGTCCCCAACTTCAAATTGAGGCTGCTCTTTAAAATGATGCTTCGGTTTGAATTTGGGGGCATTTCTATGGGAGTCAGACCTGGTCAAAACAAGATTTCTTTTCAGCTATAAGAGGGAAAACACGTGAAACCCGTGATTTTGACACGTGATCTGGTGGGTCTTTAAAAATAACGCGACACAAATGTCAAAGACTACACTGAATAGAGAATACAATTGTCTAGATTGCTGTTTATTTTGGTCTCGTAATTTTTACACACACACACACACACGCACGCACACACGCACACGCACACGCACACGCACACGCACACACACACACACACCGGATGAGGGCAGGATGAAAAAAAACTTTGTCAGCTTATTCTGTAACCCTCAATAAAGATGATTTTGACTTGACTTGACTTGACACACATAGAGCACAGAGACACACACAGACACAGAACACACTCACACACACAGATAACGCACACAGATAACACACACAGATAACACACACACACACACACACACACACACACACACACACACCACAAAGATTCAAAGATTCAAAGATTGTTTAATCCTTTGACCCCTTTTGGGGCATGGAGGACTTGAAGCAAATCAAGCAAATACAAAATCAATGCAACAATTGAAAACGGTTACAAAAGATAACTATAATGTAATTAACACACCAAACCTCTGTGATGTTTGAGTTACATATAATGTATGTTTTAATATTGTTTGTTTATCGAGCCTGTGAATGTGCTTTGTAATTTCCTCAGGGATCAGTAAAGTTATTGATTGATCGATTGATTGATTGACCTACGTCTTTCCCCAAAGGCTAGAGTCTCTAAGCAACAAAGAGAGCCGTATTGTGCATTTTCCATCCACTCCTCTTGAACTATCCACACACAAAGCTATTTGCGGTTATCTTTCGGCTAAGAGACTCCAGTAAATCTACAACGTACCAATGAGAGGCACAGCTTCCGACGTGGCGGGCACTTCTTCTGCGATAAGCAGCATGAACATGGAGAATGCCAGAAACACCGACAGACCCAGAGTGACCTGTACACATCGTCGTCGTCATCATCATCATCATCATCACCACCATCACCACCACCATCATCATTATTAGAAGCAGCAGCAGCAGCATAGTCGACATCATCATTGATGCTGTCGCCGCCGCCTCCACTACCACCAGCATTGTTGTCTTTGACATCATCATCTTCATCATCATCATCATCATCATCGTCATCGTCATCATCATCATCATCATCACCACCATCATCATCATCATCATCACACCATCATCATCATCATCATCATCATCATCATCATCATCATCATCATCATCATCGCTCTTGTAAATTATCACAATGAATATGTATAATGCCAGGAACACCAAGAGACGAGAACTGTAAAATCACATCACAAAAAATTAAATTCTCCTCTTCTTCTTCTTCCTCCTCCTCCTCATCACCATCAACAGCAGCAGCAGCAGAAGAAGCGCCATCACTACCATCTCCCTTGTTGCGTTACTACCTCCCATCCGAAAAAAACACCCCAACAAAAAGCAAACAAAAAACAACCAACCCCCTTTCCTCCACCATAAACTTAACCCCACTCCACTCCACTCCACCCCCCCCCCCCAAACACTTCCCCCCAACTAACCTTTTCCCCAGAGACGGGCGGCATCCAGAAGGTGAGGATGTTGAGCGTGGACAGCATGACGCAGGGCACGATGATGTTGAACAGGTAGAAGAACGTGTTCCGCCGCACGTGCAGCACGTAGGTCAGATGAGGGTGGGGCCCCATACGACGTTGAGTGGAACCCAGGCCCCTGGGCCCGCCGGGCAGCTCCAGGGATCTGCCCATGGTGATGGAGACCAGCTCCCACTCGCTGTTGTTGACGTAGGAGGAAAGGTCCACGGTTATGCCGTCGGTGAGGGGCAGGTAGTCCAGGTGCTTCAGCCCGTAGATCCACGAGCCGAAGCGAAGTGTGCAGATCTGGTCAAGAAACGGGATGAGTATGACACTTTTGGGAGGTATTAGGTATTAGGTACTTTATAGTCACAGAGGTGTCTCTGTGAAATTCGGGTTGCTCCCACCTGGAGAGCGCGTCGCAGCCAGAGGCACGCCACCCAATTAAAAAAAAAAGTTTGCATGTGATTTTTTGGGTGACTGATGAGGAAGGAAAGGGGGAGGGAGGGGTAAATGTTGACCAAATGACAACATTTTCGTTGCCACTGGGTTTAACGTATGCTAAGTGCATGGGTACACAAGACCGGTTTATTGTCTCATCCGAAAGACTCCACGTTCAGACCGTAAGGCCTAGTGCAAAGTGAGAGGAAAAATCCCCTGTACCCAGGTTCGAACTCGGGTTTACTTGACACGAGGCGAACGCGCTACCACTGTGCCACTCTACACAGTGAAAAAATGTTGTTAGGTCCAAGGTTAAACCGTTGGTCAATGATAGGCAGTCCAGGTGATTCAGTTCGTAGACGAGCCAAAATGAGTTGTGCAGATCTAGTGGAGAGAAGGGGTTACATGTTTTTAATAAATAATAATAATAATAATGAGCATTTATATGCGCTTAATCTTAAACAAGCCCTAAGCGCTTACAATAATAAACAAATAAATGAATACCCCCCCCCCCCCAAAACAAAGACAAACAACAACAGCAACAACAACAAGCAGTAGAAAATATGAGAATGTCAAACATTTCCTCGCATACACACACACACATGCACGCGCACACACAAACAAAACACACACACACACACACACACACACACACACACACACACACACACACACACACACACACACACACACACACACACCACACCACACCACACCACACACACACCACAACACAACACACGCCCGCACAAACCACACACTGCACACAAACACACGCGCAGAGAAGGGACAAAAATTACTTTCCAAAAGAACAGAGCAGGCTACGATTTGAAGAGAGTGGTTTTGAGGGAAGACTTAAATGAAGAAAGGGAGTTGGCAGAACGGAGAGGAAGAGGGAGTTTGTTCCAAGTAGAGGAGGCCTGAAAATAGAAGGAACGTTCACCGAGAGTCCTGGTGCGGTAACGAGGGATCTGGAGGAGAGAAGTGTCAGAAGAGGAGCGTAACTGTCTAAGAGGTGTGTAAAGGTTCAGGAGATCAGTGAGATAAGAAGGAGCAAGACCATTCAGGGACTTGTAACAGAGCAGAGAGAGCTTGTAGTCGATACGCTTTCCAACAGGAAGCCAGTGAAGAGATTCAAGCATAGGGGTAGAATGAGAGAATTTGGAGCACATCAGTACAAGGCGAGCAGCATTGTTTTGAATTTTTTAAAGTTTAGCGAGAACAGTTTGTAGGACGATAGTACTAGGAGTGTTGTTTTAAATACTTATTTATAAGCTTATAAATGCATGCAGCAAACACTATCGAGTTGTGCACACACGAAAAGTTTAAAAAAACACCACTCACATGCTCTGTCCCTCCCCTCCCCAAACACAAATATAACATATAATCACACAAAAACATGAACGTACACAGGCACACACAAACACAGACTTCTTCTTCTTCTTCCTGACTGGCGGTTAAATCAGCATCTTAAATTAACTATTGCATACGTGTATACCTGCACCTGTCTATGTGTGTAAACACATGAGCATGCATGCATGTGTGTGTGTGTGTGTGTGTGTGTGTGTGTGTGTATACATGCGTAAGCACGCGCGTGTGTATTAATATGTGCGTGTGTGTTGATATATCTGAGTGTTTCCGTGCGTAGGTTCGTTTGTGTGTGCAGTTCATGCGTAGAGGTCCCTCCCTACCCGACTGTCGAAGGGGAAATAGGTGATTTGCACACTTCAGGAAGAGCGGAGGCGTAGAGGTCCCTACCTGACTGTCGAAGGGGAAATAGGTGATTTGCACACTGCAGGAGGAGCGGAGGCGTAGAGGGACTGGCCACAGCACACGACCGTTACTCTGGATTTGAACGTAGGTCCCCCGCATAAAGCCCGAGGTACCGCCGTCAGCACTAAGGAATATAGCAAACGAGAGAGAGCCATTGAGAGAGAGAGATTGAGAGAGAGAGAGAGAGAGAGAGAGAGAGAGAGAGAGAGAGAGAGAGAGAGAGAGAGAGAGAGAGAGAGAGAGAGAGAGAGAGAGAGAGAGAGAGAGAGAGAGAGAGAGAGAGAGAGAGAGAGAGAGAGAGAGAGAGAGAGAGAGAGAGAGAGAGAGAGAGAGAGAGAGAGAGAGAGAGAGAGAGAGAGAGAGAGAGAGAGAGAGAGAGAGAGAGAGAGAGAGAGAGAGAACGAACGAAACGAACGAACGAACGAACGAATCTTTTTTTTTTATTGATGGTTAAGAATAAGCATAGCTTCTTTACATCTTGCCATCAAAAAAGAGAAAATGCAACAACAAATAATTCATGAATAAACAACATTAGCTAGTAAATCATAATGTAGACCAAAAACGCAAGAAAAAGTACACGAAAATACCAAGAAAACACACGCGCGCACACGCGCGCGCGCGCGCACACACACGCTCACACACGCACGCACGCAAAAACCGACACAGACACACACACAGACACAGTAACAAACGTCTACGCTAACATCAAGATAAATAACCATACATATCAAGTCACATCATAATAATTAAAAATCGATGACACATGAAAACATATGAAATGAGAACATCGAATTGGCGCTAGTGACAAATTATGGATGATGAGGACTAGAATAAATATTTATTACTTTGAATTAACAAACTCTGTCATCAACAGCTTATGGTAGTTATGTTTAAAACTGCTCAAACTACCTTTGATTGATGAAGTAGCGAGGATCGTGTTCCACAAAGCACCACCAGAATAGGTTAGGCTTGACTTGAAAAGGTCAATGCGCGGCAAAGGTAACATGAGTTTGTGTGTATGGCGTTGATCATTAGTTATAAATTTATTTGTGAGTGATGGTGGAGCACAACCAGATAATATTTTGAACATAAAAACAGCCTTGTTGAATGTAAGTTTCAAATGGAAAGGCAAGATGTCTAATGTCACATAATCCGAAATGGTTAATGTTGACGATTTAGCTAAGACTAATTTCAGAGCACGTCTATAAAGACTTGACAGTGGCTTTAGAATATTTTCACTTGCACCATCCCAGATAGTTGATGCATAATTTATATGGGATTCAATAAAGGAATGAAAAAATATTTTACGAGAATGTAAGTCTAAAAAGTGTTTAATTTTGGATAACTGAAATATTTTTTGGGAGACACATTTGCAAACATTTGACACATGTTCAGACCAGGAGAGGTTTTCGTCAACAACTACACCAAGAACTTTGTGGAAAGAAACTTGATTAATAGTGTTACCGTTTATAAGAAGAGGAGGGACATTAAGATGAAGATTTTGTCGTTTCTGTCTACTTGTTATAACCATAAATCTAGTCTTTAATGGATGGAGACTCATGTGATTTAATTCAGACCAGTTAAGTAATTCATCAATGCTCTTTTGTAATATAGACAATACAGTTCTGTAATCAGAATGACTTGAATGCAGTGTAGTATCATCTGCGAATAATTCGCACAGAGAACTGAGAACTAGAGGCAAATCATTAATGTAGATAGTGAATAATAAGGGTCCAAGAACTGAACCTTGAGGTATACCATACCTGGTTGTTAGAGTGGTAGACATAGCGCCATTAATTGCAACAATCTGCTTCCTATCAGTTAAAATCGATGAAAGAAGCTCTATTATGTTAGTAGATATACCATATATTTTAAGCTTTTTTAGAAGTAGGGAATGATCAATGACGTCAAATGCTTTCGCAAAATCAACTATAAGGACACCAGTTAATTCATTGTTATTAATATTGGATAGCCACTTATCTACTAGGCTAGTGAGTGCTGTGTGGCAAGAATGTTTAGCTCTAAACCCAGACTGGCAAGGATGGAGTAGATCGAAATGATCAAAATGATTGATAATATGTTTTTTAATATGAGTTTCAAAAGGTTTAGATAGGGCAGAAATGATAGATATAGGCCTGTAATTGGACGGGTCTGAGCGATCGCCAGATTTATATATAGGAGTGACTTTAGCCACTTTGAAAGCTTTAGGGAATTGATTTTTTGAAATAAACAAATTGTAGACATAAGTTAGTGATTCGGTAATAACTGGAGCAGAGTGTTTTAAAATTTTACTATCAATATCATCAAGTCCTCTAGTATTAGTTGGTTTTAGGTGGATTAGTGCATTATAAACCTCATAAGTGGCCAGAGGGGGTATACTAAGTTCAGATAAAATTTCTTTTTTAGAACAAAAATCGTGTAAGTATTTAAGATCGTTTTCTGAGGATTTGTCTGAACTAATAATGGAACTAGCTATTTCTGAGAAATGTGCATTTAACGTATCAGGAGATAGATCCTTTATTACATGATGTTTTACATTCGCATGCTTATTAGTTAACTGATTTATGGCTGTCCATATGGATTTGCTGTCAGATTTTGAAGAAACTAATTGCTGAAAATATTCCTTTTTTGATGCCCTTTTTAAGGTGGTAACAAAGAGAGAGAGAGAGAGAGAGAGAGAGAGAGAGAGAGAGAGAGAGAGAGAGAGAGAGAGAGAGAGAGAGAGAGAGAGAGAGAGAGAGAGAGAGAGAGAGAGAGAGAGAGAGAGAGAGAGGAAGAGAGAGAGAGAGAGAGAGAGAGAGAGAGAGAGAGAGAGAGAGAGAGAGAGAGAGAGAGAGAGAGAGAGAGAGAGAGAGAGAGAGAGAGAGAGAGAGAGAGAAATTGACATACAGACTGAAATATAAATATAGAAACAGATATAGAGATCACACATTAATTATATAGCACACACACATCACAGTAGGCCTACATACACCCACCCCCAATGCACATATACACACACTTCTAAACACACACATATGTCCGCACAAACACACACGTGTGTGTGTGCACACACATACATACAAACACACACACAGACAAGACACACAAACACAACAAATATATACACACACGCACGCACGCACACACACACACACACAGACACAGACACAGACACACTCACACACAGACACAGACACAGACACACACACACACACACACACACACACACACACACACACACACATACACACACAATTACATAGACACACAGAGACAAACACAGACACACACACAGACACACACATACACACACACACACACACACACACACACACACGCACACACACACACACACACACACACACACACACACACACACACACACACACACACACACACACACACACACACACACACACACACAGACTTGTTATAGACGAAGGTATCGGGCAACCACACATGTTCCGCGGGGATCCTCAGGGCTCTGACGTCAGTGAAGTTCTTGGGGTCCCAGGCCAGGGCAGGGTCAATCCACGTCTGGGGACACAGGAAGGGACAATCAGTGGGGTCATGTGTGTGTGTGTGTGTGCGCGTGTGCGTGCGTGTGTGCGTGCGCGTGTGTTTGTGTGTATGTATGCGTATGTGTGTGTGTGTGTGTGTGTGTGTGTGTGTGTGTGTGTGTGTGTGTGTGTGTGTGTGTGTGTGTGTGTGTGTGTGTGGTGTGTGTGTCAAGTCAGAATTGTATTTCCAGATAGAACATTGAATAAGCAAATAACATACTTTTGTGTGTGTGTGTGTGTGTGTGTGTGTGTGTGTGTGTGTGTGTGTGTGTGTGTGTGTGTGTGTGTGTGTGTGTGTGTGTGTGTGTGTGTGTGTGTGTTGGGGAGGGGGGGAGGTAAGAAAGGGGAGGTAGGAGGGAGATGAAGGGGGACAAATACAAGTCCCTTTTGTCTAATAGGACAAATATTGAAACTGAAAAATAATAAAACCCAACCAAAATGAAGACAATCTATGGTATAAAGAACAATCGACAGGAGAACAGCTATTACATAAAGTGGTACAAAAAGAGAAACGTTGAGAGAAAGAGAGAGAAAGAGAGAAGCAGGTAGACAGAGAAAGACAGAGGCAGACGGAGAGAAAAAGAGAGAAAGAGAGAGCAGAGAGAAAGAGAGAGGTGCGGGTAGGGGTAGGGGTGGGGTATGGTGAGCGAGAGTGCGGGTAGGGGTAGGACGGGTGGCTAACCATGTATGGTGATAGCGAGAGTGGGATGGGGGTGTGTTATCCAACACCCTGTTTTCTTAAGGGTAGGCTAACCATAGCCTAATGACGAAGGACAGGGAATTCCCAATATATACCTAGATGAAAGAAAAGTTCTGTTTAACGTCCTCCGACCTGGAACAGGTACATACGGGACATTTGCAACAATAAAGATAGTGGGTCGATTCTTGAGGTAGTGCAGTACCATGAAAGACCCTTACATATAAAATAGACCCAGCTGTTCTGACCTGATCAATGAAGACGTTGGTCGTCAACACCTGCTTCCGTTCATCCTGCAGAGACAGACAACAGGACAATTTATCAACAACATAAAATCAAACACAAAATAGCAACAGCAGCTACTTCACCGAAAGAAGGCTAAGAATTCGCCTTGGCTTAAAGACCCACCACGTCACGTGTCATAATCACGGTTTTCACGTGTTTTCCCTCTTATAGCTGGTAAGAAATCTTCAGAAATCTTCCTAGCATAAGAGGGAATGTGACACGTGACGTGGGTGGTCTTTAAGGCTGTGTCAGACCAATTGACAGAACACCAAGGGTACATGAAAATGTTGTTATGCTATGCATTTAAGCGGGGGTTGCTCCTAGCATAACATCATCAGTCTCCAACACCCCACCCATCCACCCCAAGACGGAGTGTGCCTGCCCACGTGGCGGGGTAATAAAAAACGGTAACACATGTACTGTTCTCACTTCTCATCCGTAGCTGATGTACTTGTACCATTGTGTTCAAGTGCTCCCGCTGTTGGGATGATCCCTGGAGTCTTTTAGCCAGGGTAAGCCAACAACAACAAACTAAAGTGAATGAAGATAAACCAAAACTATACAGAAAAACAACAACAGCAAAGAAACACACAAAACATACAAAGGAACAATGAATGCTGTCGAGTACGGTATCAAGCCCTCCAACGCGTCTCCCCATCAACAATTCAAGGTCAAAGGTCAAGGTCAGGGTCAACAAAGTTATGAGGAGCTACTCGGCGTGACAAGTACGCAATTCACCGCCGTATGATGAACGAATCTTCAATGTATTGTCTTTTTACAGCATATGTGAAAAACAAACACAATATCAAAAAAGAAGAAGAGAAAAACATAACAAATTAATGAACCTATCGCCGTATAATATTGATTTCGAAGTCTCCCAATTTTGTGCAGCAGCGGCTTACAAAATATTTTATTTGCACAAACTTCTTCTTTTTCGATCGCTCAGACGGTTTCCTGTCAATTATGAGCGCAGATGCGTCATGCTGTCGTTATGCGCCTAACTAAGAAATGGTTATGCCCAGCAAGTCCGACTTCGGCTGGAGGAAATGTTTTTTGAAAGTGTTTCGTGAAAAAAAAGGCAGGAGAATGGACCGGTAAGGCAGAAAGATAGTAGATGACAGTAAACAAAGGGAAAAGACAGTCAAAGAGAGTGACAGATCAGAGGAAGTTACAAGCACAGAACTTCCAGAAGGTGGGGGAACTATTTATACAAAAGACCTCCCGGTATCCCCACGGGGGAATTTGCACAAACCAAAAGCGTAAACGCTGGCGTAAGCACCACGTAAGCACTTAATCCACAGCTGAGAGAACTACTTAAGAGCAATCTAATCAAAACAGACCTTGTTCCAATGAAAGCAGGCCAACTCTACCAGCTACAGAAGACAAGGCAAAGGCGAAAACCAATTAACGTCAGTAATCTTCTTCTCCTCCTTCTTCTTCGTTCGCTCAGACAGCCGTTTCCTGTCACGTGAGCGTAGATGCGTCATGCTGCCGTTATGCGCCTAACTAAGAAATAGTTAGGTCCAGCATGTCCGACTTCGGCAGAAGAAATCTTTGTAAGAATTTATAGAAAAAAAATGGGCAGGAGAATGGACCAGTAAGATAGAAAGATAGCAGATGACAGTAAGCAAAGGGAAAAGGCACAGTCAAAGAAAGTGATGGAATAGAGGAAGTTGCAAGCACAGAACTTCCAGACGGTGGGGGAACTATTTGAACGAAAGACCCCCCCGGTATCCCCACGGGGGGAACGTCAGTAATGACAATAGGAATCAGCCAGCGGCACAACAGTAGTGACTCGCACACATGAAGGTAACAACGCTCCCCTAGTAGTCCCTGTTTCTGAAGCCACAAGGGGTGAAACAGGGGTGACGGGGGAGAGGGAGAGAGAGAGAGAGAGAGAGAGAGAGAGAGAGAGAGAGAGAGAGAGAGAGAGAGAGAGAGAGAGAGAGAGTGTACGATCGAACGAATATTTTTTATTATAGCGGGTAATAGAATAAGCAAAGACATGCTTTTAAAAAGTTTTTAACATCCATTCCTCTGGAATAAAATGCATAAAGGTAAAAAAGGAAAGAGAATCAGTACAAGGTATGCAAAACACAACCATACAGGCCCTATAATAACACATGACAAAATCAAACCTATTCCAACTGTACATACTCATCTGTAACGTGCACACATTTAGCAATAAACACATACACACGACAAAATCCAAACTAATCCCACTTTACATGCACATGTTTAACATGTACGCATTTAGAAGTGAACACATACACAGGACAAAATCAAAGAAAGAGAGAGAGATGGTGGGAGAGAGGGGGAGAGATAGAGAGAGAGAGAGAGAGAGAGAGAGAGAGAGAGAGAGAGAGAGAGAGAGAGAGAGAGAGAGAGAAAGAGAGAGAGAGAGAGAGAGAGAGAGAGAGAGAGATAGAGAGAGAGAGAGAGAGAGAGAGAGAGATAGATAGATAGATAGATAGAGAGAGAGAGAGAGAGAGAGAAGGGGGCGGGGTGAAACATTAAAGGACAGGTGAATGGAGCCATACAACTTTGAAGTTTTCTGGGGCAAGCAGCCAAGAAGCCCAAAGAGCAAGATAATGATGATAGATTACATGACGCTGATGTACGTGTCTTACCGATTCACTTATCGCAACTTCTTTATTCACACATATACATAAACATAATTACTAGGCAATCACATCCCAATATCTCTTCTCCCTTTCCCCCTTTATATTCTACTCTTTCATAACGGCTTTTATCAGTGGTTGATAAAGTAGGGGCCAACAGTAACATAAGAGCTGTACAATAGATAATTTTATACAGCATTAGAATACCATGGTAGGCAGCTTAGTCTTTTGTGGAGAGAGAGAATGTGTGTGTGTGTGTGTGTGTGTGTGCGTGCGTGCGTGTGCGCGTGTGCGTGCATGCGCGCGCGCGCGTGTGTATGTGCGTGAAAGAGAGAGAGAGAGAGAGAGAGAGAGAGAGAGAGAGAGAGAGAGAGAGAGAGAGAGAGAGAGAGAGAGAGACAGAGAGATAGAGAGAGAGAGAGAGAGAATGAGAGAGATATAATGTGTGTGTGTGTGTGTGTGTGTGTGTGTGTGTGTGTGTGTGTGTGTGTGTGTGTGTGTGTGTGTGTGTGAGAGAGAGAGAGAGAGAGAGAGAGAGAGAGAGAGAGAGAGAGAGAGAATATATGTGTGTGTGTGAGTGTGTGTGCATGAGACTATGACTATGACTCTCAAACGAGGGGGCCTTGGCACTGGCTCTAGTGCTGCAGCCAAAGGGATGGGTTGGACCGTTTGGGGACCTTCCCCAACGCCAGCTGTCCTGAAATCCATTTGTAAGCCGAGAGAGTGGGGAGCATTTACCCCCGGGCAAGGTATCTCCGTTGTAAACAAATTCTGGCCCAGTCCTCAGGAATAGCATCTGCCCCCTCTGGCTATCTGACATGGGGTCGGAAACGACTGACTGGCATACATTCAGAGGTATCTACTTGTTCATAACCTCCACCCCTCCCTCTACAATACTCACCAGACTGACGATCTGATTCAGGCGCAGGGAAAAGGCCACGGTCAAGGTGAAGGTCACGTTGGTCACGTGGGGCATGACGGAGGGCTGGTACTTGCTCATGATAGTTTCGTACAAACGTTGCTCATCCGGGATCCGTCTGACCGAAGGTTCTGCATCTGACAGAAAGACAAATGTCAGTTGAACGTTTGTCAGATTGAAAAAAAAGAAAAAAAGAACAAGTGTGTCGCCGAGTGGCGGCAAAGTTCCCTCGCTCCTTGACCTTGACGGATACTAATTCGGAATCACCTTTAAGCTTCTAAATGTCTAAAAAATGTGTGGTTGTAAATGACCGGTTACAGATGGTCCTATAGGCAGACAATAACCGTTGTGACCTTGACCTTTCTTGTACTTAATATTCGGAATTACCGTAAGCCAATGCATCTGCACACCACATTTGAACATTGTAAGTCCAACGGTGTGAAAGATATGACCACACGAAGAAATTTACGTTTTTCAAGGTCAAACTTCAGCATGGCTATTATTTTTGTATGAGGCCTTTTGAGTACCGTGATGCACCACCACACTAAATCCATGATTATAATGTTAGAGCCCTTTTATCAGAAAACGTTGTGAAAAAAATCCGCATTGAAATACGTGCAAAACTTCGCGAGATATTAGCGATTAAATGTTTTGGGGTTTGGACCCCTTAATCAGCATGACCTTGATGTTGACCTTGAAATAAAACTAAAGCAATCAGTCAATAGCTAATATGGTCAAATAAAAAACCACCTTGTACGCTAAAAGTGATTGAAATAGACTGCATGGTTGTCAAGAAAACGCGGCTGGCTGGACGCACGCATGAACCCGTTGACAGATGAAACAAACGACACTTTCGGAAGCTTCGCTCGGGAACAAACAAACTAAACCCAAACTCACCGACCATATTTCTTGTTTGTTGACAAATTTGCTGAGAGCATAATGAACAGAAACTGATCCCCTTTTGTAGTCCCAGTTTTAACAGAACACACAGAGAGAGAGAGAGAGAGAGAGAGAGAGAGAGAGAGAGAGAGAGAGAGAGAGAGAGAGAGAGAGAGAGAGAGAGAGAGAGAGAGAGAGAGAGAGAGAGAGAGAGAGAGAGAGAGGGGGGGGGCATGACAGGGGGAAGGGAAGGTGGCAAGCATTCAGAAAACAAGACAGAGACAGGAAGACAGACAAACAAGACAGACAGACAGACAGAAGGAGAAACAGGGAGAAGGAGGAAGAAGTGCGTGATGGTTGAAGCAAAGATACAGAAAAATAAACGCAGAAACAGACAGAGATATAGACAAAGAAACAGGCACACAGACAACCAGAGAGAGAGAGAGAGAGAGAGAGAGAGAGAGAGAGAGAGAGAGAGAGAGAGAGAGAGAGAGAGAGAGAGAGAGAGACAGAGAGAGAGAGAGAGACAGAGACAGAGACAGAGACGCGTGACAGGGAGAGGGGAAGGTGACAGGCAGACAGAAAAATTAGACAGAGAGACAGAAAGTCAAAGATTATAGACAGAGAGACAGAAAGTCAGACAAACATGATAGACAGAGACAGAAAGTAAGACAAACATTATAGACAGACAGACAGAAAGTCAAACATGATAGACAGAGAGACAGAAAGTCAGACAAACATGATAGACAGAGAGACAGAAAGTCAAAGATTATAGACAGAGAGACAGAAAGTCAGACAAACATTAGAGACAGAGAGACAGAAAGTCAAACATTATAGACAGACAGACAGAAAGTCAGACAAACATGATAGACAGAGAGACAGAAAGTCAAAGATTATAGACAGAGAGACAGAAAGTCAGACAAACATTAGAGACAGAGAGACAGAAAGTCAAAGATTATAGACAGAGAGACAGAAAGTCAGACAAACATTAGAGACAGAGAGACAGAAAGTCAAAGATTATAGACAGACAGACAGTAAGTCAGACAAACATTAGAGACAGAGAGACAGAAAGTCAAAGATTATAGACAGAGAGACAGAAAGTCAGACAAACATTAGAGACAGAGAGACAGAAAGTCAAAGATTATAGACAGACAGACAGTAAGTCAGACAAACATTAGAGACAGAGAGACAGAAAGTCAAAGATTATAGACAGAGAGACAGAAAGTCAGACAAACATTGTAGACAGACAGACAGAAAGTCAGACAAACATGATAGACAGACAGACAGAAAGTCAGACAAACATGATAGACAGACAGACAGTAAGTCAGAGATACAGAACAATAAACGCAAAGACAGACAAACAGACAGATAAATAAACACCAACTGATGGAAAGATAGAGTGGTTGCTTGGAGAAGAAAGTCGGGCAGCAGCTGTGGCGGGGGTCCCATCATAAGCCCGTATATTGGAACTGAGAGCTGTGTTATCATTCCTACGATACTTCTACACCATAGCCTGCCAACCTCTTTCAGTCTGTCTGTCTGTTCGTCCGTCCGTCCGTCTATCTGTCTCTGTCTCTCTCTCTCTGTGTGTGTGTGTGTGTGTGTGTGTGTGTGTGTGTGTGTGTGTGTGTGTGTGTGTGTGTGTGTGTGTGTGTGTGTGTGTGTGTGTGTGTGTGTGTGTGTGTGTGTATGACTGTGTGTGTGTG
>CM065680.1:98094441-98099441 GCA_017654935.2 Phymorhynchus buccinoides
ACACCAAATCTAAATCTGGTAACAATAAACTTTAAGTGCATATCCATTTTTGTAGACAAATAAATCGGGATACATTGTGAAGAATTAATCTGTCTATATAAATCAAATCTGTTACTATCACTTATATGAGAATTCCATTCTTGCCATCTGCAGTCCACGAGACTGGAACGAACAAATATATGAGAATTAAAAAGCCATTCTTAAGCCATCTTATCAGTCCACATTTTGAGAGACTGGAACGAACAAATTTAATAAAAGTTGGTACATCTTCTACACTTCTCTACACCCTACATACTTCTATACTGATTTAACCACACAAAACCTAGACCTAATTCATAATTTGTTCTTTTGTTACCCAGTTTGTTTTACCTCTGGCATCCGATGTGTACAACATGTTATACGCTTCTTCTTTAAAAAAAAAAGAAGGGAATCTGTCATTATTCATACTTACCAGTTTCAACCAATAACGGATACATATAAGCGCAGAGTTGTGGACAAAGGGATAGCGAAAAGTCTCACCATAGATTAGATCGTTGGGTATTCATTGAAACACCCAGACATCTCTTTATGGCAAATAAGAGGACTTTCTCACACTTGACTGCAGCTTTATCAAGGCCCTAAATTTCAGCACCATAAAGGACGATAGGTAGAATTTGAGAATCAAAAAGCGGTGGACTCGGACGGATTAGTTTTTGCAAGAAACACGTCGAGATCACCAGAAAGACAGCCTTTTCAAGGATAGAAACATTCACTTTGCTCTGGTTTCTTATAAATTAAACCGTCAAAACGGCGATTTTTCCTTGGCGGAGATGCCGGAGAGAGTAGCCATTTTGGATGGGGTGGGTGGAGGTCACTCATTGTGGTTGAAGCGTTTTCTTTTTTTTGTAGTGCAGTAAAAAGAAAAGGAGCTATTTCCTTTGTTGTGAGCGAAACTCCTTTAGATGAACTGTATAAAATTTTAAAAAATAAAAATAAAAAGACTTGTATTGCGAAAAGTTCGTGCAAACGATTTGGTCTAAACACAGGCGGCCATTCAAAAAGAGACGGCAAACGCCTTCTCTTTGGGCGAAATAATTTGACTTCAGGCACCTCCGCCAAGGAGGAATCGCCTTTTTGACGGCTTGATTTATGGGAAACCAGAGCAAAGTATGTGTTGCGATCTCTGTAAAGGGTGTTTTCCTGCTGATCTCGACGTGTTTCTTGCAAACTTGAAAACGGATCCGTCAGGGTGCCCCTTTAGCAAACACTTCAAATGATTGGTTTCCCAAAAATGATAACTTTTCAAAATACACAAAGCAGCACATTTTCCTTTGCTAGCAATATCTTTACAAGCAAAGTTAAAACTTAGTCTAGTTGAAAAGTAAATTCCTAAATATTTCTAAGCATTTACAACGGGCATACATTCTCCATTACAGCCAATATTCTCTTGCTGCCAGATATCCACCTTTTCTAAGTACAATTATATTACTCCTTTGTAAATTTACTTTTAACTGTAAAGTAGTAGTTGCATGCCATAAGTTATTGAGCTGTGTTTGTAGTCCAATGACTGTTTCAGATAGAAGAGCAACCTCATCGGCTAAAAGAAGTGTAAACAATCCTAAGGCATCATTCATACAAAGCGCATCATGTCTACCTTTTCTTATAACTTCTGATGTTAGCTCATTAATAAACAATGAAAAGAGAACAGGACTACACACGTCCCCTAGTGCATGCAATATAATCTGTTATTTCCCCACCAGATCTTACCCGAGATTTCACACAATTATACATACTTAATACACTTTTAAATAATTACTCTCTCTCTCAAATCAGAGAGAGAGAGAGAGAGAGAGAGAGATGAGAGAGAGAGAGAGAGAGAGAGAGAGAGAGAGAGAGAGAGAGAGAGAGAGAGAGAGAGAGAGAGAGAGAGAGAGAGAGAGAGAGAGAGAGAGTTATTTAAAAGTGTATTAAGTATGTATAATTGTGTGTGAGAGAGAGACAGAGAGACAGAGAGAGAGAGAGAGAGAGAGAGAGAGAGAGAGAGAGAGAGAGAGAGAGAGAGAGAGAGAGAGAGAGAGAGAGAGAGAGAGAGAGAGAGAGAGAGAAGAAGAAACATAAAAAGAGGAGGAAGAAGAAGCGAGTCTTTATAGATGCCTTGTGTGTGTGTGTTCCTGATTAGCTCAGATCACGTTCAGTGACCATATCGATTCTGCTACTGTACCCCACAATAGTCTGTTTCAGCATGGGCCAGCCTGCCTGGCAACCCCATAACAAATCGATGGCCGCCATTTCACTAGGGGCCATACGAAGGCTCTTGTCCTTATTCTTTATACCCTAATCTTCATTTTTAGTTGATTGTGGAAAAGTTTGCAGTGATTCGATAGAAAATAGATACAGATATACAGAATTTCGTCTTTGCGACAGTTTTGAGTTTAGAACATGTTCTTTCGCAACACATTTAAGCAAATCGAGTAATTATTTTTGTTGTTGTATCCTTGACTGGGCCTCTGGCATTGAAGATTGTCACCATAGCCTTGGCGTCATGGAGTGGCTCGTGGAGTGGCTATTTTTATCTCGCTACGACTGTCACCTACGAACAAGTTAGGGCTTCTGTACAGGAACCAAACTGCGTGTTAGAAAAAGAAAGGCGACCGTTGTGATGTTTTCATATTTTTGTTGAGGATTTTAGCCTTTTTCCGACCTAGTTATGTACATTGGTTTGGACGGGCCAGTGACTCGTCAAATAATGCGGACATTCGTGGAATAATGACGACATCGTGGGCTCTCGTCTACTAAAGGTAAAAAGAGACGTGATACCAAACAAAAGAATTGTCGTCTGCCCAAAGTGCAAAAGTCCTTGTGAAAAGCGTGTGGTTGTATTGTATGTATGGGCTTTTCAGCATTTTTCATTGAACACTTTGGTTGAACTATTGGATTATCTTATCTATTGTAACATTCATTCCATGCACATCCATACGGTTTATATCAGAGCAGGTGTTTCTCAGCCTTACACTTGTACATTTGAAGAAAACGACTCGTCATCACTCATTGTATGATTGGGTTTATTGCGTTCCCATGGTCATTGCGAAGTTTAGTTATCAAACCGGTTTGACGTTTAATTAGCTCTTGTCCACTTTGCACTTAGAACCAGCTATATTGCTTCTCCCTAAAGTAGTAGTCGTAGTAGGGACTTTAAAAACAAAGCATACTTCTCCCTTAGTCCAAGCCACCCATACATTAATTCGACCAGCCCATGTAGGCTTCCTGAAAAGCAATACAGTGGAACCTCCCTTATAAGACCTTCAAAAATCATCACAAATGAGGTCTAATAAGGGATGGGTCTTATAAGGGAGGTACTTTTAATACTTACAAAGAAGGGCAATGTCTCAGAGAAGTAGGTCTTATATGGGAGGGAGTCTTATAATGGGAGGTCTTATAAGGGAGGTTCTACTGTAATTAAGTGTTCTTTTAAGGCTTTGGTGGAAAGTTGCCACATTTTGATGATTACGTTATGACTAGTGTATGCTATCTGTTTTCCTTTTTAGCCTACGTTTCGATTTATTATTGAATTTCTACGAGATTGTGTGCATACGCCCTTCATGTTATAGTATGCTGTTTTATCACATACAATTTTGATAAAGTGCTTCAATACCTTTAGCTGCCTTTACACCCCCCCCCCCCCCCCCCCTACTGCCTTTCTGTACCCACAAATCCCACCATTTTAGACTTTTACAAAATATTTCTACTTAACTAGATATTAAAAATAATATTTTCGTTGCCAGTCAAACAGCTGTCTGAAGAAAAAAAAGCCCTGAGCTACAGCCAAGTTGTTATGTTGTTATCGCTGTTTAAAATATCATAAGAATTACACTTTGCAATTCAGATCGAGAGCAGAAACCGAGACGTTTCACTAGCATGTTAGCCGAGTTAAATTTACAAACTGCAGGCGATAGGTGGTAATACAGAAACAGTATGGTAGCAGCCTGTTACATGACCCAGGGTTCGACGTGCCCCATTTCATGCGGCGTGGAAACTAGCCAAGCGTGCAACTGGAACACCAATACTGGGGCTCTCGGGTACTACTATTAGTACTAGAGGCTAAAGGATCTACCACTGGCGGTTCTTTGGGACATATACGGAAGCTCAGTGAAGTGTGAGCAATAGGATTGGAACTTGCAGAAGTTCTGTGGGCTTCTTCGGGCCTTTGGTGCCAGAGATTTCATCATGACCAGCCTTGAACTCTTTTGTAAAAAGGTAAGGGAACCGGGTACCGTTTCAACTAGTTTGGCAACATTGTTGGTGATATGTGTTGGTAGTGTTCCTGTACTTCTTAAACAGTGGCGAAGCAAAAGCTGGTTAATGTTTTCATTGCTGTCTGTTTCTCCTGACTGACTGACTATCTATCTGAATGACTATCTGTGTTAACACGATAGCGTTTGAACGGAGGGATCTAAGACCCTCAAACTTTGCATGCGGATAGGTAGTTACGATATCTAGGCTATTGTCGAAGATGAAGGTCATTGGTCAAGGGTCAAGGTCACTGGAGCCAAAACATGCTGCCGCACCGCTGGTTGATCTAGCGTCTTCGCGCTCTATTGTTGTTATTGTTGTTGTTGTGTCACCACTTCTGTGCATGTTGTTGCTGTCATTCCTGTTTTTTAATGTTCGTCTAGTTTTGAACAATTTGTTGTCTTGTTGTGATTGTCATATTAATAGTCTTGTTGATTGGGTTTTATTTTAGAAGCTGTGTTGAACAAAAACAAGCAAGGTACAATAAACAAAGGTATTGACACATAACTCATAGCAAAGCTGCACATTACACCAATTCACCTAGCTCTTCTCAGGTGAGAGGCACAGAGGAAAACACCCAGTAACTTCCTCAAAATAGGAAGTTCCAGGTTTGTCCACACTGCATACTGTCATCAATATAAGAACACAGCGATCAAGACGTCCAGAGAGAAATGTAGGCCTATAGGCCTTTGCAACTAGGGTTATTAACGCCATTGACAGTGGAGTAATTG
>CM065680.1:98104441-98116941 GCA_017654935.2 Phymorhynchus buccinoides
GGAGAGTGTATGAAAGGAGGAGAGATTGAAATAGACGGGTTGTAATGTAAATTGGGTTGAATAATTTTTTTGTTAAGACCTTTCTTTCTTTGGCTTTCGTTCTTGTTTATGTGTTTTTTCTTCTTCTTCTATATGTCAGACTGTCTGTGAATTTATTCATTTGTTTGTCTGTCTGTGTATCTGCTGACTTTTACATAAGTATTATTATTAATAAACATGTGAACGCATTGTACTCACTCTCGCACGCATTTTTCTGCACACACAGACACAGACACACGCGCGTGCGCACGCACTCATGTATGCACACACACGCATGCACACACACACACACACACACACACACACACACACACACACACACACACACACACACACATACACACACGCGCGGCGCACATACGTGCACACATGCACACACACACACACGCACGCATGCACAGACACACACGCACGCACGCACAGACACACACACACACTGTCACACACACACACACACACACACACACACACACACACACACACACACACACACGCGCGCGCGCGCGCGCGCGCACGCATGCACAGAGACACGCCCCACACACACTATACCGTTTTCTCTCTCTCTCCCCCCCCCCCCCCCTATCTCTCTGTCTCTCTTTCACCCCCACCCCACCCATTCTGATATACGTTCGTACAGTCGTGTCATTTTTAACATGGCAGTATCAATGATCGACCACATCATGACATGTTCAACATGTCAACAGCCACCCCACTGCTGGCGGATCACACCTAGTTCACACCGGTGAAAAACCGTGCCTAGTTTCACAAGAAACAATATGACACGCCATACAAACACACGCCCAGAGTTGATGGTGAGATAACGGGGGCTCAGAATGAGCTGCAAGGATGAGATTAAAACTTCATATGAAGATTAAGAGGACTATTATAATGTGTGAGTTTATTTATTCACTTACCTTTTTGTTTTCTTTCTACAGGGGAAGCATCAAACTGCTAATTAATAAAGTGGTTACGGATCGAATTTTTGAATGAATGTTTTGGTGTGGTTTGTATATTTTGTTATGGTAGCCTTAAAGCGAATAATATCTATATCAATTACAAATTCGGGACTTTCCTGGTATTGCAGTGCCTCCAGGATCGTCTCACCATCTATACATTTAAAAATGTCCCACACGTACCTGTTCGGAGGACGTTATACAGATTTTCATTGGTAGACTTTGAGATATTCATCGAGCAAGAAATCCCAGTTTTATTTACTTAGTTAATGTTTGCAAAGTAGGCAATGAAAAAAATGTTGGGGATAATTGTGAAGATGGTGATGATTTTGTGGTGACATCAGTATTCAGTAACCTTTCTGCTAAACGTCGTTGTAATCTGTTTAGTAAATGACGTGGTGGCAACTGGGTCGTATTATATTTTGATACACAGACAGACACAGAAATTTGCACATGTGCACCATCAAGCTTCAAACTACTTTCCCTTTTGTTTAAAAAAAAGTAGAAAACTGGGAGGCGACAGTTCAAAACAAAAAGTATTGATTTAACTAAAATGAGGAGAAAATATCTTTCAGAAATTGTGCAGGAGCTTGGCATAAATGAGAGAACTTGGTGTGGTTTGCCTCTACCAATTTATCGCGCGCGTGCGTGTATTTATGATTGTTTGTTTGTGTGTGCGTGCTTGCGTGCGTGCATGCATATGAGTGTTTTGAATGTATGCGCGTGCGCTAACGCGTGTAAAAGGTTTCATTTTGATGAACACAGGTTGTTCAGATATAGATTTCTTACGATCTTGTCTGTTTTTTATTTTTGGGTGGGTGGGGTGGGGGTGGGTGGCGGGACGGGGTGGGGGTGTGTTTGACACACATACAACATCCTGATCACACGTTGCTTTGCCACACATAAATGAAATATCTTATGCACCATGAGATCAATGCACGGGCCTCTATTATCTGTTAGCGCAGTAAAATGTTAAGGTTTACTTTTTTAGGTTCACTTTCTTTATTGATTGTGATATTGAGAAATCAAAAACCCGTAGACCTTCTCAGTTCTTCAGCCGCCTCCATACTTCTGTGTTATTCTTTGAATCAAATATCTGCAAGCAAAGTGGACCAGAAAGACTTGCAAGGGAAACAGAAACCTCCCCTGGCACCACGCACACAATTCTAATCAAGCTCCTGAAACGTTTGAACCATTTAGCTTCAAACCCTCCCTCCTACAACCAACATAAGGGGCCTTCGATTCGACTCCGAATAACCAATCAAGTTTCTCCGTGTAGATTTGTCATCGTAAACAACGTCCAAATTTCAGCTATTTCTGGGTGAATCTCTGTTTAGACATTATAGACAATGGTTGTCCTTAAAATATTTGAATCTCTGTTTAGACATTATAGACAACGGTTGAAGCCAATGTTCTTAAAAGATTAGATTTAAGTGTAGGATGTAACTGTGCCCCCCCCCCCCCCCCCCCCCCCCCCCAACACGCAGGGGGGTCAAGTCTTCCAGTACGTCATTGTGTCAACATCGACTTTTTCCTTTCACCTTGGTTTGTTTTTGCCGTTTGTTTTCTGTTTACTTCACAAGGCATATGTTTCAGGTTTCCTTGTTGTCCATTGTACAAATGCACATCAAAAATGATCTTCCAACGTGTGTTCAGTGTTACTGTCTGTAAATAAGTGAATAAAAAAATAAACATCCACAGTGATCCCGTTAACTGGTAATTATCAGTAAAATACTGATTGCAAAACCAAAATACTGAAAAAAAACATTTGACCTGTCAGTCCCAAGGACTGATACATTTTTGCAAGGTCTCATAAATAAATCGTTGTAACAGAGGCTTTGATATTGTAGTTTTCACTGAGTTTGGTTTCCCATGGGACAGGCTTTGACTCCGGTTGTTGGGGGGGGGGGGGGGGGGGGGATTGTGACTGACGGGACTAGTTATCAAAATTCCTAACGCAATCACTGATCCAGTAAGTCTAAAATTATAAAGATATTAAATATCTAAAACACAACAAAACAAAACAGGACGATTCACCTACATGCTGTAAATGTTTTGTTTTTAATCCTAGCCAGTTCTTAGTCTTCATAAGCACTAAAAAATAACAATTATAATCATTGCCAACACTAAAGCGTGCAAAATGCTAGATCACCAGCCGCGCGGCAGCATTTTCGGCTCCAGAGACATTTGACCCTTGACCTTCACCTTCGATCTTTCCTATATATTCTAACTAGGTCCCTCCGTTCAACGCTACCGTCGTAGCATAGGTATAAGACAGCCAGCCAGCCAGACTGGAACAAACAAACAAGACAGCGGTGAAAACATTAAGCAGCTTTCGCCTCGCGATTGGTTAAAAGGCATACTACCCCCCCCCCCCCCCCCCCCCCCACACACACACACGCACGCACGCACGCACGTACACACACGCGCGCGCACGCGCACACACACACACACACACACACACACACACACACACACACACACACACACACAGAGACACAGACACACACACACACACACACACACACAAACGCACACACACACACAAAGTCGTCTAGCACTATACATTTTTCACTTTGGGCCTTGTGACTCAGCAGGAATGGTTTGGAGAGGAGTATTAAGAGTTCACTTTTAGAGCCACTCTTGTTTCTGTTTCAGGACACAAAGACCAATAATTCTTTTACTGTTTACTATTTACGTCCACTTCTGTGCTATTCTTCCAGGATACAAAGCTCTGTAGAAAACAAATCCCACGAGGTCATATAATTTACTTTTTTATGTGTTTCCCTTCCCCAGTTTTATTGGCTTTAAAAATCGATATGTTGACTACGGGTAGCTGTGCCAAGCTTTTGGTCATGGTCAGATTAATTGAGGGTCAGTTGCAATAATAAATCGTTGTGAAACACTCGCTGTGAAAAACATCATACGCAGCTCCTATATTGGTAACTCTTAACGTCCTCCGGCCTGGCACAAGCACATAATGAAACATGTCTGAGTGATAAAGATAAGGATAGGAAGAAGAAGAAGAGGTGAGGGATGTTCGTAGACTATGGGGATAGAGGCATTGCAACAATGGACGCACCCGTTATGGACCTATCTGTTTGACCACTTACCGTTTGCTCCACCCTCCTCTCCCATCTCGCTTATTGCAACTGCCGCATGAATGAATCTGACCATGACCAAAAGCTTGGCAAGCTACCCGTAGTCAACCTATCGATTTTTAAAGCCAATAAAACTGGGGAAGGGAAAAGGGTAAATGGGGCGTGGAAAGGTGTGGTAGTAGGGGTAGAGAAGCGTGTAGGTAGGTGAGAACAGCGGCAAAAGCTTTGTCGGGTGCAGGGGGTAGCGGGAACAGTGGGTGAGGAAACTGTGGCGGTGTTGGTGTTGGTGTGTGTGTGTGGAGTGGAGGGGAGGGTAGGTAGGGGGGGGGGGGGGGTGCGGAGAGTGGTGCTTCCAGTTCTGACAAAACCAGTGGACCAACTCGCTGCCACGTACCGTCAGTCAGTTCCTGGAAGTTTGCTGCGAGTGTTCTGGAACGGGAGCGCGATGGATGTATGGTGTTATGTATGTGTACGTGCATGGGAGAAACGCGTGTCTCTGTGCCGGAATGGAATACTCCTCCGGAAATGAAAGAAGAGAACAGATGAACATAGTCACCTGTACTATATCTGTTATATCAACGCCTGTGAATATTGCTCTATTGTTTGGATAATCTTTTGGTGAACCAGTGTCGACGCTTACTTTTGGAGATTAAAAACAGACTTTGCCAGAGTGCTTGCCCTGAAAGTGTGCGTTGTATTATGTTAACGAAAGTGCACTCTTTTTTGTTTGAACGATTGAAAGTCGTTTTGTGAAAGGGAACACGGGACAGTAGACACTGGAGTAGAGTGCAGCTTTTTGTACACCCCTCCCAACTTCTCTTCCCATGATCCTCTTCTCAACAGCTCAGCAGTAACTGAAGTAATAGCCTGTATTGAGTAGAACTTCAGTTTGGCCTACTAGTCGTTAGAAAAACGGGTTTTAACGATATGTTTGATAGGAAAATCAGTTAAATTTGTTGTTGATGAAAAGAACTGGAATGTTATTGGTTTTCGAAGCTAGCCGATATCCTGTCCATCACTGCCAGCTGTCATTGCAGTCCTGCATCGAACACTCTGAAAATGTTCGCAAACTGTTTTCGTTTAAAGTTGTGCTTCACTGAGTGATCTCCAAGATACAGCACGTTCTCCAGAGATCGATACAGAAGAGAGACACTGGACTACCGATGCGTGGCGGAGTGGATATTCGGAGTGGTTTTGCAGCGATTGGGGTGGATCCATGACAGCGATGACTAAGAGAACTGTTCTTGGCCCCGGAAGACAGGACAAAGGGAGAGCATGGGTGAGACTTCGTGTGGGGTGGCCTCCCTTCATTGCACTCCGAACGAGTTCTCTTTCATTGTCTTTGTCTGTCTGTCTGGCTCTCTCTCTCTCTCTCTCTCTCTCTCTCTCTCTCTCTCTCTCTCTCTCTCTCTCTCTCTCTCTCTCTCTCTCTCTCTCTCTCTCTCTCTCTCTCTCTCTCTCTCTCTCTCTCTCTCTCTCTCTCTCTCTCTCTCAATAAGTTGGTAGTTATGTATTACGATTGTGTTTTCTCTAACGGTTATGAGTTTCACTTCTGATTTATTTCTCTTATTGTTTGTTATCATATAATGCATACGCTCTGGAAAAAAGAAAGAGAGGCCCCGTGACATTAAGGTGTATTATTATACTGTCAATCAGTTTGAAGCGTTTCTCTCTCTCTCTCTCTCTCTCTCTCTCTCTCTCTCTCTCTCTCTCTCTCTCTCTCTCTCTCTCTCTCTCTCTCTCTCTCTCTCTTCTCTCTCTCTCTCCTCTCCTCTCTCTCTCTCTCTCTCTCTCTCTCTCTCTCTCTCTCTCTCTCTCTCTCTCTCTCTCTCTCTCTCTCTCTCTCTCTCTCTCTCTCTCTCTCTCTCCCCTCCCCTATCATATAATGCATACGCTGCGGGAAAAAAGAAAGAGAGGCCCCGTGACATTAAGGTGTATTATTATGCCAATGTCAATTAAAACAGTTTGAAGCGTTTTGAAGCGTCTCTCTCTCTCTCTCTCTCTCTCTCTCTCTCTCTCTCTCTCTCTCTCTCTCTCTCTCTCTCTCTCTCTCTCTCTCTCTCTCTCTCTCTCTCTCTCTCTCTCTCTCTCTCTCTCTCTCTCTCTCTCTCTCTCTCTCTCTCTCTCTCTCTCTCTCTCTCTCTCTCTCTCTCAAGATGTTCTGTCTATTCTTGTTATGGCGGAGTTTGATTTTTGCAATTAATAATAATAATAATAATTAAAAAAGACTAATTCAAAGGTCCCAATTTTGTTAAGAATTCACTATTGCGCACTTGCTGTAATTGTCCCTTTTCAATTGCAATGCTCATGTATCCTCTGTGTGTGTGTGTGCGCGCGCGCGCGCGCGTGTGTGTGTGCGTGCGTGTGCGTGCGTGCGTGCATGTGTGCGTGTGTGTGTGTTGGCTTGAGGTTTTAAACAAACTGAAGCTGAGTCATTATTTGGCGGATGTTTGCCGCACTGGATCTGTGCTTTCCCGTGTACAAATCAATTTGTCTGCGTAGGTTACCTGTGTGTATGCATGTATCTACCCGCTCTCCTGCTCCTTTGATATCTAAAATAGACATACAAATGGTCATCAATCGTAAAGATAGCTTATGGGTATTTTATGGCAGATACTGTCTTACCTGCCACAGAGAAAGAGAATGGAACACCCTTTGATGTGCCACCCCCCCTACATTTCTCGGTTAATTGTATTTTTCCGTTATTGCCTTTCTTACCATACATAAAGCTGTATTTTAGGAACATTTTTAGCTAATAACCTTTTTGGAATACTAACCCTAACCCTAACCCTACCCCCCACCGTATAAGACGGAAAAACGCAACGAACCACAACTGTGACAAATCGCGGTGTACTGCAGTACATAGTGGGGGGTAGGGTTAGGTTTAGGGGTAGGGTTAGGGTTAGGGTTAGTATTCCAAAAAGGTAATTAGCTAAAAATGTTCCTAAAATGCAGCTTTATGTATGGTAAGAAAGGCAAAAACGGAAAAATACAATTAACCGAGAAATGCATGGGGGGTGGCACATCTTTACCTTTACCAAATTATTTTGCACTTAATGCATAGCAAGCATACACAGTCACAGACAGACAGAAACATACATTTTCGCACAAACATGCACGCACGTGTGCAAACACACACACACACACAGGTTAACGCGCACACACGCGTACATACGACTGAGCGCTCGCTCGCGCGCACATATGCACACATACACGCAAGCTCTCGCACACACAAGCGTGTATGTGGACATTCACAGAGAGAGAGGGAGAGAGAGAGAGAGAGAGAGAGAGAGAGAGAGAGAGAGAGAGAGAGAGAGAGAATACGAATACGAATGTTTTTAATGAGGGTAGAAAAGATAAGCTGGGTACCTTTTTTACACCATTGCCCTCAAAACAAAATCAACAAAAAATCAATGAAGGAAATGAAACTTGAAACTTGAAAATGGTTTATTTGATCTAGGCTATGTGCCCGTGTCAAATGGGAACAGGGGGGTTGGGCCAGAAAATAAAAAGTAATAATAATAAAGAACAGAATGAAGGAAAGAGAGAGAGAGAGAGAGAGAGAGAGAGAGAGAGAGAGAGAGAGAGAGAGAGAGAGAGAGAGAGAGAGAGAGAAAACAACAGACAAACATCATGCAGTGATGTAGACAGACAGACAGACAGAAACAAAGAAAATCATGCAGTGATCGAAAAAATGATTGGACAAACTGTCCTGAGACAAGATAAATCAATAGGACAATGTCCTGGCTCTTGCAGAAATCAATAAGACGAAGCGCGCCAGTGTTAACAATTTAATCAGACATTTGCCCTGACAGGGGAGAACGCAGTAGTACATATTAAATATTAATAGGTCAATGGTCTATGACCGAGGCCTTGGGACATCACTGAACATGTCCCTGATTGATCCGACAGTCCTCCTTTCTTTCTCTGTGCTCCACTTTGCCAGCGTTGTACAGAGGAGTTTGTACAGAGGGCCAATCCAATCAATGCGTGCCATGCTCTACATAACAGGCCATTACAACTGCCCCACGTGTTGTACGTTACGTGTTTGGTGTGTCACTAGTGTCAGACCATGACTTCCTGGCAGCAGAAGAGGCAAGCACTGTTCTGGAAAGATGGGCTGGGATTTGTTTACAGAGGAGAGGCTTTGCCCAAGAAACGTTCCCATTCCGTCACGTGGAAGCTTAGACTGTCGGTGATGGGTATGGTCGCCAATTAATCATCCACATAACAATACGCTGCAAAAACCATTTTCCATTGCTGTGGAAAGTCACGCAGCTCTCTCTCTCTCTCTCACTTTACTGTCGGCCCAAAGGCTAATGTTAAACCAATGATAACAACCATGTGGGCCTAAGCAAAGAACCTAGTGTACTAGTGTCTTAAAACGCTATGCTAAGAGAGAACATTGGCTTGAAAAGGTATTATATTTGTAACTCTTTCAATTGTAGAGGGTAGTGATAATGTGTGGTGTGTATGTGCATGCGCGCGTGTGTGTGCATGTGCGCGCGCGCGCGCACGCGCGTGTGTATGTGCGAGTGCGTGTGTGTGTGCTTGAGGGAGTGGTTCGCAGGTCATTCAGTGAATAGGTCTGCTTTGCCAAAGGGTGGGTAAAACCGATTTCTCTGGAATGATCGATATCGAGAGGTTGATCAGATCAATACCTTGTAGAAGAAAGGGACAATGCTAGCAAGTTAGACTAGCAAGTTAGACGGCATGCCACCTAAACGCACTACCAGTTATTCAGAGAGAGAGAGAGAGAGAGAGAGAGAGAGAGAGAGAGAGAGAGAGAGAGAGAGAGAGAGAGAGAGAGCGCTATCAGGCGTTGGAAGGGAAACAACCCATTGGAGATAACAATAATATATTTCGCTTTAGCGAAACGTGTGATTTAAACCTTTTTAAATATTCGGTTGGGCGAATTGTGTTTGTTGGAATAGGATATGTGATTAAACTGACATCATGGGCATTATCGATCGGATACGGGAGACAGTTCTACCACTTTTCATGATGATTGGTTCAATAGTTTAGACTGAGGAGCTTGGAACGTGAAGTGTGTCGCAAATATAAAGGCAGAGGCCCCTGTCCCAGTTACCATGTACTCCAACTCTTGCTATGAACTGGGGGTGCAAGAACCGATAAGACTGCACCTGTTTGCTCACAGGACTAGGAAGTTCCACCGTTGTTTCAAGTGTTTGACTAAATACCGGATGTAACCAGTACAGTCCTTGGCCGCTTGCTTGCTTGTTTGGTTGCCTAGCTATAAGTCATGTTTCTTTATTGTCCATTGGCATTGTACAACGCACATAGAAACTTGTCTTCCACCGTGTAAAATGAAAATATTAAATAAAAGTATGAAACATAAATTTACATTAACAAATATGTAACTCTCACACCACACCCAATCATTCATCCGCTCTCCGCTATCTTGCTCACTCATCATGCAACCCACCACCATTTCCGCCTTCATTTTTTAACCCTTTTTTTTTCTTTTTTCCTTCCTTTCCTCCTTTTTTCCTTGTTCCTTTTCTCTTTCCCCCCCTTGTTTTCGAGGTTTCATTTGTTTGTTGTCTTTCTTTTCTCCCTTTAATGGGTTCTTTCTTTACTCTTTAACATGTGAAAGTGTATCTTTTGAGATTTTACCTCATTCTGTTGAAATACAAACACTCTTTTGATACACAACTGCTGTAGAAGCGGGTGGGAGTGGTGTGTACCTCATAGTGTGAGACCTACAGTCATTCACAACAGACAGAGATGTGTAAACAGATTGCTTGTTTTGTTATAGAAAATAAAATACCGTGCATCTTTCATTCTCATGTTACTACTGGCCCAAACATAAGGCTTATGCCAACCAGTGATAACAACCATTTGAGTAAATGGCCTTATGAAGTCTGATAGTTCTATGGTATATTATTGTCTATTGACGTATTTGGTTTGGAATCAATGAACACACGTTTGGTCTGTTTCTGATTGGCAATAATTGGCAATCAGAGTGACTCAATTTCTGTATGGTCTTCGAAAGAAAGCAAGTCTTCGTTTGCAAATGAAAATATAGATTTTTGTTCTCTATTCATAATGTTGGTTGTCTGTCACATTTCCACATCATGGATCACGTTTTTCCCTTCCCGTATGTTCTTTACCCAAAGGGTCGCTTAGACTACATTGATTTTTTTCTGTAATTCACTTGCAAAATTATGTTAACTGAAGAAGTGTACAGCTTTACAAAGCAACGCAAAGGACGCTGTCAAACAAGCTTAGTAATAGTAGCCCTCTTTCTTTCTTTCTAGTTTGGGTTTTCTCCATGGTGTGTTGGGAATATTCACAACACCTTTTCATCAGGTTGTGTACAGCAATTTCAACATCACCGCCTGCACTTATAGTCTGGTAAATGGTGACTTTCTCGACAACTTCATTCAGTTATTCATCCAGTCATCCATACATTTATCCATTCATTCATTCATTTATCCATCCATCCCTTCCTTCCTTCCTTTCTTCATCCATCCAGTCATCCATACATTCATTCATTTATCCATCCATCCCTTCCTTCCTTCCTTTCTTCATCCATCCAGTCATCCATACATTCATTCATTATCCATCCATCCCTTCCTTCCTTCCTTTCTTCATCCATCCAGTCATCCATACATTCATTCATTCATTCATTTATCCATCCATCCCTTCCTTCCTTTCTTCATCCATCCAGTCATCCATTTCATTCATTCATTTATCCATCCATCCCTTCCTTCCTTCCTTTCTTTATCCATCCAGTCATCCATACATTCATTCATTTATCCATCCATCCCTTCCTTCCTTCCTTTCTTCATCCATACATTCATTCATTTATCCATCCATCCCTTCCTTCCTTTCTTCATCCATCCAGTCATCCATACATTCATTCATTTATCCATCCATCCCTTCCTTCCTTCCTTTCTTTCCATCCAGTCATCCATACATTCATTCATTTATCCATCCATCCCTCCTTCCTTCCTTTCTTCATCCATCCATCATCATACATTCATTCATTTATCCATCCATCCCTTCCTTCCTTCCTTTCTTCATCCATCCAGTCATCCATACATTCATTCATTTATCCATCCATCCCTTCCTTCCTTCCTTTCTTTATCCATCCAGTCATCCATACATTCATTCATTTATCCATCCATCCCTTCCTTCCTTTCTTCATCCATCCAGTCATCCATACATTCATTCATTTATCCATCCATCCCTTCCTTCCTTTCTTCATCCATCCAGTCATCCATACATTCATTCATTTATCCATCCATCCCTTCCTTCCTTTTCTTCATCCATCCAGTCATCCATACATTCATTCATTTATCCATCCATCCCTTCCTTCCTTTCTTCATCCATCCAGTTATCCATACATTCATTCATTTATCCATCCATCCCTTCCTTCCTTTCTTCATCCATCCAGTCATCCATACATTCATTCATTTATCCATCCATCCCTTCCTTCCTTCCTTTCTTCATCCATCCAGTCATCCATACATTCATTCATTTATCCATCCATCCCTTCCTTCCTTTCTTCATCCATCCAGTCATCCATACATTCATTCATTTATCCATCCATCCCTTCCTTCCTTTCTTCATCCATCCAGTCATCCATACATTCATTCATTTATCCATCCATCCTTCCTTCCTTTCTTCATCCATCCAGTTATCCATACATTCATTCATTTATCCATCCATCCCTTCCTTCCTTTCTTCATCCATCCAGTCATCCATACATTCATTCATTTATCCATCCATCCCTTCCTTCCTTCCTTTCTTCATTCATCCATCCAGTTCATCCATCCATCCCTTCCTTTCTTCATCCATCCAGTCATCCATTCATTCGTTCATTTATCCATCCATCCCTTCCTTCCTTTCTTCATCCATCCAGTCATCCATCCATCCCTTCCTTTCTTCATCCATCCAGTCATCCATTCATTCGTTCATTTATCCATCCATCCCTTCCTTCCTTTCTTCATCCATCCAGTCATCCATACATTCATTCATTCGTTCATTTATCCATCCATCCTTTCCTTCCTTCCTTTCTTCATCCATCCAGTCATCCATACATTCATTCATTCGTTCATTTATCCATCTATCCCTTCCTTCCTTCCTTTCTTCATCCATCCAGTCATCCATACATTCATTCATTCGTTCATTTATCCATCTATCCCTTCCTTCCTTCCTTTCTTCATCCATCCAGTCATCCATACATTCATTCATTTATCCATCCATCCCTTCCTTTCTTCATCCATCCAGTCATCCATACTTCATTAATTTATCCATCCATCCATCCATTCATTCATTCGTTCATTTATCCATCCATCCCTTCCTTCCTTCCTTTCTTTTTGTTCTTTTTCAGACTTTCTCTGTTGTTAGCAAAATAATGGCGTACTCTTTTCTTTTC
>CM065680.1:98124441-98131941 GCA_017654935.2 Phymorhynchus buccinoides
GCCGGCCAAGGACGGGGCTGCTTTCCCCAGCCGAGGCGGAGCGATCCCCCGTAGCAGCCACTCCTCGTCTTCTGCCTCCCGGCCCCAGCGGCGCGGGAAGAAAGGGCGGCACTCGCAGGGCAGGCGCTACAAGAACCCCCTGGAGCCTCACCCCGAGGAAGCCGGGGCGGAGTCGCAGAGTCTGAGCGAGTCCAGAAAGTCTGCCTCATCCTCGCGCCGCCTTCATGGGCAGGTGAATTACGGGGCGGATCTGGATGATGATCTGGAGATGACTCAAGGATCCGTGGCGTCCGGATCTTCAGGATCCTCATCCTACGCCAACCCCTCCGTCATCATCAAAGTGGACTCTTCCCATGCGGGGGGAGAGGGTTCTCCGTCTCGCGAACGTTCCGCTCCCGGGGAGCAGGAAACTGACTTGACTCTGGACCCTTATCTTGCCCCAGAGCACCGCAACGACCGTACAGCCCGCGGGGACAATGACGATGATCGTGACGATGACGATGTGGGCGAGGAAGATGAAAGCGGGCGTATGAGCCAGTCCACGTTAGGCTCTCAAGATCTGTTAGACGAAGACGCTGATGAAGAACCCGGGGCCGCCAAACAACGCCTGGACAACCAGATACTGGAGCTTCTGTCCTGAGGGTTCCTGGGGACACTTGGTTTCTTCTTGGTACCCCTAGACAACTGTCTCATACAGAGGTGTCCCTAAGAAATGTCCCAAGTTGATGAGCTGCCTGTTCTTTTCTGTGCCGAGGTTTTAGGAGGAAACTGTTGCATTTCTACTGCTGTTGTTGTTTGCCTTATTTATTAGGCGGCCTTCTGCTTCGTTTACTACTGCTGGTATTTCGAAGATTGCTAGAGCTTCGTGTGATTTGTTTGTGAGAAAAGGGTGATGTGATTGGTGTATTCTTCATTAAGCTGCATGTGTTACCATCCCCATTCTGTTCTGGGATATGTAATAGCGGTGTATGATTTTGCTTCTTGTATCATGTTCAAACTTGTGCGTGGCATTCGAATGGTCATGATAGTTTCTTTTAGTAGAGTATGTGTGTGTAAAATTGTTTGTACTATATGTGTGCATGCGCGCGCGTTTGTGTGTGTATAAGTGTGTGTGTGTGTATATATATATATATATGTGTGTGTGTGTGCGTGCGTGCGTGTGTGCGTGTGCGTGCGTGTGTGTGTGTGTGTGTGTGCTGCCCCATGCATGTGCTATTGCATGTGTCTTGTGTGATAGAGTGTTTTATTGTATGTGAGAGAGAGAGAGAGAGAGAGAGAGAGAGAGAGAGAGAGAGAGAGAGAGAGAGAGAGAGAGAGAGAGAGAGAGAGAGGTTTAACGCCTTTCCACTTGACGTGATAACGTGATATTGATGGTGTATCTGTGTAGATGTGATATTCTAATGCACACGTCGCGTATCAAATGCACGTACATTTGCGTTCGGAATTGAAATCAACGCCAAAATCTGCCAAGCAACAATAATTTACGAGAGAAATGCAGTTTACGCAATCGACCATCATGACAAATACTGTGAAAACGTCTACATACTGAATACGTTGACCGAAGATTAACAGTGTCATCAATGTATCATCGTCATGTTCATCTTTAATCGATGTTAAACAATCTATCTAATCTTGTTGTTGGAGTAGAGTGCTACGGTATTACTTTGCCACCATGTGCAGAACCTGTAACTGTGCTGAATTCTTCTTCGTCTTCTTCTCTTGAGGGCCCACGGTCAATGAGCTGACCATTCTGAGGAATGGCACTTAAAATTCATTGGAGATGGTTTCGTGCTGTTGTGCAGATCAAAGAAGGCATGTAGGACGGTTAAAGATGTTTTTCCTTTTCAAACGCTGCTTGGTTAAGGTATATAATATAATATATATGTGTGTGTGTGTGTGTGTGTGTGTGTGTGTGTGTGCGTATGCGTGTGCGTGCGCGCGCACGAGAGCACGATCGCCTACTGCTGGTCAGTCGGTCTATTTTCAGACTACATTTAATTATCATTAATCTATTTTTTTTAACAAAATGAAGTTGCATAGCTTGGAAACTACAACAGGATTGTGTTGTTGCTCATATTAGTTGTTGTCATTTTCGATATGGGAGAGGACTTTACGATCGTGTCTGGGGTTTTTTCCTCTCCTGTCCATCCACTTAATATTTTGTAAACCGCTTCACGTAATGATTTAAAATTTTGTACAGTGGCGTATTACTGTAAGCGTCTGAGGCTCTTCAAGTAACTGTAACTTTAACTTGACCTTTCGCATTGAAATGGGGATGAGGAGAAGCTGCAGATAACGTGTTGCCGCACTCGGTCACAGCATTATAAGGGGCGTATTTGCTAGAAGATATTATCACAACATGAATAACGAAGGCCTATTTAGGGTGACTAAAAACAAAGCAACCCACAAAATCGTTAATGCAATTATGGATAGTAAAACTATCATTCTGATTTTTCAGGTATATGGAGGAGATTCAATGCATGAGAGGCTGCAACAGTTTGTTTTCCCAAGACGCCACGGAGAACTCCAGAAAATGACAGTTTCCATGGTAACCCATTTTTTAAATTTTAGAAAAGTCCCTTTTTGAGGGGTAAAAACACTTTCGCAGAAAATTTCCACTGTTGACAAACTGCCTGTTTCTCAAAAACGACTTGTCTTTTTTTGCCCTGTAAACTGAAATGCAAGACAGTAGTGGATATCCCGACTTTTTGAGCCCACACGTGAATGGACATTGTGTCCAGATACCGTAGAAAATGAAATTCCAAGCGGAGACATTGAAATTGCGAAAGCATTTCTGGACCTCAAAAGGGGCTGACTTCTGAAAATCATGGAAACAGTTAAATTTGGAGCACACAAACAAATCTTGGAAAAAAACCCAAATTGCTGTGGTCTTTCATGCAGTGAATTTTGTTTATAAACACGAAAAAATCGAAACGACATCTTGTACATTAAATGTTTTTATGGTCAATTTAGTGGGTTGTATATTGTTTTATTAGACAAGCTGTAGTACCATCTGGCAAACACCCCTCGAGATTTTCATGTTGAAGAAACTAGAAACCCGATCGTCTTAAAAGTGATGTTGTGCAGGCGCAACCAGAGTACTACGCATTTCTCTCATGTGTGTGAGTTTGCTATTGCTATGTATCATTTGTGATTTGTGTTGCATCCTCCACACCCTAAAATAGGGGGAAAAGGATTACATTAATCTTGAATCTTCTTGTTGTAGTTGTTTATTTGTATCAGTTCAGGATACGAAGCTGACATTCCATGACAGGGGGCAATTATTCATTTTACGGAATATAAGGCGCACCTGATTATAATGCGCATCCACAAAATTTTACGCAGAATTTTAATTTTGTTATTATTGTTTCTGACTATTATTTGTCATTATTGTAAGGCGCAGGTGTCTCAGTCTAGGAGAAAAGTATGGTCTATTGTAAAGTATGGCAAATCTTTGATGTAGGCTAATGCTTGGTTTTTTATTATACTTAGCAGTTCTGAATGTGATTTGAACGTGATCAATGTATTTGTTTCTCCTTTTTTAAACTTGTATTTAATATAGTCCATAATGTAATTAAAAAAATAAAACTTATTATATTTACACCCTTTTTACTTATACGATTTCAAATATGGACGGAACCATGTGTGATCTCAATTCCTGACAATGAACTGCTTGTCATGTGTGACGCCATTTCCTTTCAAACTCGTGAGCATGCGTACTTCACTCTCCCTTAACAAAGATCTCGTTGCATTTTCGCTTGTGTGTGTGTGTGTGTGTGTGTGTGTGTGTGCGTGCGTGCGTGTGCGTGCGCGCGTGTGTATGCGTGCGCGTGTGCGTGTGCGTGCGTGCGTGCGTAACTGTGTTGTTTATAAGATAAATTAAAAAATAATATCTGGTTGTGCTTTAAAACTGCTGCTTCAAATTGTGAATCACTTTTGCAACATTTCAATGCATACGTTCATGTTCCAGCAAGGCAATGCTAAATTTGGACTAGCCCACATATTGGTCCAGCTATATTCTTGATACATTTGTTTTAGAAAAACAATGTTCAAAGCTATTTCCTCGATTATGTTCACATGTTTTGTTCGTCATCAATGTGCCTGAATAATGATGAGACAGTGAGGCTACGAGAGAGGATATAGTGAAATGAATAAGGGGAAGGAACTTCTCGTAATTAACTCTCTTTTACCAAAATTATTTATGGCACCTATTCGCCTAGCAAAGTGACAGTAGCAGCCACAACAATACAGACCCAAGTTCATCCTCAACTTGGGTCTGTATTGTTGTGGCAACTACTTTCACTTTGCTAGGCGAATAGGTGCCATAAATAACTTTGGTAAAAGGGAGTTAATTGCGAGAAGTTCCTTCCGCTTATTAATTTCACTATGTGCCCGAATAGTGTTCTTTGGGTTCCAGGAAAGAGCGGCAGTAATGGTTGTATCGTCTGATTTCAAACATTTATGATTGAATTTTCTGGAAGAAAAGTTGAAGATGGGATTACGTCTGTCATTAGAATAATCAAACGTATAAATCATATTAAAATAATAAATGGCAATCATTTTGTGAGCAGATACTAGCCTTGTGTAACTCTTTAATTATTACGCTAATTAAAAAAGCCATAGCAAATGGCAGTCGCTTTATAGGCAAATGAGTGACTTATTATGATTATTTTTTTGGTTGCTGTTTATTTATAAAAAAAATTATAATCTTGTTGAGAAAAGATGATGCTGAATTATGTTGATCAATATTAATGTTGATGCATGATATGTTATAAGTGTTGTTATGACAGTTTATTTACAAGTAGGCTACATGACATCTTTATTTTACATAAGAATATTATAGTCTGCATTACATTCCGATTTGTACATGGTGCATGAAACCAAGACATAAATCAAAACAGCCGTGCGTGTGTGTGTCCGTGCAACCTAGTATCTATGATTTATTAAATGATAAATGCAGAATGAGTCTGTGTCTATGTGTGTTGTTGTGCGCGCGCGCGTGTGTGTGTGTGCATGCGTGTGTGTGCGTGCGTGCATGCATGCGTGCGTGTGTGTCACTGTGTGTGTGTGTGTGTGTGGGGAGGGGGGGGGGGGGGGGTTCTGTGTCTGTCTGCTTTGTGCATGCGTTGTTGCTGGTTTGTGTCATTCTTGCATCTATTATTTGTTATCTGCTTATTCATGAACACTTGGTTGTAAAGCGCTTTGGGCTCGTTTGAGGTAAAGCGCTATATAAATGTACTGTTATTATTATTATTATTATTATAATAATTATTATAATTATAATAATTATTATAACAATAGTAATAAGAATAACCCTATTATGATTTTTTTAATTATTATTATTATTCTTATTATTATTCTTATTCTTATTCTTATTATTATTATTATTATTATTCTTATTATTATTATGGCTCAGTGGCAGTGTCATGGGTTCGTCCTAGTGGAGGTCTTGGGTTCGAGACCCATCAGTCTCATAGGAGTTTTTCGCCTAGACCGGCTCCTACCCAGAATGAATGTACCGTGGACTCAATGGGAAGACTGAAGCCACGCATTCTTGTCGAGTTTCATCCACCTCTAATTAGACCTCTGTACACGTTAACATTTTCACTCTGCCCCCCATGGCAACACAAAGATAAGTCACATTTCGACTGGCCTATCACTGTGTTGCCATGGGGAGAGAGTGACAAATGTTGACTTGTGTTGAGACCATTAACGGGTGTGTTTTTTGAGAGTGTTGCTCTAATTTCAAGACTAACACTGCAGGTGTCTGTGTCTCTCGGGCCTGGTTGATGCCAGGATAAATTTGAAAGCGAGCGTTGAGGACAGCCCTGTCACGGGACTTACTTCGTAATGGACCCCATATCACCGTCTTCAATGGAATCGAGCTCACGTTCATCGACCACCATAACAACAAGTCTCAAATAGATATGTCCTGTTATCACGGTCATCTCAGTTTTGATAACTGCTTTGGCTTTGGCGCATTCAAGGGCGGGGTCAACGGGATCGGTATGCTCATGGGATCCGTCGGTGGACGGACATGGGGGTGGGGGGTGGGGGTGTCTTCGGGGGAGGATCTCACTCACCCTGGTTTCCGCGACACGAGGAAGGGGTAATTCATCTTCAAGGACCCGTGGTCATAACATTCTGTTCTTTTATTAAGCTACATTGTTGAAAAAGTTAAAGTGTGAATGTGTAGTGTGCACGGTTGCATTTTTGAACCGCTTCACACTCGTACCTTACTGCTCTGTTCAATAAAAACGAAAGTGCTTTGAATTGGAACAAGGGGCTGTGCTCTCTCTCTCTCTCTCTCTCTCTCTCTCTCTCTCTCTCTCTCTCTCTCTCTCTCTCTCTCTCTCTCTCTCTCTCTCTCTCTCTCTCTCTCTCTCTCTCTCACTCTCTCTCACTCACTCACTCACTCACTCACTCACTCACTCACTCACTCACTCTCTCTCTCTCTCTCTCTCTCTCTCTCTCTCTCTCTCTCTCTCTCTCACTCTCTCTCTCTCTCTCACTCTCTCTCATTCTCTCTCTCTCTCTCTCTCTCTCTCTCTCTCTCTCTCTCTCTCTCTCTCTCTCTCTCTCTCTCTCTCTCTCTCTCTCTCGCTCTCTGTGCTTGTGTTAAAACGGGGAATGTGACTATGTCTTGCTTTGATATAAGATTATATGACAGCACATTAATTTATTTAGTCTATAAAACGATGGTTAATGTTTCTTGCATTTTTTATTATGCAATTTGGCTCATTTTATTAACTTATGTGATCTTGTCTCTTTATAAATGCATAACTTATTCAACAAATGTTTTTTTGATGGAGATTAGTTTGGTTATTAAAACAGCTCTATGTGAAATTGTCATGAATGTTGGTGTGTGTGTGCGTGTGCGTGTGCGTGTGTGCGTGCGCGTATGTGTGTGTGATATATATTCAACGAGCTTCACAAATATGAAAACTAAATCCACAATGGCTGCTCGATTGCGTTGAACTATCGTTATTTATTTTGGCACAAAAGCCACAAGATCACTAGTGATATGCAATGACTGCACAGGATTTGTTCCAATAAAAGTGAGAGGCACCTGTCTTTTGTTCCCATGGCAACAGAATATATTCCGTTATCAATGGCAACACGTATAACATAGTAGGCCTACAGGCATCACTTTTCTACAATTAAAAAAAATCCGCAAATGATGGAAAGATAGACTATGATCAGATTCTTTGATTGAAGCGTTGTTCGCCTATTTTTGTACTGAGTAACATGTTTTAACATGTTCAATACCAGCACGTTCAAAAGAAAGGCAAGCTGAAGCTTTTAAGTGTAATAAAACAAACTGAATAGAAACCATTTCATTTAAACATATCAAGGCATCTATCATTTGCTCCTATTACTAAGCATATTTGTTTTCAAATCTCGAAAATGAAAGAAAAAATAGAGCTGGAAAGCACTGAGACAGTACACATTTCTGCAAAATGAACAATTATGTTTGGGTGTGCTTAAACCCAGCCACTG
>CM065680.1:98136941-98153888 GCA_017654935.2 Phymorhynchus buccinoides
ATCCAAAATTTCTTCTGCTTTAAAACAGCTCACTTTTCACATCGTTTCTGTCGTGGTTGCATTTTCACGTGAGAGTTGTGTCACCGGGGTAGGGTTGCTTAAAAAAGCGCAGTTTGTCACTGTTTGAATGAACTGTGGTCACTATATTCTGTTACGGCAACATGCAAAAAGCGCGACTCTCTGAATATTCCCATTTGCGCGACCGTACGAAAAGAGCGAATGTCACTGACAGAAAGAGCGAATGTCACTGACAGAAAGAGCGAATGTCACTGACAGAAAGAGCGAATGTGACTGACAGAAAGCGAGAGGGTCGTTGAGGATTGGGATGGGGCAAGAAGTACCTTACAAAAACAAAAGTCTGTTACTTTCTTGCTATCCCTAACCCTATCCCTAACCCTATCCCTAACCTATCCCTAACCCTAACCCTATCCCTAACCCTATCCCTAACCTATCCCTAACCCTATCCCTAACTTTCTGAGTTTTATGCGACTCTCTAAAATTCGCTCTTTTTGTCATTACTGTTCGCTCCTTTCGGCATCTTGTAGTTCGCGCATTTCGTATCGCGCTTTTCGAAAAGTCGCGCTTTTCGAATGCTCCGTCTGTTACAGCTTGACTTCGCAGTACGTTCGGCAACATCATTTTGAGGTTATATACTTTTAAAGACACACTGAGCCAGACTGATTAAGTCCCTTTTTGTTCTGGGTCGGTGTGGCCCACGTACAGACTTTCCTCATATACGATCGAGGCTGCTCTTTAAAGTGATGTCTAGTTTTCGTGCATGAGGAAATTTGTATGGGAGCCACACTTGGTCAAAATAAGATTTCTTACCAGCTATAAGAAGGAAAACCCGTGAAACCCGTGATTGGATCATTAAAAAAAAGTCGGGTAATCTTGCGTGAATTTTGTGCTTGAGAAAGATTGGGAGGTTTAATTGTTTCCGTTTTTAATTTTGTTTGTTAAAGGGCCACCCTGACGGATGAGTTTTTGTAAGAAACACGTCCAGATCACCAGGAAAACACCCTTTACAGAGATTGCAACACTCTCTTTGCTCTGGTTTCCTAGAAATCAGACCGTCAAATCGGCGATTCCTCCTTAGCGGAGGTGCTGGAAGTCAAATTATTTCACCCAAAGAGAAGGCGTGTGCCATCTCTTTTCTAATGGCCGCCTGCGTTTAGACCAAATCGTTTGCACGAAAATGTTCGCAAAACAAGCCTTATTTTTTAAAATATTTTTTTTATACAGATTACCCAAAGGAGTTTTGCTCACAACAAAGGAAACAGCTCCATTTTTTTGTTACTGCACTACAAAAAACACACAACCACAATGAGTGACCTTCACCCACCCCATCCAAAATGGCTACTATCTCCGGCATCTCCGCCAAGGAAGAATCGCCGTTTTTACGGTTTAATGTTTAGGACACCAGAGCAAAGTGAGTGTTCCGATCCTTGAAAAGGCTGTCTTTCTGTCGATCTCGACGAATTTCTTGCAAAAACTCATCCATCAGGGTCCACCTTTAAGGCAGCGATAATGTGATCACAAGCTAATGCATTGGATTGTCCTTACACAGTGTATTTTCAGTTGTCTTTGTCTAAGAGCTTTTACAATACAGCGTTTTGATTATGCATGTCGTCCACCTTGACCACAGACTGACCCAGTTTGACCTCCCTCCCAGCCTTGGACCCTTTGCTATACGCCACAAGCACACCACTCACCACAGGGACAGACACATACTGACCTACCTCCCAGCCCAGGACCCTTTGCTATACGCCACAGGCACACCACACCACAGGGACAGACACAGACTGACCTCCCTCCCAGCCCAGGACCCTTTGCTATACGCCACAAGCACACCACTCACCACAGGGACAGACACATACTGACCTCCCTCCCAGCCCAGGACCCTTTGCTATACGCCACAAGGGACACACACTCACCACAGGGACAGACACATACTGACCTCCCTCCCAGCCCAGGACCCTTTGCTATACGCCACAGGCACACTCACCACAGGGACAGACACATACTGACCTCCCTCCCAGCCCAGGACCCTTTGCTATACGCCACAAGGACACCACTCACCACAGGGACAGACACATACTGACCTCCCTCCCAGCCCAGGACCCTTTGCTATACGCCACAAGGACACCACTCACCACAGGGACAGACACATACTGACCTCCCTCCCAGCCCAGGACCCTTTGCTATACGCCACAAGCACATCACTCACCACAGGGACAGACACAGACTGACCTCCCTCCCAGCCCAGGACCCTTTGCTATACGCCACAAGCACATCACTCACCACAGGGACAGACACAGACTGACCTCCCTCCCAGCCCAGGACCCTTTGCTATACGCCACAAGCACACCACTCACCACAGGGACAGACACAGACTGACCTCCCTCCCAGCCCAGGACCCTTTGCTATACGCCACAAGGACACCACTCACCACAGGGACAGACACAGACTGACCTCCCTCCCAGCCTAGGACCCTTTGCTATACGCCACAAGGACACCACTCACCACAGGGACAGACACAGACTGACCTCCCTCCCAGCCCAGGACCCTTTGCTATACGCCACAAGCACATCACTCACCACAGGGACAGACACAGACTGACCTCCCTCCCAGCCCAGGACCCTTTGCTATACGCCACAAGCACACCACTCACCACAGGGACAGACACAGACTGACCTCCCTCCCAGCCCAGGACCCTTTGCTATACGCCACAAGCACACCACTCACCACAGGGACAGACACATACTGACCTCCCTCCCAGCCCAGGACCCTTTGCTATACGCCACAAGCACATCACTCACCACAGGGACAGACACATACTGACCTCCCTCCCAGCCCAGGACCCTTTGCTATACGCCACAAGCACATCACTCACCACAGGGACAGACTCATACTGACCTCCCTCCCAGCCCAGGACCCTTTGCTATACGCCACAGGCACACCACAGGGACAGACACAGACTGACCTCCCTCCCAGCCCAGGACCCTTTGCTATACGCCACAAGCACACCTCTCACCACAGGGACAGACACATACTGACCTCCCTCCCAGCCCAGGACCCTTTGCTATACGCCACAAGGACACCACTCACCACAGGGACAGACACATACTGACCTCCCTCCCAGCATTGGACCCTTTGCTATACGCCACAAGCACATCACTCACCACAGGGACAGACACAGACTGACCTCCCTCCCAGCCCAGGACCCTTTGCTATACGCCACAAGGACACCACTCACCACAGGGACAGACACATACTGACCTCCCTCCCAGCATTGGACCCTTTGCTATACGCCACAAGCACACCACTCACCACAGGGACAGACACATTGACCTCCCTCCCAGCCTAGGACCCTTTGCTATACGCCACAGGCACATCACTCACCACAGGGACAGACACAGACTGACCTCCCTCCCAGCCCAGGACCCTTTGCTATGCGCCACAAGGACACCACTCACCACAGGGACAGACACAGACTGACCTCCCTCCCAGCCTAGGACCCTTTGCTATACGCCACAAGGACACCACTCACCACAGGGACAGACACATTGACCTCCCTCCCAGCCTAGGACCCTTTGCTATACGCCACAGGCACATCACTCACCACAGGGACAGACACAGACTGACCTCCCTCCCAGCCCAGGACCCTTTGCTATACGCCACAGGCACACCACTCACCACAGGGACAGACGCACTGCATACGGCACGGTCCGATTGTGACGATGTATGTGAGTCATGATTCACGTGAAATAGTTCCGCCTAAAAATAATTCTACTGTTTTTGCTCACTCTACTCATGTGGACCCCGATAGACGAATGACATCAAATGTCCGATACAAAAATGCAGGTATTTCATCAGATTAGCTTAGACAGCAGAATTTCAGGAGAATCATGTCTCTCAAATGTCACAGTCGGATCGAATCGTATGCAGTGTGTCTGCTCCTTAATACTCACGTATATGTATTGGCGCATGCATGCACACACTCAGGCACACACAGACATGCACATATGCTTACGCGTGTACGCCGATACATATACGCGCATTACATTGACACAAGCGTTGACACAAAGTCATAAATGGTAAACAAAATCAATGATAAATCTCCATGTCTCTCACTGTATCTCTTCCTATCTGCTTGTCTGACTTATTTCTCTGGAATGCCTGCATCGAACCATGTGATATTCAGATAGAACCGCGCCATTCCTTTAATTGTTTTGGACAGAAAAAAAGTATTGTCTTAAAGTGAATATCTTATAGGTTTAAAAAACCATCTTGTAATAAAATAACTAACCAGAGCAAGACTAGGCATTTTCATTTGTCAAATGGACATCTTTTCTGAATTAAAAAAAAGCTTTCGACGAAAATGGTGTTTTACGTCCTCTTGGTCTGAATCAGACACATATGGGACATTTGTAAATACAAATATGGTGGGAACAATACTGGAGGCAATGCCCGGAGGCAGTACAAAACCAGTAAAGTCCCGATTTAAATTTTGATTAATACGTACACATAGGTATAGCGGAAACCACGCCTCGGGTAAACCTCATCGGCTATGGCACCGCTACAAGGAGTAAGTTTTTAAAAAAAAGCAAAAAAAAAAAGCTTTCGATTATCCTAACGGCTGAAATTCGATGAAATCCGATGCTAAATTCATAGCCATTAATTTACTTATTGTAAAACCCTACGAAAAAGAGAATTGTCACTGCATAACACTTACGGTAAATCATCTTTGTTTAAATTAGCTACAGTACATGTTCTTGTTAAAAATCAAATTTTAAGCTTTCAATAAGCATTTTTTGGTGCGTTTTAAACAAACATAAATATTCCAAATATTTTATCTAGGTGACGTTCTGGACCAAAAAAATAAGCCTGAAGGATGTCTACCTTAATTCAGATAAAACTTCCGGTGATGCAAATTACTGACTGAGCAATATTTCTGAGCAGCAAGGCTCCTGATACAGGTAGGTTAAACAAATATTTATTAATGTTTAAAACAATCTCAGACATTGCAATATATTTAGTAATATTTAGTTTCAAAACCAAGATATCCTAAAGCATTGAACAATATTTGAGAAGGGGTTAAAGTTCGCGATGTTGATTAGACCTATATGTTGTATGGATAGGGGAAGACGGGGTAAAAAGCGCATGGGCGGGTAAGAAGCCCACCCCAATTATCTCATGAAATGAAGCAAATTTCAGTCTCATTTTGCCCATGAGACGAGCGTTAATGTCTAGCATTCGTCTCATGGGCAAATTTGACTGAAATTTTCTTTATTTCATGAGATAATTGGGGTGGGCTTCTTACCCGCCCATGTGCTTTTTACCCCGTCTTCCCCTACGTGCGTGACTATGACAACGCGTTTATTATGTGGCATGTTATTATTACTATTATTACTATTTGGTATAGTCACAGAGGCGTCTCTGTGAAATTCGGGTTGCTCCCCACTTGGCGCGCCACCCAATGTTTTTTACACACGATGTTTGAGTGATTGATGAGGAAGAAAAGGTTGGAAGGGGTAAATGTTGACCAAATGACTACTTTTTCATTGCGACTGGGATTAACGTGTGCTAAGTGCATGGGCACACGGGACCTCGGCATCCGAAAGACGCGTTGCGATGCGTTGTGTTGTGCTGTGCGTGCGAGTGTGTGTGTACACGCGTGTGAGTGTGCGTGCGCATGCACGTACGTGTGTATGCGCGTCTGTGTGCACGTGCATATACACAATAACTAGTCTCAACACACACGAACACATATCACATTTCACCCTTTTATTCACAGCACGTGAACACACACACAGGAAACAATCACATGTGGAGTAAAAGCACAACCATATGTTTAAGTAACAGATTTAAAAGATCGTGACCAAAAATGTCTATCTCGTGCATAGACACCACTGTAGTACTGACGGTTAAAACGCAAGATTCATTTGCATTGAATTAAACTAATTACGTTTCTAATGTTTGCAACGGTGCATGTTAATGTCCATGAAACTTGGGCACGACATGCCTTTAGGCACGTTTACTGAGTACCGGGGTCCTATTTTTGTACAGATCTTTTCAAGTCCATATCAAAATAATTATATAGGATGGAAGACAGTGTCATTCTTCCCATACAGAAGCGAAAAGGTATACTTTTTGTTATTCGTTTTGTTTTATAACCAAGAAAAGAATGATAGTACAAACTGATATAAAGCCTTCGATATGATCTGGAAAGAATCTGCACAAAAATATCTGGGTCTGTATTCACATTTAAATAGCATTAGACTTATCATAATGATATCTTAGAAGTCCTTCCAAAGTCGTATTAAATCCTACTACTTTAGGACTTCTACGATATCATGATGATAAGTCGCATACTATCACAATGTGAATACAGGCCCAGGTTTTCAGTTCCTAGAAGCCTATTTGTCGAGCACAGTGTGATTACCAACCGCGATCGTAGAGAGCCAATTGGTAATGTTTTCACTCGTGTCTGAGGCGGACTATGTTTGTATGTTTGTATGTATCCTCTCTAGCGTTTGAACGGATGGACTTAAGATGCTCAAATTTTGCATGCGGGTAGGTAATGGAGAGATCTAGGCCAGGTTCGATAATGAAGGTCATGGGTCAAGGGTCAAAGGTCAAGGTCACTGGAGCCGAAAACGCTGCCGCGCGGTTGGTGATTTAGCGTCTTAACGCTCTAGTTTTATGTTTTTGTTTTTCTAAGAGTAATAATAATTTTCTTAAATCGTATTCCCCATATAATTTTCAATCGTTGCGTTTCTTAAAAACAAAATCATTAAAAGTCCCAACACATATGACACGACCAACCTAACATGATAACTCTACTAACGTTCAGAAAATGATGATCTAAAACAACTAACGGATGGCAGTCTTGTTCTAAAACACCCTTTCCGTTGTTAAAACACGAGACTTATAAAATATTGCATTAAAATGGTAGTAATAAGAGAATCTTAAACAAAACAACCCAAACAAAACAGATGGCTTTGTGTAAAGCATGCGTTGTCTTCAGTCATTATGGAATATGAAACAGATAATAAAAAAGAAGGGGCAAGTGAGACAAAACAGATCGTACTTATAGATATGAATAACGAAACTTTTGGTGACAAAGATAAAAGTTGACGCACACAGAGACTACACGAAGGATGACAATAACATTGAGAAATCGTTTTCTTAGATAAGACATTGAAAGTTAAGATTATTTTCTAGCTGATGTAAAGGAAAAAAAGACAAGACTGGCCTTACACAGGATCCTTCTTGCACTTAAAACATTTGCATAAAAGGTCACAGTTCTACAGTCACGTGCTACTATCTTTCAGCATACACAACCACTGTCCCAACGCCGTAGCTCACCTCCGTGGCATCTTCCCCACGCTTTGCTGTCAATAACTACTCTATTTTCCTTTCCTTTCTTTTATCCTAGTAGAAATGAGTCAATGCCGTGGACCTGTATTCACATCGAGATAGTATGAGACTTATCATGATACTATCTTAGAAGTCCTTCTAAAGTCCTATCAAACTGTACTACTTTAGAAGTTCTAAGATATCATAATGATAACTTTCATACTATCTCAATGCGAATACAGACCCTGGATAACAAAGTGTTGTCACTAACTATTGTTCTCCCTGATTTACGTGTTTTTTTAATTTTATAGTAGATATTGAGAGAATGCCCTGGAGAACTTCATAAACTTCTGACAAAGACACTGGAGTGTGGTGATTGTGGCAGAGGGTGAAGTCTTCAATACATTGCCCTCAGATGGTTCCCTCCCTCAGAACGGTCCTCTGCACCAGGCCTCTTTCCAGCATCCAGGCCAGTTGAAAACACCCCTCCAGTTCATCCCAGTCTTCCATAGAGGCTTTCTGTTGACACAGACAGTTGACAGTCTTGTAGCTTAGACACTCCACTCGTGGTAGTAGTAGTAGTAGTAGTAGTAGTAGTAGTAGTAGTAGTAGTAGTAGTAGTAGTAGTAGTAGTAGTAGTAGTAGTAGTAGTAGTAGTAGTAGTAGTAGTAGTAGTAGTAGTAGTAGTAGCAGCAGCAGCAGCAACAGCAGCAGTAGTAGTAGTAGTAGTAGTAGTAGTAAGTAGTAGTAGCAGCAGCAACAGTACTTGTAGTAGCAGTAATAGTAGTAGCAGTAGTTGTAGTTGTAGTAATCATATAGTAAAAAGACAACTGTCCGTGTGTGTGTGTGTGTGTGTGTGTGTGTGTGTCTGTCTGTCTGTCTGTCTGTGTGTGTGTCTGAAACACAAAACGGGCCTTATAACTCCGCCGTTTTTCGACCGAATCGCTTCAAATTTGCTGTGAGCCCTAACGGGGCGATGGCAACGGCAACCGAGGCGGCCGTGTCATTTGCGCGGTTCGGCAAATGCGCGAAACGCGCATCCGCCGGCCTCTCGGCGCCCGTATCTCCGGTGTTTCTGGACCGATTGCCTTCGAATTTCGCAGGAACATGACCGGGGACAGTGACTATCCGTGTACCAAACCGGAAGCGAATCGGTTCAGAAACGCGCGTGCTATACGACTCCGCCGTTTCTTAACCGAATCGCTTCAAATTTGCTGTACTCAGCGTTACCTGTACTTCGCGTTACCGTTACTAGGCGTTACCGTTACTAGGCGTTACCGTTACTAGGCGTTACCGTTACTAGGCGTTACCGTTACTAGGCGTTACCGTTACTAGGCGTTACCGTTACTAGGCGTTACTGGTACTCGGCGTTGGGCTAGTTCTTTTAATTTGTATGTCCTTTATTTAACGGAAATAAGTGTGCGTGTGCGTGTGCGCGCGCGCGCGTGTTGTGTGCATGTGTTTATGTGTAAGTGTGTGTGTGTGTGTCTCATCTATTGTTAGTTGTATTATATATCATATATTATTTTTGCTTGCATGGATAAGGAGTCTTTGTACATCTTTGCCTTAATGCTTTCTAAATTCAATGTGTATCATCTATATACTGTGTATAATATATATATATATATATATATATATATATATATATATATATATATATATATATATATATATATATATATATATATATATATATTCTGCGTGTTTCCGCTTGCGCGCGCGCTAATACTTTTATAAAGCGCATTGAGTTTAGGTAATGCGCTATATTTTGTTCCTAATTAAAAACTTTACCAAAAATTGCAGTACAAGATATTTGTGTTGGTGCATGGATAAGAAACAAAATAAAATGTTTGCTTAAATTGAGGTTTAGGCCTTCACAAGATGAAGCAAACGTTTATGTTAATACACAGAAAATAGAATATAAATATCTTTGCTAGTTTAATTTTTTTTTTTAATAGAAGGTTGAAGTTTGATATCCACGATAAATCTTTTGTATAAATCTGAAATCTTTGTTTCTTTCGATTTAGCTTGATATTTGATTCACCGAAAAAAGAAATCATGCAAAGCTTAAATTTGTTATTTTGGATATTGGTAGAATACATAAAATATAGTAAACATTGCCTCTAAGAAGAAACGTTCTTTTAACCCTTTCACCGCCAATGTCGCATTTATGCACCACAATGGTTTACCACCCATGTCACTAAAAGGCATCAAATCAGGGCCTGTTATCCAAAGAGTCTATTTTCTTAATTTTGAGAGGTAAGGATAGGCCTAATGTTATACATGTCACAGAGGAATTCACAATATTGCAGATATTTTTGTTTTCTCTTCCCAGTTCAAGTTTAATGGATATCTTTAGCTGAAAAAATGGCTGGCGGCGAAAGGGTTAAAGGACTGTTGGCTGCATTTTGCTTTACTGAAATATGGGATGTGTGGCCTGTGTTTTTTCATGCACTATTTTGTACATAATTATTGTCTTTAATTTTTCACATTAGTTTAGCAATAAGCATAAGTAATTTTTAAAAAATCAGAATATCACCGCCATCCAGACTCACAATGATTTATTAGATCCTAAATAGGCTATCCCTTGGAACGCTGTAACCCTGTTCCTCTAAACTGCAAGCCCTGTTCCTCTAAACTGCAAGCCCTGTTCCTCTAAACTGCAATCCATGTTCCTCTAAACTGCAAGCCCTGTTCCTCTAAACTGCAAGCCCTGTGCCTCTAAACTGCAATCCCCGTTCCTCTAAACTGCAAGCCCTGTTCCTCTAAACTGCAATCCATGTTCCTCTAAACTGCAATCCCCGTTCCTCTAAACTGCAAGCCCTGTTCCTCTCAACTGCAAGCCCTGTTTCTCTCAACTGCAAGCCCTGTAGTCATGAGAGCGTATTAGACATTCAAAACGGGGATTATTATATAAATTAGGCTAAACAGCCAATCGTTTTGGACATTCAAAACGGGGATTACTATGTAAATTAGGCTAAACAACCAATCGTTTAATTTACATACTATTCCCCGTGTTGACAGTCTAATTCGCACTTATGACTACATAGCCTGGTGATAAGAGTACAGCAACCGAATCCATAGAATAACATCAAGTCCTTTATCGCTTTATCTCACGTGTCTCACTGTTTGAACACTGTACACGTCAGTCTTGACTGTTTCAGTGGGGAGTGAACTCAAAGAACAGAAGATAGCACCAAGTCCTTTATCTCATGTGTCTCTCTGTTTGAACACTGTACACGTCAGTCTTGACTGTTTCAGTGGGGAGTGAACTCAAAGAACAGAAGATAGCACCAAGTCCTTTATCTCATGTGTCTCTGTTTGAACACTGTACACGTCAGTCTTGACTGTTTTAGTGGGGAGTGAACACAAAGAACAGAAGATAGCACCAAGTCCTTTATCGCTTTAGCTCATGTGTCTCACTGTTTGAACACTGTACACGTCAGTCTTGACTGTTTTAGTGGGGAGTGAACACAAAGAACAGAAGATAGCACCAAGTCCTTTATCTCATGTGTCTCTCTGTTTGAACACTGTACACGTCAGTCTTGACTGTTTTAGTGGGGAGTGAACACAAAGAACAGAAGATAGCACCAAGTCCTTTATCTCATGTGTCTCTCTGTTTGAACACTGTACACGTCAGTCTTGACTGTTTTAGTGGGGAGTGAACACAAAGAACAGAAGATAGCACCAAGTCCTTTATCTCATGTGTCTCTCTGTTTGAACACTGTACACGTCAGTCTTGACTGTTTCAGTGGGGAGTGAACACAAAGAACAGAAGATAGCACCAAGTCCTTTATCTCATGTGTCTCTGTTTGAACACTGTACACGTCAGTCTTGACTGTTTCAGTGGGGAGTGAACACAAAGAACAGAAGATAGCACCAAGTCCTTTATCTCATGTGTCTCTCTGTTTGAACTCTGTACACGTCAGTCTTGACTGTTTTAGTGGGGAGTGAACACAAAGAACAGAAGATAGCACCAAGTCCTTTATCGCTTTATTCCATGTATCTCTGTCTTTAAACACCGTACACGTCAGCCGTGGATGTTTATTAAAGATCCACCCGATCACGTGTCAAAATCACGGGTTTCACGTGTTTTCCCTGGAAAGAAATCTTGTTTTGACCAAGTCTGACTCCCATATAAATGGCCCCAAATTGAAACCGACACATCAGTTTAAAGAGCAGCCTCAATTTGAATACGGGGAAATTCGTATGTGGGTCACAGCAACCCAGAAAAAACCCAAGGGACTTAATCGTGGTGCGTCACTGGGTCTTTAAAGACCCAGTACGTCACGTGTCAAAATCACGGGTTTCACGTGTTTTCCCTCTTATAGCTGGTAAGAAATCTTATTTTGACCAAGTGTTGCTCCCATACAAATGGCTTCTTGCACGGAAATGAGACATCACTTTAAAGAACAGCCTCGATCGTACACGAGGAAAGTCTGAATGTGGGCCACACCGACCCAGAAAAAAACCAAGGGACTTAATCCAGCCAACTCAGTGGGTATTTAAGGGGAGTGAACACAAAGAATTGAAGATAGGAAAGGCTTACCTAGGGCTGCGCTGGTTGAGCTATCTGTGCTGGCTGATTTGCTTGCGCCGTTTGATTGTCCTGTGCTGGTTGATTGTCCTGTGCTGGTTGATTGTCCTGTGCTGGTTGATTGTCCTGTGCTGGTTGATTGTCCTGTGCTGGTTGATTGTCCTGTGCTGGTTGATTGTCCTGTGCTGGTTGATTGTCCTGTGCTGGTTGATTGTCCTGTGCTGGTTGATTGTCCTGCACTGGTTGATTGTCCTGCACTGGTTGATTGTCCTGCACCGATTGATTTTCCTGCACCGATTGATTGTCCTGTGCTGGTTGATTGTCCTGTGCTGGTTGATTGTCCTGTGCTGGTTGATTGTCCTGTGCTGGTTGATTGTCCTGTGCTGGTTGATTGTCCTGCACTGGTTGATTGTCCTGCACTGGTTGATTGTCCTGCACCGATTGATTTTCCTGCACCGATTGATTGTCCTGTGCTGGTTGATTGTCCTGTGCTGGTTGATTGTCCTGTGCTGGTTGATTGTCCTGTGCTGGTTGATTGTCCTGTGCTGGTTGATTGTCCTGTGCTGGTTGATTGTCCTGCACTGGTTGATTGTCCTGCACTGGTTGATTGTCCTGCACCGATTGATTTTCCTGCCCAGGCTGATTTGCCTGCACTGATTGAGCTATGCACTGGTTGATTTGCTTGCACTGGTTGATTTTCCTCCACTGGTTGTTTGTCTGCGCTTGGTTCTGGGTCGGCTAGCTGTTGAACAGGATGATTGGGATGTTTATGTTCACCCGTGAGTTTCACAATCGTTGCAGGGTGACTCATGGTTGTCGAAATTTTTCTTTTACAATAATTGTCTATGCAGTTCCAATGGTTTGTAGCTATCGCATGTGAGGGGTGACACGATGCTTTATAGTGAAGATTGTCCTCATAGAACAAGAGCTGTTCACCCCCATATCTTCCTCTGAAAAACGGGGAAATGATACTTTTTGCTGTGTAAAACTGGCAATTCTTTCCTTCCGGGGTCTCCATATCACAGAACTGCGCTTCACTCCACCACGCTCACCTTGCCTTGGTAATCAGAAATGTGAGAGGGACAGAAACAACTCTTTTTTGCTTCAAACAACTCACTTTTCACATCCGTTTACAATTTCACGTGAGGTTTATTTTTCACGTGCAAGTTGTGTAAGCTTGTCAGAGTTCATTGAAATAGTGTTGCCCGTGCTCGTGATGAAATGCTGATTTGTTTATGCATATTGCCCTCTGACCTGGGGGCCGTTTCACAAGGGCTAACATTACGTAGCGTGAGCGAAATCGGCGAAAACGGTCTAAGAAACACGCTGCGTTTGCCGATAGTTCGCGTGGCGTTTTGTTCTCGCCAAACACCGAGCAAGCGGCGAACTATCCGGAACTAGTAGGGGGTGAATACGTTTCTTGTTATTGATTGGTCCATTAAAGTTTGATTTTTAAAAAAAGACCAATCAGACAAGAGTTTGTAACATTCTTCCGCAAACGTTTTCTAAAGTGTTTCTTAGGACCCGTTTGGCGTAAGCGTTATTCGCGCGGCGACCGCTATCTAGAGAAACTCATCCCTGGTTGGCTGGGTTAAGGGGCTAACTGTCGCATCCAATTTCAGCAATACGACCATCCAGCTTTGACGACGTCTGAAAGGCATGATTCTTGTAAAATACAACCGTCAAAAACGATTGTGATGGCATCCTACCACAATGCATTTTTGTTCACTGTATTCATGTAGACCTCAATGCACAAATCTAAAAATAAAAAAAATATTATAAAGGAACACTGATATTTCATCACGATCGTTAATGGAGGACAACAAATATAGTGAACGAAACTAGCAATATTTCACGATAATCATGCCTCACAAATGTCACCAGATTCACATAGATAGCAATATTTCACGATAATCATGCCTCACAAATGTCACCAGATTCACATAGATAGCAATATTTCACGATAATCATGCCTCACAAATGTCACCAGATTCACATAGATAGCAATATTTCATTTCACGATAATCATATTTCACGATAATCCTCACAAATGTCACCAGATTCACATAGATAGCAGTATTTCACGATAATCATGCCTCACAAATGTCACCAGATTCACATAGATAGCAGTATTTCACGATAATCATGCCTCACAAATGTCACCAGATTCACATAGATAGCAATATTTCACGATAATCATGCCTCACAAATGTCACCAGATTCACATAGATAGCAATATTTCACGATAATCATGCCTCACAAATGTCACAGCTGGGTAGCGGTATGACTGCTTTCGGACAAGAGGGTCTTTAGGTGAGGTTTTTTTTCCTTTTTGGGATACATTCTGGGCTTGTGCTTATAAATAAACATTTTTAGATAAGCGTACAGCAACCTAATCTATAGAATTATATAGCATCAAGTCCTTTATCGTTTTATCCCATGTAGTGTATCCCTGTCTTTAAACACTGTACACGTCAGTCGTGGCTGTTTATTAAGGGGAGTGAGCATAAAGAATAGAAGACAGGAAAGGCTTACCTAGGGCTGCGCTGGTTGATTTGGCTGTGCATGTTGAGCTACCCTCGCTGGTTGATTTGGCTGTGCATGTTGGGCTACCCTCGCTGGTTGATTTGGCTGTGCATGTTGGGCTACCCTCGCTGGTTGATTTGGCTGTGCATGTTGGGCTACCCTCGCTAGTTGATTTGGCTGTGCATGTTGGGCTACCCTCGCTGGGCTTGATTTGGATGTGTGCATGTTGGTACCCTCGCTATTTGGCTGTGCATGTTGAGCTACCCTCGCTGGTTGATTTGGCTGTGCATGTTGGGCTACCCTCGCTGGTTGATTTGGCTGTGCATGTTGGGCTACCCTCGCTAGTTGATTTGGCTGTGCATGTTGGGCTACCCTCGCTGGTTGATTTGGCTGTGCATGTTGGGCTACCCTCGCTTGTTGATTTGGCTGTGCATGTTGGGCTACCCTCGCTAGTTGATTTGGCTGTGCATGTTGGGCTACCCTCGCTGGTTGATTTGGCTGTGCATGTTGGGCTACCCTCGCTGGTTGATTTGGCTGTGCATGTTGGGCTACCCTCGCTGGTTGATTTGGCTGTGCATGTTGGGCTACCCTCGCTGGTTGATTTGGCTGTGCATGTTGGGCTACCCTCGCTAGTTGATTTGGCTGTGCATGTTGGGCTACCCTCGCTAGTTGATTTGGCTGTGCATGTTGGGCTACCCTCGCTGGTTGATTTGGCTGTGCATGTTGGGCTACCCTCGCTGGTTGATTTGGCTGTGCATGTTGGGCTACCCTCGCTTGTTGATTTGGCTGTGCATGTTGGGCTACCCTCGCTGGTTGATTTGGCTGTGCATGTTGGGCTACCCTCGCTGGTTGATTTGGCTGTGCATGTTGGGCTACCCTCGCTGGTTGATTTGGCTGTGCATGTTGGGCTACCCTCGCTGGTTGATTTGGCTGTGCATGTTGGGCTACCCTCGCTGGTTGATTTGGCTGTGCATGTTGAGCTACCCTCGCTGGTTGATTTGGCTGTGCATGTTGAGCTACCCTCGCTGGTTGATTTGGCTGTGCATGTTGAGCTACCCTCGCTGGTTGATTTGGCTGCACTGGTTAATATGCTGACACTGGTTGATGTGCCGGCGGTGGTTGATTTGACAGCGGTGGTTGATGTACCTGCACTGGTTGATGTGCCGGCGGTGGTTGATGTAGCTGCGCTGGTTGATGTGCCTGCGCAGGTTGATTTGGCTGCGGCGGTTGATTTGCCTGCGGAGGTTGATTTGCCTGCGGCGGTTGATTTGCCTGCGGTGTTTGATTTGCCTACATCAATTTTAGAATGACGCACGGTGTTCTAAGTGATGTACGTCTACTCAAGCACACGAGGCGAGAACTGACGATCTACCTGATGGTAGAGTAACTTTCCCTGTTTGACCAATTGAATTAGGCAAGATCATTCCCACACACCATGAAATTACTCCTCTTATTTATTTCCGAACAATTCCTATTGCGTGCAGAGCCTGCAGTGCACGTGCATAGAGAGAGAGAGAGAGAGAGAGAGAGAGAGAGAGAGAGAGAGAGTGAGAGAGAGAGAGAGAGTGCATGAGAGCTACCCTCGCTGGAGAGAGATTTGGCTGTGAGAGAGAGAGAGGTGCTGAGAGAGGAGTTGTGGTTTATTTGGCTGAGAGAGAGAGAGAGAGAGTGCATGAGAGAGAGAGAGAGAGAGATAGATTTGCTTCTTACTACATAATAGTAGCTACAACAAACTGTGCATCAAAAATGTGAAACGGCGATACCCAGGCACAGTTTGTCTGGCACAGCGACAAACGTTGCACCCTTCTCGCTTTTGCACAGTTTTGCTACAGATGTGACAAACTAGCTCGCAACACCCCTCTTTATTGCTTTATCATATCCTTTTTTCTCTCAACGTCAGCCCCCGCGGGTATGGAGAGTAGACAAAACTAACAGAAGACAGACTTACCTAGGGCTGCCCTGGTTGATATGCCTGCCCTGGTTGACTTGCCATCCCCGGTTGATTTGCCATCCCTGGTTGATTTGCCATCCCTGGTTGATGTGCCATCCCTGGTTTATTTGCCATCCCTGGTTTATTTGCCATCCCTGGTTGATTTGCCATCCCTGGTTGATGTGTCATCCCTGGTTGATGTGCCATCCCTGGTTGATGTGCCATCCCCGGTTGATTTGCCATCCCTGGTTGATTTGCCTGCCCTGGTTGATGTGCCAGCCCTGGTTGATTTGCCTGCCCTGGTTGATTTGCCATCCCTGGTTGATTTGCCATCCCTGGTTGATTTGCCATCCCTGGTTGATTTGCCATCCCTGGTTGATTTGCCATCCCTGGTTGATTTGCCATCCCTGGTTGATTTGCCATCCCTGGTTGATTTGCCATGATTTGCCATCCCTGGTTGATTTGCCTACCCTGGTTGATTTGCTTGTCCTGGTTGATTTACCTGCCCTGGTTGATTTGCCTGTCCTGGTTGATTTACCTGCCCTGGTTGATTTACCTGCCCTGGTTGATTTACCTGTCCTGGTTGATTTGC
>CM065680.1:98154388-98159388 GCA_017654935.2 Phymorhynchus buccinoides
TGCTGAGTCATTATTTGGCGGATGGTTTTCCGCACTGGATCTGTGCTTTCCCCGTGTACAATCATTTTGTCGCCGTAGGTTTACCTGTGTGTATGCATGTTCTACCCGCTCCTCGCTGATCTTTGATTATCTAAAATGACATACAAATGGTATCAATCGTAAATATACCCTCGCTTATGGGTATTTTTATGCAGATTCTGTCTTACCTGCCACAGATAAGAGATGGAACACGCCTTTGATGTGCCACCCCCCCCTACTTTCTCGTTTAATTGTATTTTTCCTTTTTGCCTTTCTTACATAACTAAAGCTGTATTTTAGGAACATTTTTAGCTCAATTACCTTTTTGGAATCAACCCTACCCTACCCTAGCCCTAACCCTAACCTAAACCCCCCACCGTATAATAACGGAAAACTCAACGAACCCAACTTGTGACAAATCGCGGTGTCCGCTGCAGTACATAGTGGGTAGGGTTAGGTTCGGGGTAGGTTAGGTTAGGGTTATGATTTTATTCCAAAAGGTAATTAGCTAGCAAATGTTTCCTATTCAGCTCCTTATGTATGGTAAGAAAGCAAAACGAAAATACATTAACCAGAAATGCATGGGGGTGGCAAATCTTTACTTTACAAATTATTTTGCACTTAATGCATAGCAAGCATACGCCAGTCAACGACGGGCGAACCATAACATTTCGTCACAAACATGCCGCACGTGTCCACACACACACACCCACAGGTTACGCGCCACACGCTTACACACGACTGTGCGCGCTCGCTCGCGTCGCACCATATGCACACATACACGCAAGCTCTCGCACACACAAGCTTGTATGTGACATATCAGGAAGAGAGAGGGGAGAAAGAGAATAGAGAGTATAGATCGAGAAGAGAGGTCGAGAATACAAATACGAATGTTTTTAATGAGGGAGAAAAGATAAGCTGGGTACTTTTTACACCGTTGCCCTCAACACACAAATCAAAAAAATCAGGTAAGGAAATGAAACTTGAATACTTGAAATGTTTATTTGATCTAGGCTATGTGCACCGTGTCAAATGTGAAAGGGGGTTGGGGCCAAAATAAAGTGGAAGAATAAGACAGATTATGGAAACAGAGCGATAGAGAGAAAAGAGAGAGAGAGAGGAGAGAGAGAGAGGGACGAACCAATACAAATCATGCGTGAGTAAGCGATGGTCGAAAAAATATTTGACAAACTGTCCTGATTACAATAAATCATAGGCCATGTCTGGGGTCTTGCCAGAAATCATAAGACGAAGCACGCCAGTGTTAACAATTTTCGACATTTGCCTGACAGGGAGAACGCATATTAATATTAAAATTATTAATAGTCAATGGTTCCATGACCGGGCTTGGGACTCCTGAACATTCCCTGTTGATCTCGACAGTCCTCCTTTCTTTCTCCTGGTGCTCCACTTTGCCACGTTGTAGACAACATGGGGAGTTTGTACGAGGCCCTCCACTCACTGCTGCCATGCTCTACATACAGGCCATTCCTGCCCCATCGTGTTGTACGTTACGTTTTTGGTGTGTCACTATTGTCAGACCCTGACTTCTGGCAGCAGAAAGGCAAGCACGTTCTGGAAAGATGGCTGGGATTTGTTTACAGAGAGAGGGCTTGCCCAAGAAACGTTTCACCATGTCCGTCACGTTGCTTAGACTGTCGGTGATGAGGTATGTCGCAAATTAATCATCCCTAACAGCCGCTCAAAAACCATTGTCCATTGCTGTGGAAAGTCCGCCAGCTTTCTCTCTCTACTTCACTTTACTGTCGTCCCAAAGGCTCATGTTAAACCAATGATACACCATGTGGTCCTAAGCAAAACACATAGTGTACTAGTGTCTACACGTATGTCAAGAAGACATTGGCCGAAGGGTATTAATTTGTAACTCTTTTCCTTGTGAGGTTGATTGTTGGGTGTGTATGTGCAGCGGCGCGCGTGTGTGTTGCATGTGCGCGCGCGCGCGCTCGTCGTGTGTTGTGCGAGTGGCGTGTGTGATGTGCTTGGGGAGTGGTTCGCAGTCGTTCAGTGAATAGGTCCTTTGCCAGACGGGTTGGTACAAACCAGATTTTCTCTGGAATGATCCGATTCGAGAGGTTGTCAGGAATCATACCTTGTAAAATGGACAATGCGTTCAAGTTATAACTATCAGTGATAGACGGCAATGCCCCCTAAAACGCACTACCCGTTATTCATAGAGAGAGAGAATAGGAGAGAGGAGAGAGATAGAGAGGAGAGCGCTATCAGGCGTTGGAAGGAGAACAACCCATGTGGATATACATATTATTTTCGCTTTAGCTGAAACGTTTGAGTTAAACCTTTTTAAATATTTCGTTGGGCGCATTGTTTTGTTGGAATAGGATATGTGATGAAACTGCCTCATGGGCTTATCGATCGTATACGGGACGACATTCTACCACTTTTCATGAGTTGTTCATAGTTTAGAGCCTGAGGATCTTGTGAACGTGAAGTGGTTTCGCAAATGAAAGGCAGAGGCCCCTGTCCCAGTTACCATGTACCCAACTCTTTTGCTATGAACTGGGGGTGCACTGAAACCGATAAGACTGCAACCTGTTTCCTTCACAGACTGGAATTCCAGCCTTTTTCAAGTGTTTTGAATTATCCGATTAACCATTACGTTCCTGGCGCTTTCTTGCTTGTTTGGTTGCTCCTATAGTCATGTTTCTTTATTGTCCATTGCATTGTACAATCGCACTAGAAACTTGTCTTCACGTTAAAATGCAAAATATTAATAAAGTATGAAACATAATTGTACATTAATAAATATGTACTCTCACACCACACCCAATATTCTCCCGCCTCTCCGCTATATTGCTCCTCCATCATTGCAACGCCACCACCATTTTCCGCCTTCAGTTTTTACCCTTTTTATTTTCTTTTTCCTTCCTTTCCTCTTTTTTTCTGGTCCTTTTTCTCTTTTTCCCCTCTTGTTTTCGAGTATTCATTTGTTTGTTGTCTTTTCTTTTCTCCAGTTAAAATGGGTTCTTTCTTTACTCTTTACATGTGGAAAGTGTATCTTTTGAATTTTACATCATTCTGTTAATACCACACGTCTTTTGATACACGACTCTGTAAGCGGTGGGATGTGTGTAACCTCATATTGTGAACCTACAGTCTTCACAACAGACAGAGATGTGGAACGATTCTTGTTTGGTTATAGAAAATAAATACCAGTGCATCTTTCTTCTCATTTTACTACTGGCCCAAGACTAGGCTTATCCACCAGTGATTAACACCATTTGGTAATGGCCTTATGAGTCTGATATTTCATGGTATATTAGGTCTATTTGACGTAGTTGGTTTGGAATCAATGACCCAGACCTATTGGTCTGTTTCTGATTGGGCAATAATTGGCAATCAGAGTGACTCATTTCTGTATTGTCTTCGAAAGAACAGTCTTTCGTTTGCGAAATGAAATATAGATTTTTGTTCTCTATTCAATGTTATGGTTGTTCTGTCACATTTCCACATCATGGATCACGTTTTTCCCTTCCCGTATGTTCTTTACCCAAAGGGTCGCTTAGACTATATTGATTTTTTTTTCTGTAATTCACTTGCAAAATTATGTTAACTGAAGAAGTGTACAGCTTTACAAAGCAAGACAAAGGACGCTGTCAAACAAGCTTAGTAATAGTAGCCCTCTTTCTTTCTTTCTAGTTTGGGTTTTCTCCATGGTGTGTTGGGAATATTCACAACACCTTTTCATCAGGTTGTGTACGGGGCAACTTTCAAACCATTCCATCCAGTCATCCATACATTCATTCATTCGTTCATTTATCCATCCATCCCTTCCTTCCTTCCTTTCTTTATCCATCCAGTCATCCATACATTCATTCATTCGTTCATTTATCCATCCATCCTTTCCTTCCTTCCTTTCTTTATCCATCCAGTTCATCCATACATTCATTCATTTATCCATCCATCATCCTTCCTTCCTTTCTTCATCCATCCAGTCATCCATACATTCATTCATCCATTCATTCATCCATCCCTTCCATCCTTTCTTCATCCATCCAGTAATCCAACATTCATTCATTTATCCTCCATCCTTCCTTCCTTTCTTCTCCTCGTCATCCATACATTCATTCATTTATCCATCCATCCCTTCCTTCCTTTCTTCATCCATCCAGTCATCCATACATTCATTCATTTATCCATCCATCCCTTCCTTCCTTCCTTTCTTCATCCATCCAGTCATCCATACATTCATTCATTTATCCATCCATCCCTTCCTTCCTTCCTTTCTTTATCCATCCAGTCATCCATACATTCATTCATTCGTTCATTTATCCATCCATCCCTTCCTTCCTTTCATCCATCCAGTCATCCATACATTCATTCATTTATCCATCCATCCCTTCCTTCCTTCCTTTCTTCATCCATCCATCTCCATACATTCATGTCATTTATCCCATCCATCCCTTCCTTTCCTTTCTTCATCCATCCAGTCATCCATTCATTCATCATTTTATCCCTCCATCCCTTCCTTCCTTTCTTCATCCATCCATCCATACATTCATTCATTTATCCATCCATCCCTTCCTTCCTTTCTTTCTTTCCCATCATTCATCCAGTCATCCATCACATTCATTCATCATTCATTCATTTATCCATCCCTCCCTTCCTTCCTTTCTTCATCCATCCAGTCATCCATACATTCATTCATTTATCCATCCATCTTCATCCATCCAGTCATCCATACATTCATTCATTTATCCATCCATCCCTTCCTTCCTTTCTTCATCCATCCATCTATCCATTCCATTCGTTTCTTTATCCATCCATACCTTCCTTCCATTTCTTTATCATCCATCATCCATCCATTCATTCATTCGTTCATTTATCCATCCATCCTTTCCTTCCTTCCTTTCTTCATCCATCCAGTCATCCATCCATCCCTTCCTTCCTTTCCTTTCTTCCATATCCATCATTCATTCGTTCATTTATCCATCCATCCTTTCCTT
>CM065680.1:98166888-98171888 GCA_017654935.2 Phymorhynchus buccinoides
TTCGATGTTAATATTCTTTTGTCCTGTTCAAACAAAACTGTAGAATATTTCCCCCAGCCCACTGGCTGACTTGGATGGTGGTGGTGTGGTGTGATGTGCAGGTGGTGGGCATCATCCTGATCGTGATGGGCGTGGTCTCCGTCATCGTCAGCGGCGTGGTCAGCACGCTCTACTTCACCGTGTGCACGCGCTACACGCCAGGCTCCTCCGTCACCCCGAGGGACCACAACCACAGCTCCTCCTCCAGGGAGGCCCAGGACAAGGAGAAAGCCTCCATGGATCGGGACCGCCCTGCCAGCGACAGGAACCCTCGCCCCGCCCCCACCGACAAGTCCCCCCGACCCTCCAGCCGGGAGAACCAGTCCCACCTGATGTTGAACCCCCACTACAAGCACCTGCACGGGAACGGCACGGGTAGGAGCTCCCCGGTGATGAGCGGGGCCCGGAGACCCGCTGCCTTGCAGTACGGCCGGAGCGTGTCAGACCCCATGAACCGATCCCTGGTGTCGCCGGCCAAGGACGGGGCTGCTTTCCCCAGCCGAGGCGGAGCGATCCCCCGTAGCAGCCACTCCTCGTCTTCTGCCTCCCGGCCCCAGCGGCGCGGGAAGAAAGGGCGGCACTCGCAGGGCAGGCGCTACAAGAACCCCCTGGAGCCTCACCCCGAGGAAGCCGGGGCGGAGTCGCAGAGTCTGAGCGAGTCCAGAAAGTCTGCCTCATCCTCGCGCCGCCTTCATGGGCAAGTGAATTACGGGGCGGATCTGGAGGATGATCTGGAGATGACTCAAGGATCCGTGGCGTCCGGATCTTCAGGATCCTCCTCCCACGCCAACCCCTCCGTCATCATCAAAGTGGACTCTTTCCATGCGGGGGGAGAGGGTTCTCCGTCTCGCGAACGTTCCGCTCCCGGGGAGCAGGAAACTGACTTGACTCTGGACCCTTATCTTGCCCCAGAGCACCGCAACGACCGTACAGCCCGCGGGGACAATGACGATGATCGTGAGGACGACGATGACGATGTGGGCGAGGAAGATGAAAGCGGGCGTATGAGCCAGTCCACGTTAGGCTCTCAAGATCTGTTAGACGAAGACGCTGATGAAGAACCCGGGGCCGCCAAACAACGCCTGGACAACCAGATACTGGAGCTTCTGTCCTGAGGGTTCCTGGGGACACTTGGTTTCTTCTTGGTACCCCTAGACAAGTGTCTCATACAGAGGTGTCCCTAAGAAATGTCCCAAGTTGATGAGCTGCCTGTTCTTTTCTGTGCTGAGGTTTTAGGAGGAAACTGTTGCATTTCTACTGCTGTTGTTTGCCTTATTTATTAGGCGGCCTTCTGCTTCGTTTACTACTGCTGGTATTTCGAAGATTGCTAGAGCTTCGTGTGATTTGTTTGTGAGAAAAGGGTGATGTGATTGGTGTATTCTTCATTAAGCTGCATGTGTTACCATCCCCATTCTGTTCTGGGATATGTAATAGCGGTGTATGATTTTGCTTCTTGTATCATGTTCAAACTTGTGCGTGGCATTCGAATGGTCATGATAGTTTCTTTTAGTAGAGTATGTGTGTGTAAAATTGTTTGTACTATATGTGTGCATGCGCGTGCGTTTGTGTGTGTATAAGTGTGTGTGTATGTGTGTGTATATATATATATATATGTGTGTGTGTGTGTGTGTGCGTGCGTGTGTGTGCGTGTGTGTGTGCGTGCGTGTGTGTGTGTGTGTGCTGCCCCATGCATGTGCTATTGCATGTGTCTTGTGTGATAGAGTGTTTTATTGTATGTGAGAGAGAGAGAGAGAGAGAGAGAGAGAGAGAGAGAGAGAAGAGAGAGAGAGAGAGAGAGAGAGAGAGGGGGGGGGTTTAACGCCTTTCCACTTGACGTGATAACGTGATATTGATGGTGTATCTGTGTAGATGTGATATTCTAATGCACACGTCGCGTATCAAATGCACGTACATTTGCGTTCGGAATTGAAATCAACGCCAAAATCTGCCAAACAACAATAATTTACGAGAGAAATGCAGTTTACGCAATCGACCATCATGACAAATACTGTGAAAACGTCTACATACTGAATACGTTGACCGAAGATTAACAGTGTCATCAATGTATCATCATCATGTTCATCTTTAATCGATGTTAAACAATCTATCTAATCTTGTTGTTGGAGTAGAGTGCTACGGTATTACTTTGCCACCATGTGCAGAACCTGTAACTGTGCTGAATTCTTCTTCGTCTTCTTCTCTTGAGGGCCCACGGTCAATGAGCTGACCATTCTGAGGAATGGCACTTAAAATTCATTGGAGATGGTTTCGTGCTGTTGTGCAGATCAAAGAAGGCATGTAGGACGGTTAAAGATGTTTTTCCTTTTCAAACGCTGCTTGGTTAAAGTATATAATATAATATATATGTGTGTGTGTGTGTGTGCGTGCGTGTGTGTGTGTGCGTATGCGTGTGCGTGCGTGCGTGCGCGCACGAGAGCACGATCGCCTACTGCTGGTCAGTCGGTCTATTTTCAGACTTCATTTAATTATCATTAATCTTTTTTTTTTAACAAAATGAAGTTGCATAGCTTGGAAACTACAACAGGATTGTGTTGTTGCTCGTATTAGTTGTTGTCATTTTCGATATGGGAGAGGACTTTACGATCGTGTCTGGGTTTTTTTCCTCTCCTGTCCATCCGCTTAATATTTTGTAAACCGCTTCACGTAATGATTTAAAATTTTGTACAGTGGCGTATTACTGTAAGCGTCTGAGGCTCTTCAAGTAACTGTAACTTTAACTTGACCTTTCGCATTGAAATGGGGATGAGGGGAAGCTGCAGATAACGTGTTGCCGCACTCGGTCACAGCATTATAAGGGGCGTATTTGCTAGAAGATATTATCACAACATGAATAACGAAGGCCTATTTAGGGTGACTAAAAACAAAGCAACCCACAAAATCGTTAATGCAATTATGGATAGTAAAACTATCATTCTGATTTTTCAGGTATATGGAGGAGATTCAATGCATGAGAGGCTGCAACAGTTTGTTTTCCCAAGACGCCACGGAGAACTCCAGAAAATGACAGTTTCCATGGTAACCCATTTTTTAAATTTTAGAAAAGTCCCTTTTTGAGGGGTAAAAACACTTTCGCAGAAAATTTCCACTGTTGACAAACTGCCTGTTTCTCGAAAACGACTTGTCTTTTTTTGCCCTGGAAACTGAAATGCAAGACAGTAGTGGATATCCCGACTTTTTGAGCCCACACGTGAATGGACATTGTGTCCAGATACCGTAGAAAATGAAATTCCAAGCGGAGACATTGAAATTGCGAAAGCATTTCTGGACCTCAAAAGGGGCTGACTTCTGAAAATCCATGGAAACAGTTAATTTTTGGAGCACACAAACAAATCTTGGAAAAAAACCCAAATTGCTGTGGTCTTTCATGCAGTGAATTTTGTTTATAAACACGAAAAAATCGAAACGATATCTTGTACATTAAATGTTTTTATGGTCAATTTAGTGGGTTGTATATTGTTTTATTAGACAAGCTGTAGTACCATCTGGCAAACACCCCTCGAGATTTTCATGTTGAAGAAACTAGAAACCCGATCGTCTTAAAAGTGATGTTGTGCAGGCGCAACCAGAGTACTACGCATTTCTCTCATGTGTGTGATTTTGCTATTGCTATGTATCATTTGTGATTTGTGTTGCATCCTCCACACCCTAAAATAGGGGGAAAAGGATTACATTAATCTTGAATCTTCTTGTTGTAGTTGTTTATTTGTATCAGTTCAGGATACGAAGCTGACATTCCATGACAGGGGGCAATTATTCATTTTACGGAATATAAGGCGCACCTGATTATAATGCGCATCCACAAAATTTTACGCAGAATTTTAATTTTGTTATTATTGTTTCTGACTATTATTTGTCATTATTGTAAGGCGCAGGTGTCTCAGTCTAGGAGAAAAGTATGGTCTATTGTAAAGTATGGCAAATCTTTGATGTAGGCTAATGCTTGGTTTTTATTATACTTAGCAGTTCTGAATGTGATTTGAACGTGATGAATGTATTTGTTTCTCCTTTTTTCAACTTGTGTTTAATATAGTCCATAATGTGATTAAAAAAATAAAACATTATATTTACACCCTTTTTACTTATACGATTTCGAATATGGACGGAACCATGTGTGATCTCAATTCCTGACAATGAACTGCTTGTCATGTGTGACGCCATTTCCTTTCAAACTCGTGAGCATGCGTACTTCACTCTCCCTTAACAAAGATCTCGTTGCATTTTCGCTTGTGTGTGCGTGTGCGTGTGCGTGTGCGTGTGCGTGTGTGTATGCGTGCGCGTGTGCGTGTGCGTGCGTGCGTGCGTGCGTACGTACGTGCGTGTGTTGTTTATAAGATAAATGCAAAAATAATATCTGGTTGTGCTTTAAAACTGCTGATTCAAATTGTGAATCACTTTTGCAACGTTTCAATGCATACGTTCATGTTCCAGCAAGGCAATGCTAAATTTGGACTAGCCCACATATTGGTCCAGCTATATTCTTGATACATTTGTTTTAGAAAGACAATGTTCAAAGCTATTTCCTCGATTATGTTCACATGTTTTGTTCGTCATCAATGTGCCTGAATAATGATGAGACAGTGAGGCTACGAGAGAGGATATAGTGAAATGAATAAGGGGAAGGAACTTCTCGTAATTAACTCCCTTTTTACCAAAGTTATTTATGGCACCTATTCGCCTAGCAAAGTGAAAGTAGTTGCCACAACAATACAGACCCAAGTTCATCCTCTTGATGAACTTGGGTCTGTATTGTTGTGGCAGCTACTTTCACTTTGCTAGGCGAATAGGTGCCATAAATAACTTTGGTAAAAGGGAGTTAATTGCGAGAAGTTCCTTCCCCTTATTAATTTCACTATGTGCCCGAATAGTGTTCTTTGGGTTCCAGGAAAGAGCGGCAGTAATGGTTGTATCGTCTGATTTCAAACATTTATGATTGAATTTTC
>CM065680.1:98176888-98201414 GCA_017654935.2 Phymorhynchus buccinoides
AAGTCTTCCACACCTGGACATCAGTTCTGACTTCTTCGGGTTGCTCTTCCTTGTTCACGGCCATCGGGGTCTGTGCTGCCTGCATCCATTTCTTCTAAGGATGGCCAAACTGTAACACATCCATTAATGATTATCTTGGCTATCGACAGTGTACTACACGTGTTGGTACTCAATGTGTGTCTGTGTGTGTGTGTGTGTGTGTGTTGTGTGTGTTGGTGTGTGTGCGTGTGCGGGTTTTGTTGTTTGTGTGTGTGTGCTTTGTGCTAGTGCGTTGCAGGCGCGGCAGCGTGCGTGTGTGCGCGCGCGCGCGTTGTCCCCGTGTGTGTGTGTGTGTGCGTGTGTGGTGTGGTGCGTTGTGTGCGTGTTTGTGTGGGGTGTGCGTGTGTGTTATGTGTGTTCTTTAGCTTAGCATACCCTTCCACTAAAAGTGATTCAGACAAATTTGTGCTGTGTTTTGTGGTGTGTGTGTGTTGTGTGTGTGTGTGCGTGTGCGTGCGTTGCGTGTGTGTGTGCGTGTGGCGTGTGTGTGTTTGTTTGTGTAGTGGGCGGTGAACGTGTGTGTATGTGCGTGTGTGTGTGTGTGTGTGTGTGTGTGTGCTGTGTAGTGGGGCAGTGTGCGTGTTGTGTGCGTTGTGCCATGCATGCGTGCGTGGTGCAGACAGACCATATATATGGTGGAAGGAGGGAAGGGATCCAGGAAGGAAGAAATAACAGAACAAAACTATAAATATTAATTGTACGGCTTCTTACATCATCTTGATTACCACCTTCTAAGGATGAACATGTATGCCTTACCTCCCGAAGCCATCGATTCTCTCACGCACAATCCCTTCATCTGGAAGGACGCTTTCTTAGAAAACAACAGAGAATCAACTTACGTTACACAGGAAAGGCTGGTACTGATTCTGGTAGGAAAGTGTCGATGGAGGCTATGAACACGAGGCACTGAGAGCTCAATATAAAACAAATAAAATAGCCATCACTATTGTCTGGATGCTACTGACAGGGTCCGGACATCCCTGGCTGAAGTGGGGGGTATCTAACAGCCATGCTCGTTTCTCTTAAACATAATTATACCTTTCCCTCCATCTTTTTTTTATTCCTTGCATCATGTATCTCGTTCTTTAAAATCAAGTAAATCCTATTGATAACCGATCGTGTTAGTAGACATTTAGAGGAACGAAAAAGACAATCCACATGCTTACCTGTAACCGCATCGTAGAGTTCAGTGTTGCTTGGTCTTCCTGTGGCGATGCAGGCATAGGAGCAAGATGCTACTGGTCTGACTCCGAAAGTTCTGGACCTAATTCTGGCGAAGATGTCTGAGACGATTCAGAATGAGGTCCTGGTGGATGCACCTGTGCTGGAGAAGGATCTGGTCGTGCAGCATCTGTCTCTGACGGCGCAGGATTCGGTCTCACAGGGTCATGATTATGACAGTTTAAGATCTTTGACACGACCGGAGGGTTATTCAAGTTTGTTTCAATGATGACCGTGCAGCCGATTTTCAAGCAAAACCAAACTGCTTTGCGATACGTATCACTTGTAAAATGTTTCTTGAACATGTATCCCTGAAAGAGCATAACAAAGTCCATAGTTCTTTCTATAATCATGCCATTCTGAGGCAATTCTGAATCTGGTGTTGGGTCAACTGCTTCTGACAATATCAACGAAGAGTATGCCTGTTGTGAAGAAGGGACCTGTGTTGCTGAAGAAACAAGATCGACTTCTGGGTGTGGCACATTGGCATGTTCACCAATGCAAAAAAACACGATTGAGGGAATTGTGAAACCTGGTTTTCTCAGTATCTACCTTGTTTCGAGATCACCCCGCAATAAAGAGACCACCACCCCGTGCGCCTTGAGAATGGTCGCAAAAACTCTACCACCCCCGGGCCCGTGGCGCTTGAACTTTCCCAAGATGTTTTTGTCCATCCTCTTCAGAAACAAGGCGGAACTTCTACTACTTTCTTTGTAAAACAAAAGCCCCCCTGAAAAGCATGGGTCGTTATCAATGTTAAATCCCATCCCCTCATCTCGCAAAAACTAAAACACGACAACCACAACACCAACCCTGGACCCGGCCGGACCCCGCCCCCCGCCCCACGGCCCCGCGGGGCCAAACGCTGACCCGGTACGGGGGGCGCCCTCTGCAGCAATGTGGCTTTGGGTGCCATCCGAGAACAAGTTCCGCTGGATGCAGGGTTCGATCTTGAACCCTTTGTTTGAGGCGATGGAAGAGCTGGTGTAGCATTCCACCTATCTCTTTCGTGCCGAGATGAAGTAGCAACTGACCCTGTTCCATGTGCCGCTGATGGCAACGATGAAGAACTTGTCTGAAAAGACGCAGAATCAGGTCTTGCTGGAGCACGAAAAGACGATGAAGGATGTGCCAGTAAAGACGAAGGATCAGGTCTTGCTGGAGCACGAAAAGACGACGAAGGATGTGCCTGTAAAGACGAAGGATCAGGTCTTGCTGGAGCACGAAAAGACGACGAAGGATGTGCCAGTAAAGACGAAGGATCAGGTCTTGCTGGAGCACGAAAAGACGATGAAGGATGTGCCAGTAAAGACGCAGAACAGGTCTTGCTGGAGCACGAAAAGACGGACGAAGATGTGCCAGTAAAGCGAAGATCATGTCTTGGCTGGGCACGAAAAGACTGATGAAGGATGTGCCATAAACGAAGGATCAGGTGCTTGCTGGAGCACGAAAGACGCGAGGATGTGCCTGTAAAGGAGGATCAGGTCTTGCTGGAGCACGAAAAGACGACGAGGATGTGCCAGTGAAAGCGTAAGGATCAGGTCTTGCTGGAGCACGAAAGTACGAACGAAGGATTTGCCTTAAGACTAGTATCAGTCTTGCTGGAGCACGAAAGACGACGAAGGATGTACCTGTAAGAGACGAAGGATCAGTTCTTGTTGGGTCACGAAAAGACGACTAAAGGATGTGCCTGTAAAAGAACCGAAGGATCAGTTCCTTGTTGGAGCACGTAGAGACTGCAGTGAGATCGTGCTATGGTTGCAACTGTGTGAGGCGCATGAAGAGGGAATACATGATTTCAGTAATACCCGATTGGAGTGGTTGACGTCAGTGTCGTGAATGTTTCTTAGCCATTTGTTGTCTACTTTCCACACTCCTTTGCCAGTACTAGACTCCCCACATTTCACATGACTTGCTGTCTAACAGAACAAGACGTTCCCCACTTGATTGTTCCTTATACATACTCGCCGTATTGATAACTGGGGCCTTCCATGTTTAGACGACTGTCAAGCTACTGCCCACTCTTTGGCCTGACAATCGCGTATTCCAAAATTCTCTGCTTTAAAACAGCTCACTTTTCACATCGTTTCTGTCGTGGTTGCATTTCCCCGTGCGATTTTGTGTCACCGGGGTAGGTTGCTTAAAAAAAGCGCATGTTTGTCACTGTTTGAATAACTGTGGTCACTATATTTCTGTTACTGGCAATCATGCAAAAATGGAGCAGACTCTCTGAATAATTCCCATTTGCGCGACCGTAACGGAAAAAGCGCTTCACTGACATCAAAGAGCAGACATGGTCACTGGACAGAATAGCGATGTCACCTGACAACGAGCGAATGTGCTGACAGAAGCGAGAGGGTCGTTGAGGATTGGATTGGGCAAGAAGTACCTTACAAAAAACAAAATCTGTACGTTCCTTGCTATCCCTTAACCCTATCCCTAACCCTATCCTAACCTTCCCTAACCCTACCCTATCCCTAACCCTATCCCTAACTATCCCGACCCTATCCCTAACATTTCTGATTTTATTGCGACTCCTCTAAAATTCGCTCTTTTTGTCATTCTGTTCGCTCCTGTCCGGCATCTTGTGTTCGCGCATTCTATCGCGGCTTTTCGAAAAGTCGCCGCTTTTCGATGCTTTCCGTCTTAGCGCTTTACTTCGCAGTACGTTCGGCAACAATCATTTTGAGGTTATATACTTTTAAGCCCACTGAGACAGCTGATTAAGTCCCTTTTTGTTCTGGGTCGGTGTGGCCGCACGTACAGGACTTTCCTCTATACGATCGAGGCTGCTCTTTAAGTGATGTCTAGTTCGTGCATGAGGACATTTTTATGGGAGCCACACTTGGTCAAATAAATTTTCTTACCACGATAAGATAAAACCCGTGAAACCCGTGATTGGATCATTAAAAAAAAGTCGGGTAATCTTGCGTGAATTTTGTGCTTGAGAAAGATTGGAGGTTTAATTGTTTCCGTTATTTAATTTTTTTTTGTTTAAAGGCCACCCTGACGAGGAGTTTTTGTAAGAAACACGTCCAGATCCCCAGGAAAACACCCTTTACAGAGATTGTCAACACTCCTTTGCTCTGTTTTCCTCGAAATCAGACCGTCAATCGGCGATTGCCTCCTTAGCGGAGGTGCTGGAAAGTCCATTATTTCCCCAAGGGAAGGCGTGTGCCATCTCTATTTCTAATGCCGCCTGCGTTTTAGACCAAATCGTTTGCACAAAGATTCGCACAAACAAGCTTATTTTTTAAAATATTTTTTTTATACAGATACACCAAAGTAGTTTTTGGGCGTGCGACAACAAAGGAAACAGCTCGCCATTTTTTTGTTAACTGCACTACAAAAGCGCGCCCACCACATGAGTGACCTTCCCCACCCCATCCAAATGGCTACTATCTCCGCAATCTCCGCCAAGGAAGAATCGCCGTTTTACGGTTTAATGTTTAAGGCGCGCCAGAGCAAAGTGGTGTTGCAATCTCTGTAAAAGGTGTTGTCCTGTGTCTGGACGTGTTTCTACAAAACTCATCCTTCAGGGTGGCCCGTTACAACAACATTAAACGGAAACATTAACCTCCTCTTCTCAGCACAAAATTCACGCAGATTACCCGCTTTTTTTAATGATCCAATCACGGTATAAAAAAATACCGTATATATATATCCTCGTGAGCGCTGGGAGAGGAAATCTTGTTTTGACGCAGTGTGGCTCGCCATACAATTTCCTACATAGCACGAAACAACTAGACTCACATACTCAAGAGCAGCCTCGTCGTATATGCGGAAATCCTGTCAGCGCTCGGCCACCGACCCAGAACAATGGCGCGTGTGATCAGTGCGAGGGCTCAGTGTGTCTTTAAAATATATAACCTCAAAATGATGTTGCCGAAGTACTCTTGCGAAGTCAGCTGTAAAACGCGGAGCGTTCGAAAAGCGCACTTATTCAAAAGCGCGATACAAGCGCGAACTATCACAAGATGCCGAAATGATCGTGAACAGTACATGCGAAAAGAGCGAATTTTTAGAGCGTGTGCGCATAAACTCAGAACATTAGGGATGGTTAGGGATATGGTTAGGGTGTTGTTGGGATAGTGGTCTAGGGATATTAGGATAGGGTTAGGATAGTTGTTATAGGATAGCAGAAAGTACATACTTTTGTTTTTTTGTAAGGTCTTCTTTCCCCATAAAAATCCTAAAACAGCGTACCCTCTCGCTTTCTGTCATCCAATCATTCGCTCTTTCTGTCAGTGACATTCGCTCTTTCTGTCGTGACATTCAGCTCGTTCTGTCAGTGCATTCGCTCTTTTCGTACGGTCCCAAGGTAATATCTCAGAGACCCCTCCGCGGGGCTTTTTTCAATATTGCCGTACAGAATTAGTGACCACAGTTCATTCCAACAGTGACAACTGTGGCCTTTTTAGCAACCCTACCCCGTGTGTGCGACACTCTCACGTAAATCAACCCCCCAACGACAGACGTGTGAGTGAGCTTTTTAAACAGAACATTTGCGTGACCAATTGGCAAGGCAAAGATGGGCATAGCTTGACATCTGTCTAACATTGGAGCCCTATCAATACGCGATATTATAGGAAAATCAAGTGGGAACGTCTTGTGCTGTTTGACGCAATCTTCATGTGAAATGTGGGGATCATACTGCAAGAGTGTGGAATGTCGACAACAAATGTCTAAGAAACATCACGCACTTACGTCACCCCTCCAATCGCTGTTATTACTGAAATCATGTTATCCCATCTTCTCGCCTCACCCATCTTTGCAACATAGCCGCTCCACTGCAGTCTCTTAGTGCTCCAACAAGAACTGATTCCTTCGTCTTAAGGCCCATCCTTCGGCGTCTTTTCGGGTGCTCCAACAAGAACTGATCCTTCGTCTTTACTGGTACATCCTTCGTCGTCTTTTCGTGCTCCAGCAAACCGATCCTTCGTCTTTACAGGCACATCCTTCGTCGTCTTTTGTGCTCCAGAAGACCTGATCTCTTCGTCTTTACTGCCATCTTCGTCGTCTTTTCGTGCTCCAGCAAGAACTATCCGTCGTCTTTACAGTCACATCCTTCGGCGTCTTTTCGTGCTCACAGATCCTGAATCCTTCGTCTTTCTGCAATCTTCATCGTCCTTTTCGTGCTCTCACAAGACCTGATCCTCGTCTTTACTGCACATCCTTCGTCGTCGCTTTTCGTGCTCCACGAGCCTGATTCTGCTGTCTTTAACTGCACATCCTTCATGCGTCTTTCGTGCTCCAGCAAGACCTTATCCTTCGTCTTTACTGCACATCCTTCGTCGTCTTTTCGTGCCCAGCAAGACTGATCCTTCGTCTTTACTGGCACATCCTTCATCGTCCTTTTCGTGCTCCAGCAGCGATCTATCTTCGTCTTTACTGTCACATCCTTCATCGTCCTTTTCGTGCTCAGCAAGACCTGATTCTGCTTCTTTTCAGACATTCTTCATCGTTGCCATCATCGCACATTTACAGGGTCAGTTGCTACTTCATCTCGGCACGAAAGAGATAGGTGGAATGCTATAAAAAAAAAAAAAAGAAAAAAGACACCGTCTTCCATTGCTCAAACTGATAGGGTTCACGATCGAACCCTGCATCCAGCGGACTTTTTCTCGATGGCACCCAAAGCCACTTGCTGCAGAGGGCGCCCCCGGTCAGGTTGTGTGCTGTGGTTTGAGGATGAGGATGTAACGACTGCTTTTCAGGGCTTTGTTTACAAAGAAGTGCTTGTTTCTGAAGAGGATGACAAACCTCTTGGGATAGTTCAGCGCGGGGTTGCGGTCGACGAAGTTATTGGAACGTTCACAATTACCCTCAATCGGTTTTTTTTTGGGCATTGTGAACATGCAATGTGCCACACCAGATCGATCTTGTTTCTTCAGCACACAGGTCCCTTCTCCACAGGCCATACCTTTCGTTTGATATTGTCAAGCAGTTTGCCCAACCCAGATTCGATTGCCCAGAAGGCATGAGTATAGAAAAAATCTATTGCTTTGTTATGCTCTTTCAGGGATACATGTTCAAGAAACATTTTACAAGTGATACGTCGCAAAGCAGTTTTGGTTTTTGCTTGAAATCGGCTGCACGGTCATCATTGAAACAAACTTGCATACCCTCCGTCGTGTCAAAGATCGAAACTGGTCATAATCATGACCTGTGAGACCGAATCCCTGCGCCGTCATAGACATATCTGCACGGACAATCCTTCTCCAGCACAGGTGCATCCACCAGACCTCATTCTGAATCGTCTCAGACATCTATCGCCAGAATTTAGTCGCAAAAACTTTCGGAGTAAGACCAGTACATCTTGCTCTTTTTTTTTTTTTTTTTATTTATTTTTTTTTTTTTTCTATGCCTGCATCGCCACAGAAGACCAAGCAAACTGAACTCTACGATGCGTACGGTAAGCATGTGGATTGTCTTTTCGTTCCTCTAATGTCCCTACTAACACGAATCGGTATCAGTAGATTTACTTTTTTAAAGAACGAGATACATTATGCAGGATCAAAAACGAGTGGAGAAAGGTATATTATGTTTAAGAGAAACGCCATGGCCTGTTAATACCCCCCCACGTTCAGTCAGGAATGTCCCGACCCTGTCAGTAAGCATCCTACAATAGTGATGGGCGATTTTATTGTTTTATATTGAGCTCCAGTGCCTCGTGTTCATACCTCCCTCGACACTTTCCTACCAAATCAGTACCAGCCTTGTCCTGTGTAACGTAAGTTTGATTCTCTGTTGTTTTCTAAGAAAGCGTCCTTCAAGATGAAGGGATTGTGTCGTCGAGAGATCGATGGCTTCGGGAGGTAAGCTACATGTTCATCTTAAGAAGGTGGTATCAGATATGTAGAGGCCGTACAATTAATATTTATAGTTTTTGTTCTGTTTATTTCTTCCTTCCTGGATCCTCCCTCCCTCCCATATATATGTCTGTCCTGCACCCCCACGCACGCACGCACACGCAACACAGCACACGCACACACACGCACACACACACACACCCACACACCCAGCACATGCGCGCGCGCACCACACACAACACAACACACCCAGCACGCACACGCACACGACACGCACTCACGCCACCGCACACACACACAGCACAGGAAAAAACACAGCACACACACCGCACCACAATTGTCTGAATCACTTTTAGTGGAAGGATGCTAATCCGAGAACACACTACGACACACGCACACGCACCACGCACCACGCACACACACACACACAACGCGCGCGCGCGCACACACGCCCGCGGCGGGCGCGCACACTCAAACGCACACACACAACACACACACACACACACCACCCACACACACACACACATTTATAACAACCGTGTAGTACCTGTCGATAGCAAGATAATCATTAATGATTGGTTTACAGTTTGGCCATCCTTAGAAGAAATGGATGCAGGCAGCACAGACCCGATTGGCGTGAACACTGAAAGGGCAACCCTAAGAATTCAAACGGAGTCCAGTGTGGCAGACTCGCCTCTAGCGCCAGTCCACCACACCGTAATCTTTTGTACCCCACTTTCAACATGGTCTTCGTCCGTATACCGAATCCCAAATGTTCTGAGAAAAGTCTTGAAAATAGCGACCGCCACATCACTTTGGCAACGACGAATTTAGGTGAATCAACATAATGGTGAATAAGACGCCGTATCAGTGATTTTATTTTCTACTTCTAAAGACCTGTGAATTACTGTGATGAAAACTGTCAACTGTAATAAGTATTGGGCTGATCCTATGTAGTTATCTCTCTTTTTAGAATTCACACCAGCTAAGACCGGTCCATAACAAAAAGAATCAGTAATAATACCGCGTGCAAGTCAGGTTCTTTAGGAATATTAAATCTTGCTTTTTTATCTTGAATATGGCTTTACAAGGGGGCCTGTTTCCTGTGTTGTCATCATAACTGTATATAGTCACTGGGAGCATCCGTCTCCGAGTTATCTTGGTCGTCTGTTCGTTCGTAATCGTTCTGGCCATGTCCACTGTCACCATGTGTAGGGCCTTTCGTCTTATACTGACAGCAATCCATGTAGATGGACTGCAGTGTTTTATTGTAACTACACTTTAATATCACCGTGTTGACGTAAAATCTCATCTTGTTGAAAACCACAAGTACCAAATGATGTTTAACAGGAAAAGGCTCTACTTGCTACTTACTTAGGGCCATCATTTCTGAAGAGTTCATTGGACAATTCATGTCAAGTTGTCGACGATCATTTTCCCCGAAAACTTTTCTTTAAAAGAAAAAGCAAATGGTGGGCCAGGTTAAAAAAGCTGTCTAAGGGAAAACAACGAAGTTTGATATTAGAACATACGCTGCATCTGATGATAATTTAAGAGAGTTAATTGTGCGTGAGGTAGTGTACTCAAAATCATGGCTTCAAGGTCAAAACTATTTTACCGCTACTTTTAAACATCCCCTTATCCGCCTGTGCCAAAATCAATTTCGTTTGTTTTTCTTTAATACGTTTTTGTTTGTTTGGAACTTGGTGTATCTGACCAAATGTACATTAACCTTTCACACGCCAACGTCACATTTTTGGTTCTTTGCCCCACCACAATAATGTAACACCTGCTGTCACTAATAAGGCATCAAATTCAGGGTCTGTTATCAAAGACACTATTCTCTTAATGGTTGGGAGGTAAGGATTAGCCTTGTACTTTAAAAATATGTCACAGAGGGAATCCCCAGTATTACAGACATTTTATGTTTTCTCCTTCCAGGTAAGTTGAATGGAGTATATTTTTTGCTGAATAAAAGATGGTCTGGCGTGGCGAAAAGGGTGTAAAGGTGAACAGATCTAGATGTCTCTATTCAGATGTAAGAGAACGCTCTTAAAAAAACAACAACCCTCACCTCAGCGTGGTAGTTAGAATACGATAACGCACAGACTGCGATAGTCTCTATTGCTATACCTACCCTTTTGTGTTCACATTCTTCAAAATAGAGCACTCGTTTCCAGTAATCGCAGATCTACCAGCCGGGAAAAGTCAGTCTCGAACAAGCCAGACATTGTGTCTCGACCCACAACGTCTGGAGAAAAGACATTCTTGATATGACGTCACCCACATTATGTTAAATTGAATCGTGAAACAATCCAAAGACTTTCTTATGAATGACACGTCTAGGCTTTATAATCTATAATAACGAGGATTCACAAAGTAGACGACGTCCTTGTAGAACCCCACAGGGCATTTTTTCACATTATGAATTACGGCTCAATTTCTTGAAGAAGTTTTTTTTATGACACAAAAGTATGTAACAGCAGATAGAGTTTGCAGTTTGTGTTTATCGATATCCCAAGAAAACAGCATGTTGTTTGGCGTTTTTTCAGAGCGTTTTGCACCCGTAATAGAGCAGATCTGACTATCCTTTAAACTGTTGCTTGTATTTTTAACCAGAGTATCGCTGGAGAATATTGCTGAATTTTGTGTCTAGACGTTTCTTTTTCATTTTCTGTGTCTTATATATAGATTCTGTATAGGAGTATAATCCTTTCCCTATGCAGACAATTCTATCATTTTCATGATAGCCATCAATGTAACCAGTGGCTGGGTTTAAGCACACCCACACCATAATTGTTCATTTTGCAGAAAAGGTGTACTGTCTCAGTGCTTTCCAGCCTCTGAGTTTTTATTTTCAGTTTTCGAGATGGAATACAAATTAGCATTGTAATAGGAGCCAAATGAATAATGAGCGCTTGATATGTTAAATGAAATGGTTTCGTCAGTTTGTTTTTATTACACTTAAAAGCTTCAAGCTTGCTTTCTTTTGAACGTGATGGTATGAACATGTTAAAACAGTTACTAGTACAAAAATAGTGACGAACAACGCTTCAATCAAAGAATCTGCGTCATAGTCCTATCTTTCCTATCTGATGTATTTTCGGATTTTTTTTAATGTAGAAAAGTGATCCTGTAGCCTACTATGTGATACGTGTTGCCATTGATAACGGGAATATATTCTGTTGCCATGGGAGATCAAAAGACAGTGCCTCTCACTTTTATTGAAAAAACAAAATCCTGTGCAGTCATTGCATATCATAGGTGTCTTGTGGCTTTTGTGGGCCAAATAAATAACGATAGTTGTAACGCACGATATCTGAAGCAGCCGATGGGATTTAGTTTTACATTTGTGAGCTCGTTGAATATTATATCAACACACACATACGCCACGCACATCGCACACTTCACACGCAGTCACTACACACCAAAATTCATGACAATTTCACTATAGAGCTGGTGTGATTATGTTAACCAAAGCTATGTCTCCATCAAAAAAACTCTTGTGATAAAGTTATGCATTTATAGAAGAGACAAGATCACATAAGTTAATAAAATGAGCAATGTATTGCGATAATACAAAATGCAAGAACATAACATTCGTTTTATAGACTAAATAAATGGTGTGCTGTCATATTAATCTGATATCAAAGGCAAAGACATAGTCACATTCCCCGTTTTACACAAGCACAGAGAGCGAGAGAGAGAGAGAGATGAGAGAGTAGGAGAGAGGAGACGAGAGAGTAGAGAGAGAAGACGATGAGAGAGAGTAGAGAGGAGAGACTGAGAGTGTGGGGAAGTTTTGTTTGGCCTTTTTTTCTTCTGGTGTGTGGTCGTGTGGCTGTGTTTGTTGCGAGTTATGTTTTGTTGGGAGAGATTCCTAGGTAGGGAGTGCGATTGATTTGTGTAGTGTATGTGTGTTGAGATAACTAACTCCCCTTGAAGTGGTGCCTAGTTCGTTGGACCCTGTCTTGTTTTGTGTGTGTGTTCCGACGCACTGATTTTTATGTGGCTCATGTGTAGGTTTGTGTGTGTGTGTGGTGGAGTAGTTGTGTGTGTTGTTGTGGATTTGTGAGTGAGTTTGGGACGAATTGTCTTCGTAGTTTTTTGTTTGTCTGCGTTGAGGGCTGTTTGGAGGGAGTTGTGAGTGTTGTTCATTTTTTCTTTGTCGTTTGGGCTGGTGATGTTGTAGTGCTCGTGTCACGCGAGATGTGGTGTCGGTGTAGACGCGAGGATGGTGATCCTTTGAGAGCGGACGCTGGCAGGGGTGGGTGTTGGTGGTTTGTGAGGAGGCAGGTCGTTAGATGTTGTTGTGAATTGATGTGACTAGGACGCCGCGGGACGTGTCGTGGTAGCTGTGGATTGTGTGTGTGATGATGTAGTGTGTCGGTAACATGGAAGTAGGTTCCATCTGATGCGTTGTTTGTGTGTGCTTGTTGTGTGTGATGTGGGCGTATGGTCAGATGTATTGTGGAGATTGTGTGGATCGGTTGTGGTGTGTGTGGTCAGTGATGTTGTGTGGTGCAGGTTTGGTTTCTGTTGTGTTGACCGTGTCGGGGAGGGTGGTAGGTAATGGTGTGTCTGTGAATGTGTCGTCGATGATGTGATCGCTGGTGTGGTGATGTAGATTGGGTGGTGTGGGGAGAAGCGGTCAGATAGATGTGTGTTCGAATCCTTGGTTCTGATTGTGCGTTGTCGATTGAGTGTGGTGTGCTCTGCTGTTCGGTAGTCGTGAGGGATCTTGGTGTGGTATGGATGCAGGGATGTGACCGCGTGTGTTTACTTGTCGGAATTGTGTGTGTTCTTGTGTGTGTGTGTAGGTAATACTCGTGGCTGTGGTGTGTGTGGTTGATACGACTTGAATGTGTGTGTGTGTGCGTGATGTGTTGTTTGGTGTGTTTTATGTGGATGGGGCACGCGTTGTGGTATTACGTGTTGGTAGATTCTTGTTGTGTGTGTGTGTCGGACATTGAGGATTGTTGTGTGTGTGTAGGTGTTTTCTGAGAGACGAGGTGTGTGAGGTGTGGTCGTAGAGTGAGTGTGTGTGTGTGACTGATGTGTATGTGTACTGTGTGTTAGGAGATTTGTGTGGTGATCGTTGTGTGTGTGTGGATGTGTTGTGTGTGGTGTGTGTGTGTGTGTGTGTAGTGTGTCATGTTGTGTTGGTTGCTCTGTTGTGTGGGTGTGTGTTGTGTGTGTGGGTGGTGTGTGTGGTGTGTTGTGATGGTGTGTGTGTCGTGGTGTGTGCGTGTGTGGTGTAGGTGTGTTGTGTGTTTGTGTGTGTCGTGTGGTGTGTGTGTGTCTGGTGTTATGTGTGTGTGGTGTTTGTGACTATCTGTGTGTGGTGTGTGTGTGTGTTGTGTGTGTGTGTGTGTGTTGTGTTGTTTGTGTGTTGTGTGTGTGTGTGTGTGTGTGTGGGTGGTGTGTGTTGTGTTGTGTGTGTGTGTGTGTGATGTGTGTGTGTGTGTGTGGTGTGTGTGGCCTGGTTGTGTGTGTTGTGTGTTGTGTGTCGGTGTAGGTGTGGTGTGTGTGGGGTGTGTGTGTGAGGTGTGTGTGTGGTGTGTGTGTGTGTGGGTGTGTGTGTGTGGTGTGGTGGTGTGTGTGTGTGTGTGTGGGGGTGAGTGTGTCTGTGTGTGGTGTAGTGTGAGGAGAGTGGAATGAGTTGTGTATGTGCTTTGTGTTCGCGCCGCAAGTGGCTTGGTGTGGTTTGGGTTTTGTTGGTTGATGTGTGCACGCATGTGCGTGTGGGTGTCTGTATGCATGTATGTGATGCATGTCTGTGCGTTACGTTGTGTAGTGAGTGTATTTGTAGTGTTGTCATCCGCCTAAAGTTTGTGTGTTGGTGTGTTGTTGGTGTACGTGGTCATGGCAGTCCGTGCAACTCAGTGTGCTATGGTCTTACTGAATGAAAGATGAATAATGGTTGTGTATGTGTGCGCGCTGGTGGTGTATTTGTGTGTGTGTGTGTGTGTGTGTAGTGTGTGGTGTGTGCTGAGAACCAGAAACTCAGACTCTGTCAGAAACATTTTTTTGAAAAAATAAAAAAAAACTTGACTTAGGAGGGGAGGGGGTGGTCAGCGCGTGATTAGAGGTCGGCCCACACAATAAGCTAATCTGATCCGGGGTATAGGCCATCTGCCCGTATCAAGAAGGTGAGGGGAAGGGGTGTTGGTGTAGATACATTGATCATTCCTAAGCCACACACGTCAGCACGGGAAAAAGAAAAATAAACATAAAAAGTAAGCAATAATGATCGATCCCAATCCAAAGTAAACCAACTAAGGGAACACATAGCAAGGCATAAGAAAAGAAAGTGCAAGGAAGCTCACATAAATGGTTATGAAGTAAATTACCGAGCAGCGACATAAACTATTGTAAGCTGTTGTTACTACATTAACAAAAAAATACCAGGCAATAATCAATGGGATGAATGGGAGAAAGAATATCATTTTAGTACACATTGCATTCCTCTAGGTGTCAGAGAGACGTCGACAAGCAACACATACACTTACCACACACACACACACACACACACACGACAACACACACACACAGACACACACACACACACACACACACACACACACACACCACGGCGCGCCGCGCGTGTCGCGCAGAAACAGTAAGAGAAGATTGGTTTATCATTGTGAGAAGAGAGGACGGAGAGAGAGAGAGACGAAGAGAGGGGCAGAAGAGAGAGGAGGGGACTTGAGAGAGATGATGAGAGTACCGCGACAGGAGGATACAGAACGGAGATGAGAGGAAGAGAGAGAGACGAGAGAGAGAGAGACTTGGAAAGAGGGAAGGGCGGAGAGAGGATGATGAAGGGAGGGAGTTAGGAGACCGAAGAGGATGAGACGAGTCGAGAGATGACGAGAGCCGAGAGGGGCGAGAAGGTTGGAGACTGAGTGACGAGGAGGACGAGGAGAGAATTGGGATAGGAGAGTTGCTTTGCATATGCGGTTTGTTTGTCAGCTGGTTGTCTCTTACAAACCATTTTAAGTTAAATACTATTTTTGCTGTCCTACTTTGTTGATGAATAATTGATTGTTCAAAGCGCCTTTGGGCTCATTTTTGAGCGGCAAAAAGAGCTATTAAATGTACTATTACTTACTCTTACTTACAAGGGGGGCGGTGCACAGACACAGACACACACACACAGGAAGAAAAAACACACACACGCACGCACAGACACACACACAAACACAAACACGCAAAGCGCGTACGCACCACGCACACACCACACGCACACACGGCACGCACACACACATGCACACACGCCCACGCACGCACACATGCAGATGCAACACGCACACGCACACAAACACACACCACACACCCACGACAACAACCACACACACACACACACACACCACACACGCACACACAGTACACACTGTCTTTCTTTTCCTCTCCTCTCATCTCTCTCCTCTATCTCTCCTCTCCTCTCTCTCTCTCCTGTCTATCTGTCCTTGTACACTCACCCACCCTCTCTCTCTCTCTCTCTCTCTCTCTTCCGTCTCTCTCGTCTCTCTCTCTCATCGTCTACCTCTCTCCCCCCCTCTCTCTTCCCTCATACACACAAAGCACATTCACAAAAGCGCATGCACACCACACACACACACACCACAAACACACACACAAACACACACACACACACAGAAACGCGGCGCGCGCGCACACAAATACACGATTACGACACTCAGCACACTAAGCGGCTACATTCGCATTGACTCGGACCAATCGCGTTGTCACGGGTGTCACTAATAAACAGCAGCGAAGAGTCAACGCACACGGAGATGTGAAGTGATATGCCTGTTGACTACTATTGATGCTGAGGTGACCGAACTTCGAAGACGGCATGTAAAAAGGCGCAGAACACACGCAAAGTATTATTGACTTTAACCTACCCTTATGGGTGTACAGCTGAGGGAAGAAGAGAGGAAGAGGAGAGGGGGGGGGAGAGAGAAAGAGGGGAGGGAAAAAGAGGAGTGACGGAAAAGAGAGATGTGAGCGAGAGAGAGAAGGGAGCTCGACGAGAGGAAGCGAGAGGAAGAGTGGAGGAGAGAGGGAGAGGAGAAGAGGACGAGCGGAAGATAGAAAAGATTTAGAAAGAGCGAATTTTTGGAGAGAGAGGGGGAGGAAGGAGAGATGGTGTGGGATTTAGTTTGAGATGTAGTAGATAGCTGAGGATGGAGAATCCTGATTTGAGAGATGAGGGTGCGGAGGAGACGAGGCAAGAGGGTTCCGTGGAGAGGAGAGAGAGGAGCGAGGGAGAAGGCGACAGATAGAGAGAGAAGGGAGAGAAGGAAAGAAGAAGGAGAGAAGAGCCGGGGAGAGAAAGGACGAAGAGAGAGAGAAAGGAGGGGGGCCTGAGTTAGAGCCGGAGGTAACTGGAGGGGGGAGAGATGGAGGACGTAAGGTGATAGACGGAAATAGGTAGACAAGATGGTGGGAGAGTAGACGAGAGCCCGGATGAGACTGATTGATTCTGCTTCGTAGTGAGAGTAAGAGGGCTGGAGAGAGAGGCGGGCCGAGGGAGGAGGGGGGAGAGGCCTCGATGATGGGGTACGGGATGTGACGGTAGAGAGGCGGTAGGATTGGAGAGCGCTCCGAGAGAGAAAGGAGAGAGAGCTGGGTATATTGGTTTAGAGTGGGAATGCCCGGATGCAACTGCGTATCGGGAGGAGCAGTTTAAAAGCACAGGAGATTGAGGTTAGAGAGTGGGACGAGGAGGAGGGGTGCGCAGAGCTGACGATGTTGAGAGAGATTGAAGGTGACCCGAAGAGTGAGAGGAGGGGAGAATGTCGGTGGAGAGCGGGAGCGTGAGGTTGAGAGGCGAAAGAAAGACGAGACGAGATTGGAGGAAGAGGGGCGAGGCCGGGTAGAGGCGGTATGACGGGTAGGAGGGGGCGAAGGACGTAGGGGGGAAAGTGGAGACTAAGTGGAGAGGGTCTCGTTGAGCGTTTGAGGGTGGTGAGCGAGTGAGCGATTGTGGTGGAGTGACGTATGTGAGTGAGAGAGGAGAGAGAGAGAAGAGAGAGAGAGAGAGAGAGAAGGAGAGAGAGAGGGAGAGAGGGAGAGAGGCAGAGGTGCTAGACGAGAGTCGGGAGATTTGAGAGAGAGAGAGAGAGAAGATGAGCGAGGGAGAGAGAGAGAGCACAGCCCCTTTGTTTCCAATTCAAATAGCACGTTTCGGTCCTTTATTGACAGAAGCAGGGAAGGTACGAGTGTGAAGCGGTTCAAAAAAAGCAAACGTGCACACTACACATTCAACTTAACTTTTTCAAAAATGTAGATTAATAAAGAACAGAATGTTATGACCACGGGTCCTTGAAGATGAACTATACCCCTTACTCGTGTCGCGGAAACCAGGGTGAGTGAGATCTCCCGAAGGACACCCCCAAACCCACCACCCCCATGCCGTCCACCGACGGATCCATGAGATACCGATCCGTGCACCCCGGCCCTTGAATGCGGCCAAAGCCAAAGTTTATCAAAAACTGAGATGACCGTGATAACAGGACATATCTATTTGAGACTTGTTGTTATGGTTGGTCGATGAACGTGAGCTCGATTCCATTGAAGGACGGTGAGTATGGGGTCTATTACGAAGTAAGTCCCGTGACAGGCGCTGTCCTCAACGCTCCGCTTTCAAATTTTCCTGGCATCCAACCAGGCCCGAGAGACACAGACACCTGCAGTGTAGTCAGGAAATTAGAGGCAACACTCTCAAAAAACACACCCGTTAATGGTCCAACACAAGTCAACATTGTCACCTCTCACCATGCGCAACCCAGTGATAGCCAGTCGAAAGTGACTTATTCTTTGTGTGCCATGGGGGCAGAGTGAAAAAGAGTAAACGTGTACAGGAGGTCTAATTCGAGGTGATGAAAACCGACGAAGAATGGTGGCTTCAGTCTTCCATTGAGTCCACGGTACATCATTCTGGGTAGGAGGCGTCTATGGCGAAAAAACTCCTATGAGACTGATGGGTCTCGAACCAAGACCTCCACTAGTGACGAACCCATGACACTTGCCACTGAGCCAAATAATAATAAGAATAATAATAATAATAATAATAAGAATAAGAATAAGAAATAATAATAAGAATAAATAATAATAATTAAACAAATCATAATAGGGTATTCATTATACTATTGGTTATAATAATTATTATAATTATAATACTTATTATAATAGTAATAATAAAAAAAAAAGTACATTTATATAGCGCTTTACTGTCAAACGAGCCCAAAGCGCTTTACAACCAAGTGTTCATGAATAAGCAGATAACAAATAATAGATGCAAGAATGACACAAACCAGCCCAACGCATGCACAAAGCAGACAGACACATAAAAATGCCCCCGCCCCCCCCCCTCCCCACAACACACACAACACACAGTGACACACACGCACGCATGCACTCACGCACACACACGCACACACAAACACACACACGCGCGCGCGCACAACAACACACATAGACACAGACTCATTCTGCATTTATCATTTAATAAATCATAGATACTAGGTTGCACGGACACACACACGCACGGCTGTTTTGATTTATGTCTTGGTTTCATGCACCATGTACAAATCGGAATGTAATGCAGACTATAATATTCTTATGTAAAATAAAGATGTCATGTAGCCTACTTGTAAATAAACTGTCATAACAACACTTATAACATATCATGCATCAACATTAATATTGATCAACATAATTCAGCATCATCTTTTCTCAACAAGATTATAATTTTTTTTATAAATAAACAGCAACCAAAAAAATAATCATAATAAGTCACTCATTTGCCTATAAAGCGACTGCCATTTGCTATGGCTTTTTTAATTAGCGTAATAATTAAAGAGTTACACAAGGCTAGTATCTGCTCACAAAATGATTGCCATTTATTATTTTAATATGATTTATACGTTTGATTATTCTAATGACAGACGTAATCCCATCTTCAACTTTTCTTCCAGAAAATTCAATCATAAATGTTTGAAATCAGACGATACAACCATTACTGCCGCTCTTTCCTGGAACCCAAAGAACACTATTCGGGACATAGTGAAATGAATAAAGGGAAGGAACTTCTCGCAATTAACTTCCTTTTACCAAAGTTATTTATGGCACATAATCGCCTAGCAAAGTGAAAGTAGTTGCCACAACAATACAGACCCAAGTTGAGGATGAACTTGGGTCTGTATTGTTGTTGCGGCAACTACTTTTACTTTGCTCGGCGAATCGGTGCCCTAAATAACTTTGGATAAAAATGGGAGTTAATTAATTACGAGAAGTTCCTTCCCCTTAATTCATTTCACTATATCCTCTCCCTTAGCCTCACTATTTCATATTTATTCAGTCCACATTGATGACGAACAAAACATGTGAACATAATCGAGGAAATAGCTTTGAACATTGTCTTTCTAAAACAAATGTATCAAGAATATAGCTGGACCAATATGTGGGCTAGTCCAAATTTAGCATTGCCTTGCTGGAACATGAACGTATGCATTGAAACGTTGCAAAAGTGATTCACAATTTGAATCAGCAGTTTTACGGCACAACCAGAATTTTCTTTTTGCATTTATCTTATAACAACACACACACGTACGTACTCACGACGCACGCACGCCACACGCACACGCGCACGCATACACCCACGCACCCGCACACGCACACGCACACGCACACCACAAGCGAAAATGCGAGACTAGATCTTTGTTAAGGGAGAGTGAAGTACGCATGCTCACGAGTTTGAAAGGAAATGGCGTCACACATGACAAGCAGTTCATTGTCAGGAATTGAGATCACACATGGTTCCGTCCATATTCGAAATCGTATAAGTAAAAAGGGTGTAAATATAATGTTTTATTTTTTTAATTTTACATTGGGGGGGGGGGGGGGGGGGGGGACTATATTAAACACAAGTGAAAAAAGGAGAAACAAATACATTCATCACGTTCAAATCACATTCAGAACTGCTAAGTATAATAAAAAACCAAGCATTAGCCTACATCAAAGATTTGCCATACTTTACAATAGACCATACTTTTCTCCTAGACTGAGACACCTGCGCCTTACAATAATGACAAATAATAGTCAGAAACAATAATAACAAAATTAAAATTCTGCGTAAAATTTTGTGGATGCGCATTATAATCAGGTGCGCCTTATATTCCGTAAAATGAATAATTGCCCCCTGTCATGGAATGTCAGCTTCGTATCCTGAACTGATACAAATAAACAACTACAACAAGAAGATTCAAGATTAATGTAATCCTTTTCCCCCTATTTTAGGGTGTGGAGGATGCAACACAAATCACAAATGATACATAGCAATAGCAAAATCACACACATGAGAGAAATGCGTAGTACTCTGGTTGCGCCTGCACAACATCACTTTTAAGACGATGGTGTTTCTAGTTTCTTCAACATGAAAATCTCGAGGGGTGTTTGCCAGATGGTACTACAGCTTGTCTAATAAAACAATATACAACCCACTAAATTGACCATAAAAACATTTAATGTACAAGATATCGTTTCGATTTTTTCGTGTTTATAAACAAAATTCACTGCATGAAAGACCACAGCAATTTGGGTTTTTTTCCAAGATTTGTTTGTGTGCTCCAAAAATTAACTGTTTCCATGATTTTCAGAAGTCAGCCCCTTTTGAGGTCCAGAAATGCTTTCGCAATTTCAATGTCTCCGCTTGGAATTTCATTTTCTACGGTATCTGGACACAATGTCCATTCACGTGTGGGCTCAAAAAGTCGGGATATCCACTACTGTCTTGCATTTCAGTTTCCAGGGCAAAAAAAGACAAGTCGTTTTCGAGAAACAGACAATTTGTCGACAGTGGAAATTTTCTGCGAAAGTGTTTTTACCCCTCAAAAAGGGACTTTTCTAAAATTTAAAAAATGGGTTACCATGGAAACTGTCATTTTCTGGAGTTCTCCGTGGCGTCTTGGGAAAACAAACTGTTGCAGCCTCTCATGCATTGAATCTCCTCCATATACCTGAAAAATCAGAATGATAGTTTTACTATCCATAATTGCATTAACGATTTTGTGGGTTGCTTTGTTTTTAGTCACCCTAAATAGGCCTTCGTTATTCATGTTGTGATAATATCTTCTAGCAAATACGCCCCTTATAATGCTGTGACCGAGTGCGGCAACACGTTATCTGCAGCTTCCCCTCATCCCCATTTCAATGCGAAAGGTCAAGTTAAAGTTACAGTTACTTGAAGAGCCTCAGACGCTTACAGTAATACGCCACTGTACAAAATTTTAAATCATTACGTGAAGCGGTTTACAAAATATTAAGCGGATGGACAGGAGAGGAAAAAAACCCAGACACGATCGTAAAGTCCTCTCCCATATCGAAAATGACAACAACTAATACGAGCAACAACACAATCCTGTTGTAGTTTCCAAGCTATGCAACTTCATTTTGTTAAAAAAAAAAGATTAATGATAATTAAATGAAGTCTGAAAATAGACCGACTGACCAGCAGTAGGCGATCGTGCTCTCGTGCGCGCACGCACGCACGCACACGCACACACACACACACACACGCACGCACACACACACACACATATATATTATATTATATACTTTAACCAAGCAGCGTTTTGAAAAGGAAAAACATCTTTAACCGTCCCTACATGCCTTCTTTGATCTGCACAACAGCACGAAACCATCTCCAATGAATTTTAAGTGCCATTCCTCAGAATGGTCAGCTCATTGACCGTGGGCCCTCAAGAAGAAGAAGACGAAGAAGAAGACGAAGAAGAATTCAGCACAGTTACAGGTTCTGCACATGGTGGCAAAGTAATACCGTAGCACTCTACTCCAACAACAAGATTAGATAGATTGTTTAACATCGATTAAAGATGAACATGATGATGATACATTGATGACACTGTTAATCTTCGGTCAACGTATTCAGTATGTAGACGTTTTCACAGTATTTGTCATGATGGTCGATTGCGTAAACTGCATTTCTCTCGTAAATTATTGTTGTTTGGCAGATTTTGGCGTTGATTTCAATTCCGAACGCAAATGTACGTGCATTTGATACGCGACGTGTGCATTAGAATATCACATCTACACAGAGATACACCATCAATATCACGTTATCACGTCAAGTGGAAAGGCGTTCACCCCCCCCCCTCTCTCTCTCTCTCTCTCTCTCTCTCTGGCACTCTCTCATCTCTCTCTCTCTCTCTCTCACATACAATAAAACACTCTATCACACAAGACACATGCAACAAGACGTGCGTGGGGGCACGCACACCCCACACACCACGCACGCGCACGCACACACACATACGCACACACCCACACGCACGCACACGCACGCACGCACACAATTTCAATTTCAATTTAATAACCACATCACGCACATACACACACACTAACACACACAGACGCACGCGCATGCACACATATAGTACAAACAATTTTACACACACATACTCTACTAAAAGAAACTATCATGACCATTCGAATGCCACGCACAAGTTTGAACATGATACAAGAAGCAAAATCATACACCGCTATTACATATCCCAGAACAGAATGGGGATGGTAACACATGCAGCTTAATGAAGAATACACCAATCACATCACCCTTTTCTCACAAACAAATCACACGAAGCTCTAGCAATCTTCGAAATACCAGCAGTAGTAAACGAAGCAGAAGGCCGCCTAATAAATAAGGCAAACAACAGCAGTAGAAATGCAACAGTTTCCTCCTAAAACCTCGGCACAGAAAAGAACAGGCAGCTCATCAACTTGGGACATTTCTTAGGGACACCTCTGTATGAGACAGTTGTCTAGGGGTACCAAGAAGAAACCAAGTGTCCACAGGAACCCTCAGGACAGAAGCTCCAGTATCTGGTTGTCCAGGCGTTGTTTGGCGGCCCCGGGTTCTTCATCAGCGTCTTCGTCTAACAGATCTTGAGAGCCTAACGTGGACTGGCTCATACGCCCGCTTTCATCTTCCTCGCCCACATCGTCATCGTCACGATCATCGTCATTGTCCCCGCGGGCTGTACGGTCGTTGCGGTGCTCTGGGGCAAGATAAGGGTCCAGAGTCAAGTCAGTTTCCTGCTCCCCGGGAGCGGAACGTTCGCGAGACGGAGAACCCTCTCCCCCCGCATGGGAAGAGTCCACTTTGATGATGACGGAGGGGTTGGCGTAGGATGAGGATCCTGAAGATCCGGACGCCACGGATCCTTGAGTCATCTCCAGATCATCATCCAGATCCGCCCCGTAATTCACCTGCCCATGAAGGCGGCGCGAGGATGAGGCAGACTTTCTGGACTCGCTCAGACTCTGCGACTCCGCCCCGGCTTCCTCGGGGTGAGGCTCCAGGGGGTTCTTGTAGCGCCTGCCCTGCGAGTGCCGCCCTTTCTTCCCGCGCCGCTGGGGCCGGGAGGCAGAAGACGAGGAGTGGCTGCTACGGGGGATCGCTCCGCCTCGGCTGGGGAAAGCAGCCCCGTCCTTGGCCGGCGACACCAGGGATCGGTTCATGGGGTCTGACACGCTCCGGCCGTACTGCAAGGCAGCGGGTCTCCGGGCCCCGCTCATCACCGGGGAGCTCCTACCCGTGCCGTTCCCGTGCAGGTGCTTGTAGTGGGGGTTCAACATCAGGTGGGACTGGTTCTCCCGGCTGGAGGGTCGGGGGGACTTGTCGGTGGGGGCGGGGCGAGGGTTCCTGTCGCTGGCAGGGCGGTCCCGATCCATGGAGGCTTTCTCCTTGTCCTGGGCCTCCCTGGAGGAGGAGCTGTGGTTGTGGTCCCTCGGGGTGACGGAGGAGCCTGGCGTGTAGCGCGTGCACACGGTGAAGTAGAGCGTGCTGACCACGCCGCTGACGATGACGGAGACCACGCCCATCACGATCAGGATGATGCCCACCACCTGCACATCACACCACACCACCACCATCCAAGTCAGCCAGTGGGCTGGGGGAAATATTCTACAGTTTTGTTTGAACAGGACAAAAGAATATTAACATCGAAAGGTATTTACCCCAGTATTTTTCGCGACTATAAGGCTCAACTTGATTATAAGCAACCTAAGCTCACTTGGGGGGGGGATTATAAGGCAAAACCCCCCCCCCCCCCCCAGGGCCCCCCCCCCCCCCACCCCCCCAAATATTTGCATAAAATTTTGTCAGATTTTGTTATGCAAGTTTCTTACTATATTACTAGTCACATTGTAAGGCGCGTGGGCCTCACTCTGAGAAAAAAAAGTGTCGCCTTATAGTCATAAAAATACAGTAATTATATTTTGGTGTAGTGATACCTTTTTCGCTCTTTTTCATTTTAAAGAACAAACATACAATTACACAACAAAATGTAAAGTGAGGTTATTTCATTCACACAAGAACACAACAAAACAAACTGATAATGTTGGCAGCTAGGCCCCATTTTGTC
>CM065680.1:98201914-98226914 GCA_017654935.2 Phymorhynchus buccinoides
TAAATGAGCCCAAAGCGCTTTCGGGGTTTATGAAGGTCTAAATGAAACTGATGCTCTGCGCTCTTTGCATAACTCTGCACAATATTATATCACTTTTGTTGACATTAAACTTTGCAATACAACCTTAGTGTGTTGTGTGTGTGTGTGTGTTTGTGTGTGTGTGCGTGTGCGTGCGCATGCATACATGTGTTGTGCGTGCAGGAATACATTGTCTGATGCCTCACTTGAGGTGTTCATCTCTGGTCGTTCTCCATTGCTCTCTCCTCTCTGCACCGCGTCCGTCGCGCCATGTCGCGTACGTACTCCTCCTGGTCCCGCTGAACCGAATGGCAAAACTTGCAACGCTGCGCACACCACGACAGGACAGAGTTAACCCTCTTGCATTCCGCATCAGTTTACAGAAAACATCTTGCGAGTGTTCAGATTCTTTCAACACATTTTGAGGAAAATCTGTCTTTTGAAGCACCAGGATCGCAATGCAATTACTATCGCATTACTGCAATCGGAAGCTTTTTATAGTGTGGTGTCTAAGAAGCCTGAAGTTAGTCCGTGATGTAATGCCATCAGTAGGGGTCCAGAGAGGGGCAAGCTACGTTGGTTCGGGCGGCTTAATCCAAGGCAACGTCCGGCTGGGCTGTTTGGGGCGGATCAAGGCCGGAGGGTTAAAGGTGCATATTACTGATCAGCCACTATCACAGGGGAAAAACTGTCTCAGCTGCATAATAATCCTACGGATCCAGCTACACTGTTGGAAACACTGCAGACTGTTTACAGAAGACAATCATTACCGTGCCTTTACGGACTATAGGCAAGGCGCACTTGATATAATGCGCCACTCCTCTAAATTTAAAGATTTTGTACTTTTTTTCTATACTAGTTTATCAGTCACATTATAAGCCGGCAGGGTCTGAGTCTAGGAAAAAAAAGTATCGCCTTATAGTCCATAAGAATAGGGTAGTCACTACTAGCTGTTCACAATTTTACCTAAGGTGGTTTATTATGTCAATGATGATGTCATATTTCCATGTCATAGCCCTGGAATGATTGTTTTTTGGTTTAGACAAGTTAGGAAAGACATATTATCCAAACCTTTTCTAGTTGAGTCTAAAACAGGTCCTCTTTTAATTTTTACAATAAGAAAATCAATAATTTAATTTTTTTTCTTTATTATCCTTTTGCTCTGGCAGTGAAGGGGTTACTAATGTTCTGATAGACTTCGATGTGGACCACACTGACCGTGATGGAATGACCGTTTTAGACCCACCAGCTTCCAGGTACATGTCACAAACACTGGTACAGAGTGTGCTCAGCTCCACCTGAAACCCCAACTACATAGTTACATATCCCTCGTGAAATTCAAAAACCTTGTATCTCGGTTTTTGGGGGGGTTTGAGTTAGATCCCTAGTCAGCTTTCTAATTTTTTCTCGCCACCTTCCACAAAGCTCGTATCTCTAAACGACTTTCTATCTGGGTTAAAATGAGGATGTGAAAAGAGAAGAACTCGCAAGTCCCAAATTCATCGCTTACGCGACAGAAACCTCGTATCTTCGTTCTTTTCAAGAGTAACAAACATTTTTTTAAAGAAATTTTAACAAAATGCAAGACTAAACTAGCAATGGTTTGAACAACATAAAATTATTCATCATAGTTAATCGATTGTGGTCAACTTCGGTTTACTTTTTTTTTTTTTTTTTTCATTTTTCTCAAACTTTTTTTTTTTTTTTTTTTGGTTTTTTTGTTTCATTTTTTTTTTTTTTTTTTTTTTTTTTTTTTTTTTTTTTTTTTTTTTTTTTTTTTTTTTTTTTTTTTTTTTTTTTTTTTTTTTTTATCTTTTTTTTTTTTTTTTTTTTTTTTTTTTTTCTATTTTTTTTTTTTTAGGGATTTTATTTTTTGTTTTTTTTTTGTTCCTTTTTTTTTTCACAATGCTGGGACCCTCTATCCCGCCTCTAGAACACTATACTGTTAGTGAAGGAGTCCCTGCGACCCCTTGGTTTGCGGACGATTGGGACCCCTGAATTTCAAAAACAAACAACAGCGCTTCAAATACCAATTAATGATTTTTTTTTTTTTTTTTTTAGAACTTACCTTTTTTTTTAATTGCATCACATTCAGACAAGTTTTAGACTCAGACACAAATGTGTCAATTTTCTTCGAGTTTTTTTTACCTGGCTGAACCTTTTTTTATTTTTTTTTGAGTTTTTTTGTTTTTTTTTTTGAACTTTTTTTTTTTTTTTTTTTTTTTTTTTTTTTTTTTTTTTCCTAAATTCCTAATTCTAATCGTTTTCCTTTTACCTTGTGGACATCCAGACATCTGTCGATGAAAGATCTCAGATCAGAGTAGACATCTTCGTAGATGCTTGGATCATCAGCACTGAAAATGGAGTCAAAATTAACAGAAATCAAGCACTGAGCACAAACAAAACAATGAAACGTGTGAACAGAGCAACTTCCAAATAAACCTCAACTTTCTATGTTTTTAAATGTGTTTTATCGCTGTTTTGATTATTTTATACTCTCCCTCTCTTTCTAAATACTACTACAGTGGAACCTCCCTTTTATAGACCTCTGCATTTTATCTTTATTCTTTTATACTCTCCCTCTTTTTCTTTTACTACTACCAGTGGAACTTCCCTTATAGGCCTCTGCAATTTCATACTTAAATTACTTGTGGCGGTGCCATAGCCGGTGAGGTTTAACCCGAGGCGTTTTTGGTTACTGCTACACTTATCTGTATTGATAAAAAAATCGGGACTTTACCTGGTTTCGTACTGCCTCCGGGTATTGCCTCCAATATTGTTCCAACCATGTTTGTATTTACAAATGTCCCATATGTGCCTGTTTCAGACCATGAGGACGTTAAACACCATTTTCGTCATATGGCCCTCTGCAACAAGGAGTTATTAACGCCCTTGACAGTGAGAGTTATTTCCTTGTTTGGTCAGTACTGAAAAGGGCTTTCGTTCTTGCGAAAGGCAGCCATTTAGTGTCATCATATAGGGGTTATTGGCGAGAGTTATTCCATTGTTTGGTCAGTGCTTAACCATCTTCCCACTACCCACACAAGGGCATTCACTCTTGCAAAAGGGAGTTCGTTGCAGACCCCTACTAAGAACCTCCCATTATACGACACCCTCCCCTATAAGACCTACTTCTCTGAGACATTGCCCTGCTTTAGGGTAAATATTAAGATTACCTCCCTTATAGGACCCCTCCCTCATAAGACCTCCTTTAAAAAAAAAAAACATATTGGAGGGGTCTTATAAGGGAGGTTTCCACTGCTACTAACTACTAACTACTACTACCACACACTAATTTTGGTTGCGGTGCCCTCTCTTTTCTACTACTACTAGTACATAAGTACTACTACTACTACTACTACTCACTCTCTGTCTCTCTCAGCCCTCCCCTCCTCTATCTCTTCTCTCTAAAGTTTGTCGTTTACTGTGCACTGTTCAAGAAATTGTGAGTGCATGTGACTTTCATTTTTTAAAATTAATTTTTATTTAATTTAAGTACATGTATGTGATTTAATGTGGATGCATTTTCCCCCAGGATATTGTGAGCGCGTATGATTGGATGTGTGGATAAGGTGGGGAGGGGGTGGGGGTGGGGGGTCTTGGATGAAGAGAACCTTTTTGTTTTTTGCTTCAAGTTTGGGTTCTGTTTGTTCTTGCATTGATATTTTCATATCCCTGATGTAGACTTTTTTGGGTCGTGAGTGTCCATGAGTGTCTATAGTGTGTATGTGGAGAAAGAGAGGGGGTTGGGGGGGGGGGGGGGGGGGGGGGGGGGGGGGGGGGGGGGGGGGGGGGGGGGGGGAAAAAAAAAAAAAAAAAAAAAAAAAAAAAAAAAAAAAAAAAAAAAAAAAAAAAAAAAAAAAAAAAAAAAAAAAAAAAAAAAAAAAAAAATCTGGCCCTCTCACTCCCCGTGGTTTTCTCTGCGGCAATGTGTGCCTGGACGGAAGGTACTACGCGTGTGGATCTAATACTGCCATTTCTCTCTGCGTCTGTGTGCACTGTCTATGAGAGTATTATCTACTGTCTCTCACCTCTTGTGAGCTCTCTGCGTCTGTGTGACCACAGGTGGTGAGAGTGGCTGCTGTTTTTTGTGTCTTCTTCTTTTACTACTATTTCCATCAGCTACATGTGGAACCTCCATAAATATGAAATGTAGCATTACAGACCTAGGTGACGAAATTATGTATTGCTTAAGTGTATGTGCCCTTTCTCTTGTAAGCTGTTTTGTGCGTCCATCAGTGTGTTTTGGGGGGTGTCGCCTATGTGTAAGACCTCTTTTGTGGGGGGTGTTTTTTGAAGGTCGTAATTTTTGGGTCAAGCTCCACTGTCTACTCCTATACTTACTTACTACTTCTAATACTACTACTACTCACTACTACTACTAGTACTTGTGAGCGTATGTTTTGTGTCAACACATTTTGTTGTGTTTGTGAGGGACTGGGTGTCCACAAATGTTGCCAAGAGTTTGAGGATGTAATTTAATACCGTACCACTGTACACTATGTTTGTACATCAGCTCCCCGTGGGGATACCGGGGGGGTGGGTCTTTCGTAAAAATAGTTTCCCCCACCTTCTTGAAGTTCTGTGACTTGTAACTTCCTCTAATCTGCCACTTTTTGACTCTGCCTTTTCCCTTTGGCTTTCTGTCAGTCTACTATCTTTCTGATCCCCTTGGTCCCTTTCGCCCCTTCTCATCTCCCCTTTTTCGAGGCAAAATCTTCCAAATATTTTTTTCTTTTTTGACGCTCCTCCGAAATCAGAATGTGTTCGCTGTACGCAGCGGGGAGACCACTGAAAAACCGGACCATATGTACCTTACCCATTATGGCCATATGGCCTTGGGAACGCAGAAGAAGAAATGATAAGTATAATCAATCCCATTTTGCTTGCGTCTGTTTTGGTGAGAGCGCAATGTGTACTGTAATGAAGAAAAACACTTCCTTGTAGTGAGTTTTTTTGTTTTTGGTTTGTTTGTTTGGTATAGGTCAAGATGGGCCCCCCCCCCCTACATTTCTCGGTTAAATCCATTTTTCCGTTTTTTGCCTTTCTTACCAAACAATAAGATGTATTTTTAACATTTTCAGTTAATTATCTTTGTTCAATAATTAATTGCATGTCATGGTAAAGGCCATTATCTAATAGGAACCCCACCCACCCTATGTCTTGCAGTACACCGCAGCATTTATCACAGTCGTGGTTCATTGCGTTTTTCTGTCTTATAGGGTTAGGGTTAGGATTAGGGTTAGTATTCCAAAAAGATAATTTAGCTGAAAAGGCTTATAGCCTATAGCCTTATGTGATGTGATGTGATGTGATGACTCGGGTTGACCTGGCCAATCCGGCCACCGTAGCAGCCCCCGGGGACAAACCCCGTCCAGCACAGCCCCAAAACTGGCGAAATTGGAATGGTTCATTTGGTTGATGTGATTTCTTCTTGTACGTCCTGGCATGGTGGTTAAATACAGTTGAAGTCAACTAAGTTGTTGGTGATCTTATACGACATGGTCAACTGGACTTTTTGTCTCCTCGACTCCAGCATCTCCCATCCTAGATCTTGTAGCATAGATGACACACTGCTGGTGTTGTGGTAACATCTGGTTGTAAACCTATCTGCTCTTCGTTGCACCATTTTGATTTTCTTTATCTGGTCTTGTTGGTGGGGATTCCAGACGGAGCAGCAGTACTCTAGGTGGGGGCGAACAAGGGTCTTGTAGGCGTTGGCTTTCGTATTCATCATTTCATGTTGGAGGTCTTGAGGTTACCTTTCAAGAAATTGTGTATGTCAAATAAAAATTAAAAAAAATTAAAATCAATTCAACTTTCAAACGTATTTCTTAGTTGTGTATTTGTGTGTGCACTTTGTGCATAGTTGTTTCCTTTTGTATACAGATTTTAAACAACACACATGCATGTACGCACACACATGTAACACAAGACACAGAGGATTTTTTTGAATCATCTTTATCCACGCCTATTCTCCCTCACTAAATTACTTCCGTGAATTCGTGTCATCCAGCCCCACCGCACAGACACGGCCTACTCATACCGAATAGTGGAATGGGCTTTAACGTGCGTGCAAGATCTTTGTGCATGCGTTCGCAGACTGGACCTCAGTTTTAGGTCTCATCCAAAGGACCAGGAAATAGGAGTAAAGTATCTTTCCCCAAGGATACAACACCGTGAACAGCTGGGTTCGAACCAGCGCACTCGCAAACCCGTTGAATTACGAGCGGCGACTCTAACCAACTGAGCCATGGCGCCACCCTAGGAGTAGGATGTTGCATTTTATCTGGGTGAAAGTCCATCCTCCAGGTTTTCTCCCATGTCTCCAGATGGTGAAGATCTTCCTTTAATTCCTGCAAGTCTTCCTACGTACTAAGCGTCATAATCATCAATTTGTTGATGGAGGATGCTGTAATTATTGGCCCTATCATATGCATCATAGACTCACTGGACCTCAATGCGTTGGCATCCTGGGAGAACAAATGGATGATGTCCTTCCACCCGGACAAATGTGAGAGCCTCCATGTGAACAGAAAAAGAAATCCCCTGATCAAAAACTACCAACTCCATGGGCAGGACCTGAAACGGGTAGATGAGACCAAGTACCTGGGTGTTACCATCTCACAAGACCTTAGATCAATAGATGGGACACCCACATCTCAAATGTGACCAGCAAAGCCAGTAAATAATTCTGAACCCTTTGGTCAGACTGATGAGAGTGGGAGTCTTGTAATTTCATGTAAAACCCTACTTCTCTCTGTCTGCCATTTAGAGCAATTCAACCACTTGTATTTCTTACAACCATACGAGCCAGAACCCGGGCACAAATATAAATTTATTAGATGAAAAGGGGCCGGGAAAGTTGCTCATCTCCCATACCCTAGAGAAGTGGGCTAAAGGCAAATTTTCTACTTGAAAATTTAACACACTAAAAGTCTTCCCTAGGGACTTAGCCTTTTAACCCATTACCTCGTCACAAGCGCTTTGGGCTCATTTGAGGTAAAGCGCTATATAAATGTACTATTACTTACTTACTTACACCAACAGAACCATCAACTAGATGATGGTGGTTGGGTTCAGAAAGATAAAGAAGATAGCCTATGCAAGAACTGAAGACAAGACGGTGCTGACTCCCGCTTCGCATGATCTACTTCTTCTTCTTCTTCTTCTTCTTCGCCTTAGGCAGCCAACTTCATCACGCTGAAGATTCGGGATACAGACGTTTCGTACCCTGGACGTTTCGTCTGGTCGTTTCGTCGTACCTCACTTTGTACACACTTGGACACTTCGTACACAAGCAAAACCCTCTCCCTGCCCCACACGACTGTCTACTTCTTCTGTCTGTATCGACCTCCTACCAGCCGCAAGAACAAACAGACTGACACCAACTTTCTTGATCAATTCCATGATTTGTGTGAATACTGTAATTCCCTATCCGGATCCTTCATCATACTGGGCGATTTTAACGTTCACTATGATAATCCTCTCCACCCTACAACTGCCAAAGCCCTAGAACTTTTGAACATCTTCGACCTGACCCAGACTGTGACAGAACCCACTCACGACAAAGGCCACATCTTGGACTGGGTGGTGCAGAGAAGTGACAACACCAGTGTGAAGGAAACGGTGGTGTCCCATGACCTCACCTTTGACCACTGCTGTGTCATCAGTCACTTTGACATCAGTGTCCCCCGCTCCCAGTCAACCTACATCACAAAGCGTGACCTGAAGGCCATCGACAGGACGGCCCTGAAGAACGACCTGGCCGCTCGTCTGTCCACCCTGACGCCCTCCACCCTCACCGCCGCCACTCTGGATTCAGCCCTGACCACCACGCTGGACCACCACGCCCCGGCCACCAGACGCCAGGTGTCGTCAGCCAGGTGTGACCCCTGGTACAGCGCAGCGGCCGAGCAAACGTGGGCTGCCAAGCAGCACAAACGCCAAATGGAGAGGCAGTGGACGCGCTCGCGTCTGGCTGGCCACAAGCATGTGCTGAACCGCGCAAAAAAGGCTGTCACGGACATAGTGCATGCTGCAAAAACCACATACTATTACTCGACAACAAGTGAACGGGAGAAGACTGAATCAACATTGTTTCGAATAGTGCAAATTTTGCCTTTAAAGAACTGCATGAAACGATTTGGGAGCTCAGTGAGTGGGAAAATGGACGGGAGGGGTGAGGTCTTTACCATACCAAGTAGCTGATTGGATACCTGTGAAATAATCTGCCAGATGAAAAGCTTTCTTTTTTACTATGTAACAAAATCAAAGAAAGCTTTTCATCTGGCAGATTATTTCACAGGTATCCAATCAGCTACTTGGTATGGTAAAGACCTCACCCCTCCCGTCCATTTTCCCACTCACTGAGCTCCCAAATCGTTTCATGCAGTTCTTTAAAGGCAAAATTTGCACTATTCGAAACAATGTTGATTCAGTCTTCTCCCGTTCACTTGTTTCTAACGAACCCTGTTTTCATGGCCAGCCCCTGACGCATTTCACCCCTGTGACTCAAGATGTAGTTAAACGGACAATTCTTTCTTCTCCACTCAAAACCTGTGAACTCGACCCATTTCCCTCTGACTTGCTTGTAGAATCTCTTGACATTTTGTTGCCTTTCAGTTTCATCACTGACATCATGAATGCATCCCTCACTTCTGGGACCTTTCCTGACGAGTACAAGTGCTCTTTGGTAAAACCTCTGCTTAAGAAACCCTCGCTTGATCCTGATGACTTGAAAAATTATAGACAAGTTTCAAATCTCCCCTTTTTGTCTAAAGTACTTGAACGCCTTGTTCTTTTGCAACTAAACAAACATTTGACTCGCAACAATTTACTCAGTTCCTTACAGTCAGCATACAGACCCCATCATAGCACCGAAACCGCCCTTCTTAAGATCATGAATGATATCCTAACATCCCTCGACAATGGTAAAATGTCCGTCCTTACTTTACTAGACCTCTCTGCCGCTTTCGATACTATTGACCATACTATCCTACTAAACAGACTTTCCTATTCCTTTGGCATTTCTGGCTCTACTCTCTCCTGGTTTAAAGCCTATCTCTCAAACAGAACTGAAACAATCTCAGTAGCAGGCCATAAATCCACTCCATCGACTGTTAAGTATGGCGTTCCCCAGGGCTCTGTCCTGGGACCTGTGCTTTTTGTATTGTATACGCAACCCCTTTTCAACATTGTTAAGAATCATTCTGTAAATCATCATGCCTTCGCTGATGATAATCAGCTATACACTGAAACAACTCTTTCTGACTTCGACTCCACTGTTCAAGGTCTTCAAGGATGTGTCAGTAATGTCAAAACATGGATGAATGAAAACAAACTCCAATTAAATGACAGCAAAACTGAAGCCATCATAATGACTTCTAAAAGACTCTCTGTTGACAGGTCCCTTCCATCTTCCATAAGGATAGGTGACTCAGATATTGATTTTGTTCCTTCTGTCAAAAACCTGGGCGTCACTATCGATTCCAACCTTACAATGAAAACACATGTGAACAATGTCTGCAAAATAGCCTATCTACAGATTCGTAAGATAAGTTCTATTCGCCACCTCCTTACCACTCAGGCAACACAAACTCTCGTCTGTTCTCTCGTCTTGTCTAGGCTAGACTATTGTAACTCTCTGTTATTTGGTTGCCCGCAGTCCTCAATCCAGAAACTTCAGAAAGTTCAGAACGCAGCTGCAAGATTGATTTTCAAAGCAAAAAAGACACAGCATATCACCCCGCTACTTCACAGGCTTCCAATTTCTGCTCGAATTCAGTACAAGGTCGCATGCCTCACCTTCAACTCTATTAATGGAACTGCCCCTCAGTATCTCACTGACATTGTACAAACCTACACTCCCACCCGACATCTCAGATCTTCCTCCGACTCATGCCTGCTCTCCACTCCCCGTATTAAAACTAAATCCTTCGGTGAATCTTCTTTCTCGTACTCTGCTCCCTCGGTCTGGAATAGCTTACCACACAGTGTTCGCCACTCTTCCTCTGTCCAGTCTTTCAAAACTTCTCTGAAAACTCATCTTTTTGAAACCTCATACTCTCACCTCTAATCCACGTAGTCCTTGATGATATTACCCTGCAGTATGTGTGTGTGCGTGTGTGGGTTGTGTGTGTGCGTGTGGGGGGGCGGAGGGGGAGGAGGGGGGAGGGAGGGCGAGAGATTAATACATGTATGCATTTTGTATTCTCGAATAGACGGTATTCATGTCGAGATAGCATGAGACTTAGCATGATGCTAACTTAGAAGCTCTTCCAAAAGTCCTATTAAATCCTATAGGACATTGGAAGAGCTTCTAAGTTAGCATCATGCTGGTACGAAACGTCTTGTATTCCAGAAGATTCTGCTGCACTTCTTCCTCTTCTTAATTTGCTCACCTTTAAGTTGTTCTCTTGAAGAAAGCGCAAGAGAGCAAGGAAAGTTTTCTTTTGTTCTGCATTATCCTGCAAAGAAGAACCAGTATTGTTAAGCACATTCTTTTTTTCTGATGTTTCTGCCATGTCGACTGGAGTTGTAGGATAATTATTTTGAAGGGACATAAGCGGAAGTTATGAATGTCCTTACCTAACATCTTTTTACCGTAACGCTACAATAGGGCTGCATAGTGGGCCAAGCATAAAGTCACAAAAGCCTTAATTATATAATTGCTGTCTAATCAGGAATCATGACCCGATCATATTCTGGCACCTCTTTTTCAACTACTGATTAAATCACTAAGGTTTTGGGTTTTTTTGTGGGGGGGGGGGGGGGGGGTGTTCCCCTTCTCTCTGCTTTTACTGGTTGCTGGAAGTGGGGCCTGTTCCTTATTCCCGGCTGAACTGGTGGGTTTAATGGTCTTAACCCAGTGCAAACACTTAATCCTTTATCTCTGTATCTGTCCCTCTCCTGTCTAAGGCCTAACTTGTCAGTTTCTTCTCAGGCTTTGAGCCTTTTCTTCCGGCATAAGTGGTAAAACCTCCGGTTCCGTGGCAAGATAATCAAACAGTTGTTGTGGCCACGCACAGCGAAGAAGAATAAGAATATAACCTACATTCGGTCTTAAAATACTGGTTTTGACTTTCCTTTTTTAATAACAGGTACACCATTAATTGCTTTGACTGGTTCTTTTGAAAGTTGTCCAATGACTAAACAGTTTTAGCCAATCTGGTGATATATGGTTTTGAATAAGCGTGAAGATGACTTTGGGCTCAACTGTAGTGCATGTTATCCCCATGAAGAAAGCAGGGAACTATTAAATTTGCCTTTTTTTCTGGATTAATATGTAAAGCAGAAACGAAACAACAATTCTGTAAATAACTTTGAAGATCGTGCCTTATTATGAAAACTATAGTTCTCTTTTTAATTTTATGACTACATAATTTATTTGTTTCCCTTTGGGGGCATTCAAAATAGGCCTCCAAAAACACGTACAAAACTACTAAAATAAAGATGGCGTGCTTTATTATGATGAAAAAACAGTTCTCTTTAATTTTATGACTACGATAATTTATTTTTTTTCCTTTGGAGGCATTTCAAAATAGGCCTCCAAAAAACACGCTGACAAAACTAACTAAACAACCATTGCTCGTGAAATCCCTCCCCCAACACGTCCTCGCGCTTACCTAGCAATAATACATCCTAAAAACAGATTGCTCTCCAACCACCCACCCCACGCCTTTTGTCAGTTTAGTTTTTTGTTACAGGCAAACATGCGGCCTTATACGGCCATACATGTCACCGGCCCTAAAATAGCAATACTCCACTAATGCACATGTATCCCATGTACTATGAATGTGCATTGGGGCCTGTCACTAGTTTACCCTGAACGACATATTGGATGTATATTATACGTTCTGCTGCACGGCCTGAGAGTTACCCCTAGCTGATCCGGTTTACGTCGTGCACGATCACACCAACGTCAATGTCGATCACATGTGGGGCAATTTATGATTCGTGCGCACGAATGACATTATAAGCACTCGATTCTACAAATGTGTATATGTCCAGTGCTTTTTAAGATCGTGTCTCTTCCCTCTACCACCCTCCCCCCTTTGGTCCGTGTCCCCCTACCGTTGTCTTTCTCAGTATGGGTCTTGTATCCCCCATTCGTGCGATTTTTTTTTTTAACCGACTTGTTTATCTCTCTATCCCTAGAATAAAATCTTAAATATATCTGAGTATTACTATTAATTTCCGTCGCACTCGACCTTGTTCGATTCGAACCCCAGGACCCGAGGTCAATATATTTGAATAATCAGTTAAATATCGGTACTCTTACATTACACCTGATGATTTGAAAACGGGTGTATTGAATCGGTGGGTGCATGCATTGGTTGACATTCGTTTTTTTGATTTTCCTTTAGTGGCTTGTGTTCTCGTGTCCGTATCCTGTATTTTGTTGTTATGTCTGGACTGGCTTTGGTAGTATCGTCGTATCTGTTGCTGGTGCCGATATGGATCTAGGCAAATACTTAATTAGTCTACTTCCTTCTTAAGTTCCTTCTTCTATCCCTTCCAGTCTGAGCAATTGGACACTAAATTAAGTTGTCATAGGTCCCATGGCATACTTAAGTGACCACAGTCACATCAGACTATTTTGTCTCTAGAAAATTGTGGTATAGGGAACGATCTTTAGCTCCAAATCTGTCTCACGATACATCCCCCAATCCTATCAGATAGAGTTAGTATCGGAAGTTTATTCTGATTCTGCAGACGAATAGGCGCCACGGGCCACCTCGTGACAGGCCTACCAATTGTCGCGCCATAAGATCGACGGAAAAAACAGAAAAAACTAGGGTGAGAGCACCAGTACACCAGATTTATAAATGTATCTATAATGACCTGGCCAGCCAGGCCCACCGACGTTCAGCGTCTGAATTGGCAACATGATGTGCACGTCCAGCAGCACACCTAAACTCTTCATTCACTCTCTGCTCTAATTCTATTTGCTGTACATCATAGTCTTTTTCGTACATAGCCCCCCCAAAGTAGCACGCAAAATGTCTTCAACGTGATGAAGTTGGCTGTCTACGGTAAGAGGAGGAAGAAGAAGAAGACGTCTAACTGAAACTAAGACTAGCTATAGCTAGGGAACTAGGGCCTTTTTCTCTGGTCTTCTTTAATTACTACCCCCAAAGTGCAGCAGAATCTTCATCCTTGGTCTAGGTTAACCCTTTCGCACCGCCATCATTTTTCAGCCCACATAAATATCATTAAGACTTAAAGGCGTAGAGAGATATACACATATCTGCAAATAATGGTAATACTTCCTCGTAGCCTGTGACATGGACACCATTAGGCCTATTATCCTTACCTACCAAAAAAATAAGAAAATAAGGGTAATTGGATAAATAACAGGTCCTGGTTTGCGACCTATTTTTTTCTCTTGACATGGGCTGTTAAATCATTGTGGGGGATCTAAAAGCGACATTGGCGATACAAATGGATAATTAACTGAAATTTTATTGTACATCATGTGGTGGAAGACACAATTTCCATGCTCTTGCACGGTTAATTTGTACAATAAAAAAGTGACTTCGGCGGGTTGGCCTGCAGAAGAAGAAGACACTAAGTCGAAGACATTTAGAGCACGGTAGACATTCATCTGGGTACCCATCTCAATTCACTTCCGAATATACTCTTCACCAAATCAAGACTAATTACAAAAGAACAAAAAAACAGACCTTACATACTCGTCTTTAACATGCACAATTTAAATTTAAACCAATACATAAAAAACCTAAGCCCACTTTACATAATAATCTGTACGATGCATAATTCTAAAATGTAAGCACATGACAAAATAAAACCAAATACTATTCTATCTTTTTTGGTGGTGAAAAAGGAAAAATGGTGTGAAAAAACAAAATGGTAACGGCAAATATAGTATTATGAATGGGATAAAGTACAAAGCTCCACATGTTAATTATCATGAGAGGAAGTCTAAAACTATCTAGATATTTGAGGAATGTTGCAATAATGTAAAAAGTAGATGATATTAAATAGTTAGATGTAGTCAAGATTGGTGTTAAAGGAGATTTGATTAAATTTTTATGTTATTTAAATTAGAAAAGAGGTATAAAAATAGGTTTATGTGTATTGAGTGTACATTTGATATTGCAATTGAATAATATTTGCTTCTAACTTAATCGTAAAAACAACAGTACTAGTCTACCTTTTTTAACTGCTTTCCATTTCTATCGACAATTGATGTTAACTCCCCTCCTATTTATTTCATTCACTTAACTCAACTTTTTACCATTTCTCACTCATGCCCTTCTGCTTCTTATCTAACAATTTCTCACTTCTGTCCGTTCTTTCTTTAACGTTTGTTCGTTCTTTCTTGTTCTATTCCGTCTTTTATTATATTCTCTGTATTTTTCTGTTAGTTTTAATATTTAATTCATTAAGCAGATACTTTAGTCCACTCATCACACACTTTGAACATGCGATTCCGTAACGCATTATTTTGTAGTAAACACCAGAGAAGTTTATATACACAAAAGAACCTATATCTTAATAAGATAACATTAATAAGAAATAATAATTCAATAATAAATTCGCATATAGCGCTAAAATCCATTACAGTAGTATGCTGGATGCCCTTTACAAAAGCGACATTGAAAGAGGAAAAAGACATGCATATACCAATCAACTACAAAACAATGCATACGACCAAACTTCGTGATGCAAAGAAATAAAGTAACAACAAAAAATAACATGTTTCTCACTCACAAAGACATCCACCCTGGTTCACCAAGCACTGTCACTCTCTTATAACACATCACACTCACTCAAGCAGAAATAATAAACATGTCAAACAAGTACACAGAAGAGGATATTTCCTTTAGCACACACCAATACGTTACCAAAAGGCCATACGATTATCCTCTCCCGCCCTCCTCCTCTCTCCCATACTCTCCCCCTCCACTCTCACACTCCCTCCACCCTCGCCGCGCGATCTCGTCTCAAGCAATCAATCAACTCTACGAAAATATCTAATTCCAGAATCATCCAAGTCATAATCAGCGGAATCAATATCTCCATCCCCTGAACTCTCAATCTACAAATCATCTCTCTATACTCGCTCTCTGTCTGTTCATACTACGCTCTCTCTACATCATACAGTCTTTCTCATGGACTCTCATTATACAGGATCCTTTACTTTACAAAATTATATCATTTAAGCGACACACTTCTACAGAACATGATATAAAACCATTCTGGCCACAACAAATTCAAAATCTATCTACCAATATATGCCTAATTGTTTATAATATATAGTATAGTCTATATTTGTATGCTAAATAATTACACTATAACACTAACCGCACCACACACACACGCGGATTTAGCATATACTCGACAAAATCAAACCTAATCCTACTTTATACACTCAACTTTCTAACAAAACAAATTTTAAAGTAAGCATTTGCACATGTCAGCAGCAAAATAAATCCTATGTTTCATCTTCATTTTTAACAAATATAAACTACACAGATATATACATGATAAAATCAAGCCTAAGCCAGCATTACACACTTGTCTGTAACATGCAAAAATTATAATAAAACACATACACATTATTAAATCAAATTTAATCGTATCAAATTAACATACCCAATTTTAACATGCACACATTTATACATGACAAAATCAAACCAAGGTATATGTTAGATGAACAAAATATTCATGACTTTAAAAGTAAATACATGCAGGCATCATGATAAATAACAGTGCATACGTTCATTATTTATTTATGTTGGTCCATTGGAGTCAGCAGTAATGGTTTAATGCTATTTGTTAAAGAGCGCAAATGTTATGTACTTGAGGAGATTGAGAGAGAGAGAGAGAACTCAGAACTCAGAACTCAGAAACTTTATTTTACAAGGAAAAGAATTTAGGCTGGGCCTAGTCTTCCATTCTGTCCTTGGTTCTAAGCATGCAATACATAACTAATACTATAAATGAACATTGAGACACAGGAACATCGCCAACAAAAAATAACAACAAACAGTAATATAGCAACGACATGGCAGGCAGAGCATCAACATAAGCAATAAAAACAAATAAAATAGAAAACTAACCAACCAGTTAAACAAAGTAATAGATTAAAAACACCTCTATTACTACAATATACTTCTTCTACTACAATTTCTACTACTAGTGTTAGACGGAGCAAAAAGCCCATGGGCGGGTAAGAAGCCCACTCCAACTATGCCACAAAACAAAGCAAATCTCGGTCACATTCTGCCCATGAGACAAGTGTAAATGTTTAGCATTCGTCTCATGGACAAACCCGACCGAAACCCGCCCCACTCCATGAGACAACCGGCACGGGCCCTCCACCCGCCCATGGACCCTCTACCCTGTCTTCACCAACTATTACTATTACTTCCACCATCACCACCACCATCACCACACCACTACTACTACTACTACTACTACTACTACTACTACTACTACTACTACTACTACTACTACTACTACTACTACTACTACTACTACTACTAGTGGTAGTAGTAGTACTACTACTACTTCTACTACTACTACTACTACTACTACTACTACTACTATTACAATTACTATTACTACCTCCATCACCATCACTACTACTACCACTACCACTACCACTACTATTACTACTAGAGTGCCACAGTAATGTAACAATAACACGGTACGCAGAACATCACCATCAGTAATAAGAACAAGCAAAACAAAAACCAACCGGCCAAACAAAACATAAATGAAGAAGAAAAAAAAATGACTTCCACCACAACTTTACTTCATCAGAGAGAGAGAGAGAGAGAGAGAGAGAAGAGAGAGAGAGAGAGAGAGAGAGAGAGAGAGAGAGAGAGAGATAGAGAGAGAGAGAGAGAGAGAGAGAGAGAGAGAGAGAGAGAGAGAGAGAGAGAGAGAGAGAGAGAGAGCGAGAGAGAGAGAGAAAAAAAGAGAGAGAGAGAGAGAGAGAGAGAGAGAGAGAGAGAGAGAGAGAGAGAGAGAGAGAGAGAGAGAGAGAGAGAGAGAGAGAGAGAGAGAGAGAAGCATGACTTCCTTGGCGCATGCTGAAGAAAGAAAGCAAGACACGAATCCAACAGAGTTTAGTTGAACACGAGTGCTTGGATCCCCGGGGGCATTGATTCATGTGTGAGCTACGCTACACCCCTCCAAATCAATCCAATCCAATGAAGGCAACGATTCCTGCCATTGAAAGTTCTTTTTCTTCAAGATGCACATTGAGCACTTATACCTCTATCGTTTTTCTATATTTAACGTTAATTTTCATCCATTTACACAATTAAAAATATGCATTCAATAATAGTAGAAGATAAAGGCAAGACGGAAAGAACGCAATGAACCAAGACTGTGACAGGGGGTGTTGATCTGCATCTTTACCGATTTATCTTCTCTCCATGCTTGTTTCAGTGTTTTGTTGTTGTTGTTGTCGTAATCAGTAATAATTGCTGTGTCCAATAATGACTGATTGAAGCCAAATGTTAGGTAGCCCTAATAATATGATTTTAAATGAGTCCCATAATTTTCAGAACCAAGGAATGAGATAATGGTTATGTGAAAGTAATTAATTATATGAAGAAAATCATCTCTGTACAAAACTCAAGGCATTCAAATGAAAGGTTTGGGCCCATCTCATTTCATCAAAATCTGTTCATACGTTTCTATGGACCTATATCATGTGGAGAGAATGACAGACAAACAGAAAGACAGACAGAGGCAAAATCTCAGAGTCATTGACACAGATACAACTGGAAATGGAGACCCCTCCATAGTCTGTACATAAGGATCTGTCTTCCGTTTAGAGAGCAACCTAGGGAAATGGTTAAAAATTGTAAAGATTTGAATGACAAAGATAGATTAAAATTCTTAAACCTTCACTCATTGAAAGGAAGATGCACACGTGTTAGGGGAGACCTAAGCTTATACAGATGTACAACATTTTTAACAACTTAAATGACATTAGCATTGATTCTCTTTTTAAACTGTCCATTTATAACAAAACTAGACATCAAGAGGGGAAACAAGAGGCAACGCCTGCAAGGCACTCAATCGACTTTGGAGATTGTGAGGTCGTAAACATGAGGTGGGTTGTTAAAGTACAAGATTGGTCAACAAAAAAGGACTTTGATACTGTGAGGGCCGTAAACCTAAGAGGGTGTTTTGATAATTTCAAAGATTGCGACAAAATCACGATATTGAGACTGTGAGGTTGTTACACACGAAGGGTGTGTTTAAAATACAAGATTGCCCCTCAAATAATGACTTATATACATATTGAGGATCCTAAACCTGAGGCACACACGAGGGGGAGAGGGTGGTGTTTACAGTGACAAATGAAAACTCTCGTATAATGGAAATTCAACATTAAAATTAGAGAAAGTGCCTTTTGCCGTGAATCGAACACGGAGCCATTGGCATGAGAGACAGACTCTCTACGCAATAAGCTATCGAGGCTTTGACTGTTGATGACTTTCTCTTGTTGCCTGTTGAATACTCTCTAACACACTAATCCAATCTGTCATCTGTTTGCTATCTGTTAACAGTGGTGTTTTAAGTATTTAATTATCCAAATCATTATATTGTTTGAAAGCTTGCATAGACATCTATAATATTGTGTGTGCAAAGTTTGAATACTAATGTACGCCGTCTTATTCCAGAGAAACTGCCAACGTATATTACCGCTTTTGGAAACATGATTGGTCTCACACACACACACCCCACACACGCACGCACGCACGCACGCACGCACAGCACACGCTCACGCACACGAACACACAAAAACACACACAAAAACAAACACAACATACAGTATTTATACAGCTCTGATTCTTGATAGAAATCAAATCAAAGCGCAACACACACGTTAGCATCCATAACTAAAACAGCAATACAAAGCGTACACACACGGATAACATAAATGGAATGTAGCATAAACAGACCTAATGGCAATAGAGAGAAGATAGAGAGAGAGGAGCTTTAATGACGGGGGTAACAGGTGGGTTTTGAGTTTAGCTTTTAAAGCAGAGAGAGTCGGTCGCTGACGGAGGGAAAGAGGAAGTTTGTTCTATGATGTCGGTCCTGAGACAGCGAAAGATTGTCGACCAACAGTTGAAAGCTTATGCCTTGGGATCTGGAGAGATAGGGGGCCGGAAACTGAACGTATTGTGCGAGCTGGCGTATAGATTGAAATATTGTCGCAGAGGTAAGATGGAGTAGCTTTATTAATAGATATTTATAGCAAAGTGTGTTTAATTTCATACCCACAATTCTTTCTATCGACAGGAAGCCAGTGGCGGAAGCGAGTGTGGGGCAAGATACATAACGCAGAAGAGGGCCAACATGATCAAACGTTTTCTTCCTAAGGACAAGATTTAGCAGCTGTTGTTTTGCAATACGCTGGAAGACAAGACAGACACACACACACACACACACACACACACACTGCAACACACACCCACACACACACACACACAGCACGCGTCTGCGCATCGCGCGCGGCGCCACCATCCACTCACACAACACATCACAACTCGACTATCATACTATAGAGTGACTCATGCTGAGCCAATTACATTATACAGCGTAATTGTAATACTAACACACGTACACGTTGTTTTAGTAATCGAGTTGCTGAGCTTTGGAATTTACTGACACCTAGCCTAAAAAGAGCACCAACACAGGCTTTAAACACCTTCAAAAATCTCATTGACAATGATGAACATTTTTAGTCAACTATTTGTTTGAACATGATGAATTAATTACAATCATAATTTTAAAGGCATATGCTTTAAGCAAACAAAACAGTATCCTATGAAGGGACGTTTATAAGCCGGAGGCTTAGCTTGAGCCAGTCCCACACTATACATGTACTATACTAGAAGAAGCAAGAAAAAAGTTGGGGAAAAAGTCCTTCCGATGAGACTTAAAACCGAGGATGGAACCGTAAGCGGGCGCACGTTCACAAAGATCTTGCGCACACATTAAAGACCATCCCACTATTCGGTACAAGTAGACCGTGTTGTGCCGGTGGGATGGATGACACGAACTCACACATCCTGTGCGCCAACTATTGCAGTCTAAATGAGACTTTGGGCGTGGAGGGCAGGAATTACAACATACCAACACAATCAGGAAGTAAGAAGAAGAAGAGAAGAAGAAGAAGAAGAAAGAAGAAGAAGAAGAAGAAAGGTTTTGGAACACTGTCTATAAGAGGCTACGCCTAACTAGACGTTAAACCAAACGTCTAAGCAAGCAAGAGGGGTTTTGTTTTAGCCATTTCTGGTAGACAGATGCTAGGCCTAAGGCCCTGAACCCACTTCCGCTTCCGTGTCACTGTTGCCCATCACGCCAGCAGGTTGGTAAAAGAATTGTTGTGACATTAAAATAAAATCGGAGCACGATTAGGGTGTATTGCTTCCATCTGAGCAAACCATTTAATCAGTTACGTTGTTTTGTTTCTTCTGTTTCAGTTGCCTAAAAGATGAGGGCTAAGGTATGTCTTGTTTATTATTTATATTATTAATTAATGTTCTACTTCTAGTGTTGCCTGTCGCAGTCAAAAAAGTCGCCCGTTCAAATAAATCGCCCGGCTACTATGACTATGAGAGTGTGTATTTGCGACATTGAGTATGAACCACAAATTTCACTTTTTTCTAGGGATAGGGTTAGGGTTAGGTAAATGGTTCAAGACAAAGTAAAGAAAGTAAGGGCGATTTATTTGAACGAGCGACTTTTTGGACCGACATTGATTATCCTATGTTGGTCACGTGTTTCTTTAAAAACAAACAAAAACCAATGGATGACACGAAAGTGCAAAGTCATGCATGTGGGCTATGGCAATCAAAATGAGACTTATGAAATTTCCCACGGTTCAGCTAAACATGTTTTGGAAACCAAGATGTTCAGAGTACTAACACCTCCCGAATTGTGGAGAAGACTTAGGAGTCATATTTGATTAGCGTAAACTCAGGTGTCTGCTTCCGGAAAGAAAGAAATTTGATAAAAACGTTACAACAGTAAGTAACCGTTTGGCACAAGGCCAAAATCATGGTTCGGATTTTCAATTAGAAGAAATCGCTGCGGCTTTATGGAATTCCGTCGTTCCTACCAATAGAATATTGGGTTTAATTAGAAGAAGTTTTATGGAATTAAATACAGAAGATTTTTTTTAACCTATATAAAAGTTTAGTAAGACCTCATCTTGAGTATGGAAATCTAATTTGGAACCCTTTTCTTAAAAGACAATCTACACAAATTGAAAGGGTACAAAGGCGAGCAACCAAATTAATAAAATCAATACAAAATTTGGAATATGGGGACAGACTTCATAAGTTAAGCTTACCATCCTTAAAATTCAGAAGATTAAGGGGAGATTTGATTAAATGTATATAAAAATTTTAATAACTCTGACAAAACTAACAAGCATTTGTTTCAATTGTCTAAAGATTTGAGAACCCGTAACAGTGATCTAAAAATACTAACCCAATACAGTAGAACTAATATAGAGAAAAAACTTCTTTTCTAATAGAGTCACACAGCACTGGAACAATCTCCCTGCACAAACAAAACTTGCTTCCAACACTAACCATTTAAAAAAACCTCCTAGATAGTGACCCCAAAAATAATGTTTTTAAATACAATTATGATTAACTAGACGACAATGATAGTTCAAAAAGCGACACAACGGTGCCAATCTGATTAATGAACAAAACCACAATAACAAACCACTCAAAAGATAGGGCACATCAAGAGGCAGCGAGGCCTGGCTGCCCTGAAGATCTAACCTGACCTGACCTGAGAAAAACGCGTGTGCAATCTTAGACTACATTGTTTCTCAAAAGGATTGAATATGTGAGATGGGCAGGGCTATACCACTACTGCACAATAATATTTAAAAAAATGAAATGCCCTTGTTTTAAATTTTATGTGATTAAAGGAAAACCATGACAGATGAGTTTTTGCAAGAAAAACATAAAACCCCGCACGTCATATGATTCACCGAGAAATACGTCCCTTATTAGTTTAGCAGAGAATTGCAAAACTCGCTTGTGCTCTGGTTTTCCTATAAAATCAAATCGGGCGAGTCATCATTGGCGGAGGTGTGCTGGAAGTCGGATTCTTTCAGTAAAAGATAAGGCATGTGCACTTTTTGGTGTGGCTGACAAAAGCCCACGACTAAGCCAGGTTTTGCACAGATCCTGGAAACCTTGAAAAGTCCTGGGAGTAATAGGCATTTTAGCACGATTGTTTTGTTCTCTATACTAGACTACTAATTTGCCCGCACTCGTTCTGGCCCGAGTTACCTTGTCACATGAAAAAAGGTAGCTCGTTAAAAAAATTAGGCTCGTACCTATGAGAGTCTGTATTTGTGGCATTTTGCGACATTGAGCATGACACAATTTCACTTTTTTCTAGGGGTTAGGGTTAAGGTAAATAATGGTTAAACTTAAAGTAAAGAAAGTGAAATTTGTGAGTTGCGCAATACAGAAGCTCTATACGACTACTTTTTTAAAAAATCGCAAATGCATCACCTTTTTTCATAACCTGACCTGTCTAATTGAACTCTCTATTCAACTAGGGAAACCAAGGTCGCCCTCATGTGGCAAATTCCCTATTGACAGGGCCTTTCCATGGCTTGAAAGTACTGGAAAAACGCAAGGCCAACAGCTCGAAAAGGTATCCTGGAATTTTTAAATCTTCGACCACACAAGTGTTTATCTCAATGCCATCAAAGTCAAAATCTGTTCTCCACACGACCCACAAATTTGAATATATTCAATATTTTGTGTGTGTGTGGAGAAACAGATTTTGGACTTTGATGGATTGAGATAAACACTTGTGTGGTCTGAAGATTTAAAAATTCCAGGGTCTTTTCGAGCTGTTTGCCTTTTTGCTGTTTTTTTCCGTGCTTTTCAGCCGGAAAGGCCCTGTCAATAGGGAATTTGCCACATGATTGCGGCCTTAGTTTCACCTAGTTTACATTAGAGAGTTCAATTTAAGAAGGTCAGTGTTATGAAAAAAGGTAGCATGTTAAAAAAAGTAGCATCGCTACTATGAGTCTGTATTTGCGACAACCACAAATTTCACTTTCTTTACTTGTTTAGCCTGATTTACCTAACCCTAACCCTAGAAAAAGTGAAATTTGTGGTTCATGCTCATGTCGCAAAATCCACAAATACAGACTCTCATAGGTAGCGACTACTTTTTTTAAACGAGCTACCTTTTTTTTCATGTGACAGTGTAACTCGGCAGACGAGTGCGGCAAAATTAGTATCTAGTATAGAGAACAACACACACTCGTGGCAAATGCCCTATTCTCCAGACTTTTCAGGTTTCCAGGATCATGTGCAAACCCTGGCTTATGTCCGGTGGGCTTTGTCCGCACACCCAAAAATCACATGCCTTATCTTTTACTGAAAGAATCCGCTTCCAGCACCTCCGCCCAGGATTGACTACGCCATTTGATTTCATAGGAAACAGACAAAGCGAGTGTTGCAATCGCTGTAAACTAAAGGACTTTTCTGGTGATCTTGACGTGGTCTTGCAAAACTCATCTGTCATGGTGTTCCTTTAAAAAAATTTAAAAAAGGACATTTCAATTAAAATGTTGCAGAGGGATGGACCCTCACATTCTTATCTTTTTGAGGAAACATTTGTCAAGATTGCACCGCTTTTTTCTCATCAGGTCAGGTCAGATCTCAGGCAGGCCAGGCCTCACGCCTCTTGATGTGCCCTATCTTTTGATTGTTTTTATTGTGGCTGTGTTCATTAATCAGATTGGCACCGCTGTGGCGCTTTTGAACTATCATTGTCGTCTAATCTAAGTTGTATTTAAAAACATTAATTTTGGGGTCCTACTAGGAGTTTTTGAATGGTAATGTTGGAAGCAAGTTTATTTTGTGCAGGGAGATTGTCCGTGCTGGTGACTCTATTAAACAGAGTTTTTTGCTTATATTAGTTCTACTGTATTGGGTTTATTTTATTAGATCACTGTTACGGGTTCGAAATCGTAGACAATGAAACAAATGCTTGTTAGTTTTCATGGTTATTCAAAATTTTATATAGTTATCAATCTCCCCTTACTCTTCTAACTTTTAAGGTTGGTAACTTAACTTATGAAAGTCTGGCATCCCCATATTCCAAATTTGTATTGATTTTAATTAATTTTGGTTGCTCGCCTTTGTACCCTTTCAATTTGTGTAGATTGTCTTTTAAGAAAAGGGTTCCAAATTAGATTTCCATACTCAAGATGAGGTCTTACTAAAAAAAAACTTCTGTATTTAATTCCATAAAAATTCTTCTAATTAAACCCAATATTCTATTGGCCTTGTTTACTGCTGTTGTAACGTGTTTATCAAATTTGAGTTTAAAATCAAATATGACTCCTAAGTCTTTTCATCTGAACAGGTTTCCAAAACATATTTAGCTGAACCGTGGGAAATTTCATAAGTCTCATTTTGATTGCCATAGCCCACATGCATGACTTTGCACTTTCGTGTCATCCATTGGTTTTTGTTTGTTTTTAAAGAAACACGTGACCAACATAGGCAATGTCGGTCCAAAAAGTCGCTCGTTCAAATAAATCGCCCTTACTTTCTTTACTTTGAACCATTTACCATCTACCCTAACCCTATCCCTAACCCTAGAAAAAAGTGAAGTTTGTGGTTCATATGTCGCAAAATGTCGCAAATACACACTCTCATAGTCATAGTAGCCGGGCGATTTATTTGAACGGGCGACTTTTTTGACTGCGACAGGCAACACTAGAAGTAGAACATTAATTAATAATATAAATAATAAACAAGACATACCTTAGCCCTCATCTTTTAGGCAACTGAAACAGAAGAAACAAAACAACGTAACTGATTAAATGGTTTGCTCAGATGGAAGCAATACACCCTAATCGTGCTCCGATTTTATTTTAATGTCACAACAATTCTTTTACCAACCTGCTGGCGTGATG
>CM065680.1:98231914-98266689 GCA_017654935.2 Phymorhynchus buccinoides
AAAACAATTAGGCTTATATTGTTAGATTGTGTTTATTTTGTTGTGGCCAGAATGTTTATATTCATGTTACGAAAAGTGTGTCGTGATATAATTGTATCAGGGATCCTGTATGATGAGAGAGAGAGAGAGAGAGAGAGAGAGAGAGAGAGAGAGAGAGAGAGAGAGAGAGAGAGAGAGAGAGAGAGAGGAGAGAGAGAGAGAGAGAGGCGGAGAGGGTGGAGAGAGAGAGAGAGGAGGGGGAGAGAGGGAGAGAGAGGGAGGGAGGGAGGGAGAGAGAGTATGGCCTTTATTGGTGCATTCCTTCTTGTTACTTGTTGACATGTTTATTAGTTTCTGTGAGGGTGATGTGTTATCAGAGAGTGGCAGTGCTGGTGAACGAGGGTGGATGTCTGTGAGGGAATGTTATTTTATTACTTTATTTTTTTGCATCCGAATTTTGGTCGTATGCATTGTTTTGATGATTTTAATGCATGTTTTCATCTTTCATTATTGCTTTAGTTGTAAAGCGCATCGAGCATACTACTGTATGGATTTTAGCGCTATATGAAATATTATTATTATTATTATTGTTATATTATTATTATTATTATTAGATTATGTTTCATTTTGTTATGTATTATGTGTTTACTACAAAATGCGTGCATGTTAAAGATGAGTATGTAGAATAGGATTTGGTTGTCATGTGTATGTGCTTACATTTTCGATTTATGCATTTTTAAGATTAGTATGTAAAGTGGGCTTAGGCTTGATTTTATTATGTGTATCGTCTTTATATTTAAATTGTGTATATGTTACGAGTATGTTAAGTAGGATTAGTCTTGATTTTGTGATGAGTAGATCGAAGCTGATTGAGATGGGTACCAGATGATGCTACCGTGCTCTAAATGTCTTCTTCTTCTTCTTCTTCTGCAGCCAACCCCACAAGTCACTTTTTTATTGTACAAATTAACGCACATGGAAAATTGTCTTCCACCACATGATGTACAATAAAATTCAATTTAATTATCCCTTTCATCGCCAATGTCGCATTTTATCACCACAGTGGTTTAACGCCCATGTCACTAAAAGGTATCAAACCAGGGTCTGTTATCCAAATACCTTATTTTCTTAATTTTGGGAGGTAAGGATAGGCCTAATGTTATGCATGTCACAGAAGAATTCCCAATATTGCAGATATGTTATTTTCTCTACCCAGTTAAGTTTAATGGTATTTTTTGGCTGAAAATGGCTGGCGGCGAAAGGGTTAACCCAGACCAGATTGAAGATTCTGCTGCACTTTGGGGGTAGTAATTAAAGAAGACCAGAGAAAAAGGCCCTAGTTCCCTAGCTATAGCTAGTCTTAGTTTCAGTTAGACGTCTTCTTCTTCTTCCTCCTCTTACCGTAGACAGCCAACTTCATCACGTTGAAGATTTTGCTGCACTTTGGGGGGTAGTACGAAAAAGACTAAATAACAGCAAATATAATTAGAGCAGAGAGTGAAATAAGATATTAGGTGTGCTGCTGGACGTGGCATCATGTTGCCTCACGCTGAACGTCGGTGGGCTGGCTGGCCAGGTCATTATAGATACATTTTTAAAATAGGGTACTGTGCTCTCCACTAGTTTTTCGTCGATCTTATGCCACAATTGTGGCCCTATCGACTGCAGAATCAGAATAATTCAGATTACTGATGGGGATCGAGAAGATAGAGCAAAGATAGTCCCCAATTTCTATAATGACAAAATAGTCAAGTGTGACTGTGGTCACTCAAAGCATGGATCCTAGAAAACTTAATGTAGTGTCCATGCTCAAAGGAAGGAAGAAAGGAAGGAAGGAAGGAAGGAAGTCAGACATAATTTAAGTATTTGTAGATACACCGTTTCATAGTATGTAGAAGGATATTTATGATATTCAAAATTGACTCGACGGAAATTAATAGTAATACTAGATATATTGAAGATTTTATTCTAGGATAGAGAATAAACAGTGGTTAAAAAAAAAAGCACATACACACACACCAAAGGGGGAGGGTGATAGAGGGAAAAGACACGATCTTAAAGCATGGACACTACACATTGTAGAATCCGTGCTTAAAGTCATCGCGCACGATCATTAAATGCCCCACATGACGCATGCAGTGTGTGATCGTGCACGACGTACCGTAAGTCCCCCCGGATCAGCAGGGTAAACTCTCGACCGGCAGGACGTTAAATCCAATATTCGTTCAGGGTAAACTCGACAGGCCCCATGCACATTCTGACATGATACATGCAAAGGAGTATTTGTATTTAGGGGACATGCATGGCCGTATAAGGCCGCATGTTGCCGCAACAACAAACTAAACAAAACAAAAGAGGGGGGTGGGGGTGGGAGAGCATCTGTTTTTAGGAGTATGAATGTAGGGTAGCGAGGGGAGGGGGGGGGGGCAGAGCAATGGTTGTTTAGTAGTTTTGTACGTGTTTTTGGAGGCCTATTTTGAATGCCTCCAAAGGGAAACAAATAAATTATGTAGTCATAAAATTAAAGAGAACTAGTTTTCATAATAAAGCACGATCTTTATTTAGTAATTTTGTACGTGTTTTTGGAGGCTTCTTTTGAATGCCTCCAAAGGGAAACAAATAAATTATGTAGTCATAAAATTAAAAAGAGAACTATAGTTTTCATAATAAGGCACGATCTTCAAAGTTATTTACAGAATTGTTGTTTCGTTTCTGCTTTAAATATTAATCCAGAAAAAAAGGCAAATTTAATAGTTCCCTGCTTTCTTCATGGGGATAGCATGCACTACAGTTGAGCCCAAAGTCATCTTCACGCTTATTCAAAACCATATATCACCAGATTGGCTAAAACTGTTTAGTCATTGGACAACTTTCAAAAGAACCAGTCAAAGCAATTAATGGTATACCTGTTATTAAAAAAGGAAAGTCAAAACCAGTATTTTAAGAGCGAATGTAGGTTATATTCTTATTCTTCTTCGCTGTGCGTGGCCACAATCAGTGATTATTTTGCCACGGAACCGGGAGGTTCTACCACTTATGCCGGAAGAAAAGGCTCAAACCTGAGAATAAACTGAAAAGTTAGGCCTTAGACAGAAGAGAGGACAGATAAAAAGATAAAAGATTAAGTGCTTGCACTGGATTAAGACCATTAAACCCACCAGTTCAGCCGGGAATAAGGAACAGGCCCCACTTCCAGCAACAAGTAAAAGCAGAAGAGAAGGGGAACACCCCCCCCCCCCCCCCCCACAAAAAAAACCCAACCTTAGTGATTTAATCAGTAGTTGAAAAAGTGGTGCCAGAATATGATCGGGTCATGATTCCTGATTAGACAGCAATTATATAATTAAGGCTTTTGTGACTTTATGCTTGGCCCGCTATGCAGCCCTATTGTAGCGTTACGGTAAAAAGATGTTAGGTAAGGACATTCATAACTTCCGCTTATGTCCCTTCAAAATAATTATCCTACAACTCCAGTCGACATGGCAGAAACATCAGAAAAAAAGAATGTGCTTAACAATACTGGTTCTTCTTTGCAGGATAATGCAGAACAAAAGAAAACTTTCCTTGCTCTCTTGCGCTTTCTTCAAGAGAACAACTTAAAGGTGAGCAAATTAAGAAGAGGAAGAAGTGCAGCAGAATCTTCTGGAATACAAATTACAAGACGTTTCGTACCAGCATGATGCTAACTTAGAAGCTCTTCCAATGTCCTATAGGATTTAATAGGACTTTTGGAAGAGCTTCTAAGTTAGCATCATGCTAAGTCTCATGCTATCTCGACATGAATACCGTCTATTCGAGAATACAAAATGCATACATGTATTAATCTCTCGCCCTCCCTCCCCCCTCCTCCCCCTCCGCCCCCACACACGCACGCACACACACGCACACACACATACTGCAGGGTAATATCATCAAGGACTACGTGGATTAGAGGTGAGAGTATGAGGTTTCAAAAAGATGAGTTTTCAGAGAAGTTTTGAAAGACTGAACAGAGGAAGAGTGGCGAACACTGTGTGGTAAGCTATTCCAGACCGAGGGAGCAGAGTACGAGAAAGAAGATTCACCGAAGGATTTAGTTTTAATACGGGGAGTGGAGAGCAGGCATGAGTCGGAGGAAGATCTGAGATGTCGGGTGGGAGTGTAGGTTTGTACAATGTCAGTGAGATACTGAGGGGCAGTTCCATTAATAGAGTTGAAGGTGAGGCATGCGACCTTGTACTGAATTCGAGCAGAAATTGGAAGCCTGTGAAGTAGCGGGGTGATATGCTGTGTCTTTTTTGCTTTGAAAATCAATCTTGCAGCTGCGTTCTGAACTTTCTGAAGTTTCTGGATTGAGGACTGCGGGCAACCAAATAACAGAGAGTTACAATAGTCTAGCCTAGACAAGACGAGAGAACAGACGAGAGTTTGTGTTGCCTGAGTGGTAAGGAGGTGGCGAATAGAACTTATCTTACGAATCTGTAGATAGGCTATTTTGCAGACATTGTTCACATGTGTTTTCATTGTAAGGTTGGAATCGATAGTGACGCCCAGGTTTTTGACAGAAGGAACAAAATCAATATCTGAGTCACCTATCCTTATGGAAGATGGAAGGGACCTGTCAACAGAGAGTCTTTTAGAAGTCATTATGATGGCTTCAGTTTTGCTGTCATTTAATTGGAGTTTGTTTTCATTCATCCATGTTTTGACATTACTGACACATCCTTGAAGACCTTGAACAGTGGAGTCGAAGTCAGAAAGAGTTGTTTCAGTGTATAGCTGATTATCATCAGCGAAGACATGATGATTTACAGAATGATTCTTAACAATGTTGAAAAGGGGTTGCGTATACAATACAAAAAGCACAGGTCCCAGGACAGAGCCCTGGGGAGCGCCATACTTAACAGTCGATGGAGTGGATTTATGGCCTGTTACTGAGATTGTTTCAGTTCTGTTTGAGAGATAGGCTTTAAACCAGGAGAGAGTAGAGCCAGAAATGCCAAAGGAATAGGAAAGTCTGTTTAGTAGGATAGTATGGTCAATAGTATCGAAAGCGGCAGAGAGGTCTAGTAAAGTAAGGACGGACATTTTACCATTGTCGAGGGATGTTAGGATATCATTCATGATCTTAAGAAGGGCAGTTTCGGTGCTATGATGGGGTCTGTATGCTGACTGTAAGGAACTGAGTAAATTGTTGCGAGTCAAATGTTTGTTTAGTTGCAAAAGAACAAGGCGTTCAAGTACTTTAGACAAAAAGGGGAGATTTGAAACTGGTCTATAATTTTTCAAGTCATCAGGATCAAGCGAGGGTTTCTTAAGCAGAGGTTTTACCAAAGAGCACTTGTACTCGTCAGGAAAGGTCCCAGAAGTGAGGGATGCATTCATGATGTCAGTGATGAAACTGAAAGGCAACAAAATGTCAAGAGATTCTACAAGCAAGTCAGAGGGAAATGGGTCGAGTTCACAGGTTTTGAGTGGAGAAGAAAGAATTGTCCGTTTAACTACATCTTGAGTCACAGGGGTGAAATGCGTCAGGGGCTGGCCATGAAAACAGGGTTCGTTAGAAACAAGTGAACGGGAGAAGACTGAATCAACATTGTTTCGAATAGTGCAAATTTTGCCTTTAAAGAACTGCATGAAACGATTTGGGAGCTCAGTGAGTGGGAAAATGGACGGGAGGGGTGAGGTCTTTACCATACCAAGTAGCTGATTGGATACCTGTGAAATAATCTGCCAGATGAAAAGCTTTCTTTGATTTTGTTACAATAGTAGCTACTTGGTATGTGGTTTTTGCAGCATGCACTATGTCCGTGACAGCCTTTTTTGCGTGGTTGCAGCATGCACTATGTCCGTGACAGCCTTTTTTGTGGTTCAGCACATGCTTGTGGCCAGCCAGACGCGAGCGCGTCCACTGCCTCTCCATTTGGCGTTTGTGCTGCTTGGCAGCCCACGTTTGCTCGGCCGCTGCGCTGTACCAGGGGTCACACCTGGCTGACGACACCTGGCGTCTGGTGGCCGGGGCGTGGTGGTCCAGCGTGGTGGTCAGGGCTGAATCCAGAGTGGCGGCGGTGAGGGTGGAGGGCGTCAGGGTGGACAGACGAGCGGCCAGGTCGTTCTTCAGGGCCGTCCTGTCGATGGCCTTCAGGTCACGCTTTGTGATGTAGGTTGACTGGGAGCGGGGGACACTGATGTCAAAGTGACTGATGACACAGCAGTGGTCAAAGGTGAGGTCATGGGACACCACCGTTTCCTTCACACTGGTGTTGTCACTTCTCTGCACCACCCAGTCCAAGATGTGGCCTTTGTCGTGAGTGGGTTCGGTCACAGTCTGGGTCAGGTCGAAGATGTTCAAAAGTTCTAGGGCTTTGGCAGTTGTAGGGTGGAGAGGATTATCATAGTGAACGTTAAAATCGCCCAGTATGATAAAGGATCCGGATAGGGAATTACAGTATTCACACAAATCATGGAATTGATCAAGAAAGTTGGTGTCAGTCTGTTTGTTCTTGCGGCTGGTAGGAGGTCGATACAGACAGAAGAAGTAGACAGTCGTGTGGGGCAGGGAGAGGGTTTTGCTTGTGTACGAAGTGTCCAAGTGTGTACAAAGTGAGGTACGAAACGACCAGACGAAACGTCCAGGGTACGAAACGTCTGTATCCCGAATCTTCAGCGTGATGAAGTTGGCTGCCTAAGGCGAAGAAGAAGAAGAAGAAGAAGAAGTAGATCATGCGAAGCGGGAGTCAGCACCGTCTTGTCTTCAGTTCTTGCATAGGCTATCTTCTTTATCTTTCTGAACCCAACCACCATCATCTAGTTGATGGTTCTGTTGGTGTAAGTAAGTAAGTAATAGTACATTTATATAGCGCTTTACCTCAAATGAGCCCAAAGCGCTTGTGACGAGGTAATGGGTTAAAAGGCTAAGTCCCTAGGGAAGACTTTTAGTGTGTTAAATTTTCAAGTAGAAAATTTGCCTTTAGCCCACTTCTCTAGGGTATGGGAGATGAGCAACTTTCCCGGCCCCTTTTCATCTAATAAATTTATATTTGTGCCCGGGTTCTGGCTCGTATGGTTGTAAGAAATACAAGTGGTTGAATTGCTCTAAATGGCAGACAGAGAGAAGTAGGGTTTTACATGAAATTACAAGACTCCCACTCTCATCAGTCTGACCAAAGGGTTCAGAATTATTTACTGGCTTTGCTGGTCACATTTGAGATGTGGGTGTCCCATCTATTGATCTAAGGTCTTGTGAGATGGTAACACCCAGGTACTTGGTCTCATCTACCCGTTTCAGGTCCTGCCCATGGAGTTGGTAGTTTTTGATCAGGGGATTTCTTTTTCTGTTCACATGGAGGCTCTCACATTTGTCCGGGTGGAAGGACATCATCCATTTGTTCTCCCAGGATGCCAACGCATTGAGGTCCAGTGAGTCTATGATACATATGATAGGGCCAATAATTACAGCATCCTCCATCAACAAATTGATGATTATGACGCTTAGTACGTAGGAAGACTTGCAGGAATTAAAGGAAGATCTTCACCATCTGGAGACATGGGAGAAAACCTGGAGGATGGACTTTCACCCAGATAAAATGCAACATCCTACTCCTAGGGTGGCGCCATGGCTCAGTTGGTTAGAGTCGCCGCTCGTAATTCAACGGGTTTGCGAGTACGCTGGTTCGAATCCAGCTGTTCACGGTGTTGTATCCTTGGGAAATATACTTTACTCCTATTTCCTGGTCCTTCGGATGAGACCTAAAACCGAGGTCCTGTCTGCGAACGCACGCACAAGATCTTACCTGCATGTTAAAGCACATTCCACTATTCGGTATGAGTAGGCCGTGTGTGCCGGTGGAACGGATGATACAAACTCACAAAGTCATGCATCCTGTGCGCTGCAGGATAAACATTTCCAATCGGAAGATCACAAGATCAAGATCTCCAAAGTCTTTTGTTTTCCATACCAACTGAAAAGTGAAAGGTCACATCTTAGAACCAACAAAGACAGCAAAGTACCTAGGAGTCAACATTGCATCAGATCTCAGCTGGAAACATCATGCGGACATAATTGATAATATAATAATATGGAAAAAAGCTAATGGAATATTAGGGTTCTTGAAAGGTAACCTCAAGACCTCCAACATGAAATGATGAATACGAAAGCCAACGCCTACAAGACCCTTGTTCGCCCCCACCTAGAGTACTGCTGCTCCGTCTGGAATCCCCACCAACAAGACCAGATAAAGAAAATCAAAATGGTGCAACGAAGAGCAGATAGGTTTACAACCAGATGTTACCACAACACCAGCAGTGTGTCATCTATGCTACAAGATCTAGGATGGGAGATGCTGGAGTCGAGGAGACAAAAAGTCCAGTTGACCATGTCGTATAAGATCACCAACAACTTAGTTGACTTCAACTGTATTTAACCACCATGCCAGGACGTACAAGAAGAAATCACATCAACCAAATGAACCATTCCAATTTCGCCAGTTTTGGGGCTGTGCTGGACGGGGTTTGTCCCCGGGGGCTGCTACGGTGGCCGGATTGGCCAGGTCAACCCGAGTCATCACATCACATCACATCACATAAGGCTATCTAGCTATAAGCCTTTTGCCCTCATTAGTGGTGATTTTTGCATCAGATATAAAAAAAAAATTAAATTTTATATTTTATTTGCCTGTGGATTTATTTTGGCATGAGTGTATACATGTACTAACACTTAGCTTTGTTTTTCATATATATACATCCAAATTGGTAAAAAAAAAAGTATGTTTTGATAATTCTTTGTCAGTACGATTTTTAAATGCATTTACTGAAGGTGCATTGACGGTAATTGAGTCATGAAGCGCTAGGGAGACCTGAAAATTTTATTTCTTTTAGTTTCTGTTCATTATTAGTCTTTTTATTTTTCTTCCTACCACAACGCACAATGCTGTATAAATAACTATAATTGTCTGGAGGGACATCTCAGCATTAATGATCAGGAGAGGGGAAAAATAAAACAGTTGACTTGTGCAGGATACTTGCTGCCCAGATGATCAGCTTCAATGAGAGATCTGTAGTGGGAGGCGGGCGGCCGAGGGGGGTAGGGAAGATCTTATTCTTCGCAGTGCGTGGCCACAATCAACACACTGATTATTATGCCTCGCAACAGGGGAGATGAGAAGGGGATGGACACTGTTTGACTCAGGGAGAGGCCTGGACAGGGGATGAGCTTTGGGGGAATATGGAGAAAGAAAAGCATTCATTTGGTGTGTTTGCCTTTCAGGAAACAGAAACAGTTCTGAAAAAGGAGATACAGTTGGGCGACAGTAATCTGTCTGTGGTCCAGGAGAAAAAACAGCAGCCACAACCACCACCTGTGGTCACCCAGGCCCTGGCTGCTTATAAAAGGTGAGACAATCTACATAGTAGTACTAAGTAGTAGTAGTAATAGTACTAAGTAGTAGTAGTAGTAGTACAGTGGAGCTTCCCTGATAAATAAGACCTTCAAAAATCATCCTAAATGAGGTCTTATAACTAGGGAGGGGTCTTATAGCCTTGGGAGGTAATTTTAATACAGGTTTACAAAGAAGGGCAATGTCTCAGAGTTCTAAGTATTCTTCAAGTAGGTCTTATAATGGGAGGTCTTATAATAATGGAGGTTCCACTGTAGTAGTCGTAGTAGTAGTAGTAGAAAAAAGAGCGGACACAACCAACACCTGTGGTCACCCAGGCCCTGGCTGCTCATAAAAGGTGAAACATTGTACATAATACTTAATAGTAGTGGTTGTAGTAGTAGTAGAAATAGCAGTAGTAGTAGCACTTTAGTAGTAGTAGTAGAAGAAGAAGAAGAAAAAACAGCAGCCACAACCACCACCTGTGGTCACCCAGGCCCTGGCTGCTTATAAAAGGTAATACACTCTACATAATAATAAATAAAGCTTATATAGCGCTCTTTGATGAAAATAATAATTAATTTAACACAATTTAATGTAAAAATCAAAATGCTCACAGCGGCCCTAACCTAACTCCCCCCCCCCCTTTCTCCACATACACACTATAGACACTCATGGACACTCACACACAAAAAAGTCACATCAGGGATATAAAAATGTCAATGCATGAACAAACAGAAAACAAACTTGAAGCAAAAAACAAAAAGGTTTTCTTTCATCGACCCCCCACCCCCACCCCACCCACCTTATCCACACACAAATCATACGCGCTCACAATATCCTGGGGGAAAATGCATCCACATTAAATCACATACATGTACTTAAATTAAATAAAAATTAATTTTAAAAAATGAAAGTCACATGCACTCACAATTTCTTGAACAGTGCACAGTAAACGACAAACTTTAGAGAGAAGAGATAGAGGAGGGGAGGGCTGAGAGAGACAGAGAGTGAGTAGTAGTAGTAGTAGTACTTAGTTGTAGTAGTAGTAGAAGAAAGAGCAGCCGCAACCAACATTAGTGGTGGTAGTAGTAGTAGTAGTAGTACAGTGGAACCTCCCTTATAAGACCTTCAAATTGTTTTTTTTAAATGAGGTCTTTTAAGGGAGGGGTCTTATAAGGGAGGTAATCTTAATATTTACAAAGAAGGGCAATGTCTCAGAGAAGTAGGTCTTATATGGGAGGGAGTCTTATAATGGGAGGTCTTATTGGGGTCTGCAACGAACACCTTTTGCAAGAGTGAATGCCCTTGGTGGGTGGGGGAAGATGGTTCAGTACTGACCAGACAGGGGGATAACTCTCGCCAATAACCCTATTTGATGCCACTAAATGGCTGCCTTTCGCAAGAGTGAATGCCCTTGTCAGTACTGACCAGCAAGGGCATCACTCTCACTGTCAAGGGCGTTAATAACCCTTGTTGCAGAGGCCTAGGACGAAAATGGTGTTTTACGTCCTCTTGGTCTGAATCAGACACATATGGGACATTTGTAAATACAAATATGGTGGGAACAATACTGGAGGCAATGCCCGGAGGCAGTATGAAACCAGTAAAGTCCCGATTTTTTTTTTATCAATACAGATAAGTGTAGCGGTAGCCATGCCTCGGTTAAACCTCATTGGCTATGGCACCGCTACAAGTAATTAAGATAAATTGCAGAGGCCTATAAGGGAGGTTCCACTGTAGTAGTATTCAGAAAGAGAGGGAGAGTATAAAGTAATAAAGATAAATTGCAGAGGCCTATAAGGGAGGTTCCACTGTAGTAGTATTTAGAAAGAGAGGGAGAGTATAAAATAATCAAAACAGCGATAAAACACATTTAAAAACATAGAAAGTTGAGGTTTATTTGGAAGTTGCTCTGTTCACACGTTTCATTGTTTTGTTTGTGCTCAGTGCTTGATTTCTGTTAATTTTGACTCCATTTTCAGTGCTGATGATCCAAGCATCTACGAAGATGTCTACTCTGATCTGAGATCTTTCATCGACAGATGTCTGGATGTCCACAAGGTAAAAGGAAAACGATTAGAATTAGGAATTTAGGATTCTTTAGCAATACTCTGAAGAAGAAAAAAAGTTTAAAGTTCTGTCTTTCTGTCAGGTTAACTCATTTTATTTTCATTTTTGGTTCAGACAGGTGAGACCTACTCGAAGAAAATTGACATATTTGTGTCTGAGTCTAAAACTTGTCTGAATCTGTGATGCAATTAAAAATCAAGGTAAGTTCTATATAGACTATAAAAAAAATCATTAATTGGTATTTGAAGCGCTGTTGTTTGTTTTTGAAATTCAGGGGTCCCAATCGTCCCGCAAAACAAGGGGTCCCAGGGACTCCTTCACTTACAGTATAGAGGGTCCTAGAGGCGGGATAGAGGGTCCCAGTGGCATAACGAATGCTAAAAAGAATATTTCTAGTGCATCCCTGGGACTCCCTGCACATTCTTTTACTAGAGGGTTCTTTAGAATTTTAGTGCTTCATAGACCCCCAAATGGGGGTCCCTGGGAGCCCTGCAATCAGTCTTTGAATTGTTGTGTTGGTTTTACTTTAAGTTATTTGAAATATAGCGTCGGTGACATTCAAAAACCTCGTATCTCAATTTTGGTAGTTTTGAGAAAAATGAAAAAAAAAAAAAAAAAGTAACCGAGTTGACCACAATTGATTAACTATGATGAATATGTTGTTCAAGACATTGCGAGTTTAGTCCTGCATTTTGTTAAAATTTCTTTAAAAAAATGTTTGTTACTCTTGAAAAGAACGAAGATACGAGGTTTGTGTCCTTAAGTAGATCTGAATTTGGGACTTACAAGTTTTTCTTCTATTTTCACAACCTCATTTACCCCAGATAGAAAGTCGTTAGAGATACGAGCTTTTGGTGGAAGGTGGCGGGAAAAATTAGAAAGCTGACTATGTATCTAACTCAAACCCCCCCAAAAATCGAGATACAAGGTTTTTGAATTTCACCGAGGATATGTAACTATGAGTGTGGGTTTCAGGTGGAGCTGAGCACACTCCTGTACCCAGTGTTTGTGCACATGTACCTGGAGCTGGTCTACAACGGTCATTCACATCACGGTCAGTGCTGGTCAACATCGAGTCTATCAGAACAATTAGTAACCCCTTCACTGCCAGAGCAAAACGGATAAATAAAGAAAAAAAATTAAATTATTGATTTTCTTATTGTAAAATTTAAAAGAGACCTGTTAGACTCAATCTGAGAAAATGGTCTAGAGATAATTATGTCTTTCCTAACTTGTCTAAACCAAAAACCATCATTCCAGGGCTATGACATGGAAAGTTATGACATCATCAATGACATCATACACCACATAGTAACATGTGAACAGCAGTACTACCCTATCTTATGGACTATAAGGCGATACTTTTTTTTCCTAGACTCAGACCCCTGCGCCTTATAATGTGACTGATAACATAGTAAGAAAATAAAGTAACAAAATCTTTAAATTTGGAGGGTGCGCCTTATAATCAAGTGCGCCTTGCCCTTATAGTCCGTAAAGCACGGTAATGATTGTCTGTAAACAGTCCTGCAGTGTTTCCAACAGTGTAGCCTGGATCAGTAGGATTATTATGCAGCTGAGACAGTTTTACCCCTGTGATAGTGGCTGATCAGTAATATGCACCTTTAACCCTCCTGCCTTTATTCCGCCCCAAACAGCCCAGCCGGACGTTGCCTCTGTGTATTCAAGCCGCCCTAAACCACCCGTAGCTTGCCCCCTCTCTGGGACCCCTTCTGATGGCATTTTCATCACGCACTAACTTCAGGCTTCTTAGACACACACTATAAAAAAGCTTCTCGCTTGCAGTAATGCGATAGTAATTGCATGGCGCTCTGTGTGCTTCAAAAGACAGATTTTCCTGAAAATGTGTGAAAGAATCTGAACACTGCAAGATGTTTTCTGTAAACTGATGCGAATGCAAGAGGGTTAACTCTGTCCTTGTGTGCGCAGCGTTGCAGTTTTTCCATCGGTTCAGCGTGGACCAGGAGGAGTACCGTACCGCCGACATGGCGCGACTGACCGCGGTGCAGAGGAGAGAGCACATGGAGAACGACCAGATGATGAACACCTTCAAGTGAGGCATCAGACACATGTATTCATGCACGCACACACATGTATGCATGCGCACGCACACGCACACACACACACACACACACACACACACACACACTAATTTTGTATTGCACAGTTTCAATGTCCTAACAAAAGTGATATAATATGGTGCAGACGTTTATGAAAAGAGAGCAGAGCATCAGTTTCATTTAGACCTTCATAACCCCTGAAAGCGCTTTGGGCTCATTTAAGGTAAAGCGCTATATAAATGTACTGTTATTATTGTTATTATTATTATTATTATTTTCTCCCTGCAGAGAATTACCATTTGTTTTTTAACTTGCTGTTGCATTGCAAGGATACAGTGAAACTAGATAATAGAGTATTGCTCCTTTAAAGATATGTATAAAAAATGGCTATATGTATCATATGTTTACTTTTTGTTTGCTCAAAATGGTAAGTCAGTATTGAGTATATAATTCATTTGTTGTGTGTGTGTGTTTTCATTCCAGGTCCAACAGATTTGTGATTCGAATATCGCGGGATTCCTACACCCACCTGAAGCGACACTTGCAAGAGAAGCACCTCACTGTCCTCATCAACATGATTCAGGAGCACCTCTTCATTGAAGGTGAATGTCAGTCATTACAAGGAGGGAATAACTGCCCTGATCAACTTGACTTACGAACATCTTTTGAAAATGGTCATGGTGTTAGTTCTTAGCAGATGATATACATTTTTCCAATACCTTGTTCTATTTTGATTTTTAATAACTTGGCATATACCAGTACCACCCTATTAGCCAATCTGTTCTAAAGCGATGTGTGCAGTGTTTGACGGAATGCCTATGACTAGTGTTAATCTGTTCTAAAGCGTTGTGTGTGATGTGTGTAGTGTTTGACGGAATGCCTATGACTAGTGATAATCTGTTCTAAAGCGTGGTGTGTGCAGTCTTTGACGGAATGCCCAGAACTCAGGAGCAGATCCAGGCCACTAGCGGGGCGCTGCTGGGCGAGGCGGAGAAGGAAGGTCGGTGAAGGGAACAAAGAAAGCAAGAAGTGAAATAATATCAGTGGTAGAAGATTGTTTTTTGTGATGGGAAATGGTAGTTTTAGACGCAGGCCTGGTTACTGGGTTACACATTTTGAGTGGCATGCTACACAATTCGGAACTGGGCTAAGGTTAAAAAATGTATGTGTGCTTGCTCTTCAATTCTTGACTGCTAATGCTATGCTCTTCAATTCTTGACTGCTAATGCTCTTCAAGTCTTCACTGCTATGTTTTTCAATTCTTGACTGCTATGTTTTTCAATTCTTGACTGCTATGCTCTTCAATTCTTGACTGTCATGCTCTTCAATTCTTGACGGCTATGCTCTTCAATTCTTCACTGCTATGCTCTTCAATTCTTGACTGCTATGCTCTTCAATTCTTCACTGCTATGCTCTTCAATTCTTCACTGCTATGCTCTTCAATTCTTCACTGCTATGCTCTTCAATTCTTGACTGCTATGCTCTTCAATTCTTCACTGCTATGCTCTTCAATTCTTGACTGTCATGCTCTTCAATTCTTGACTGTCATGCTCTTCAATTCTTGACTGTCATGCTCTTCAATTCTTGACTGCTATGCTCTTCAATTCTTGACGGCTATGCTCTTCAAGTCTTCACTGCTATGCTCTTCAATTCTTCACTGCTATGCTCTTCAATTCTTCACTGCTATGCTCTTCAATTCTTGACTGCTATGCTCTTCAATTCTTGACTGCTATGCTCTTCAATTCTTGATTGCTATGCTCTTCAATTCTTGACTGCTATGCTCTTCAATTCTTGACTGCTATGCTCTTCAATTCTTGACTGCTATGCTCTTCAAGTCTTCACTGCTATGCTCTTCAATTCTTCACTGCTATGCTCTTCAATTCTTGACTGTCATGCTCTTCAATTCTTCACTGTCATGCTCTTCAATTCTTGACTGCTATGTTCTTCAATTCTTGATTGCTATGCTCTTCAATTCTTGACTGCTATGTTCTTCAATTCTTGACTGCTATGCTCTTCAATTCTTGACGGCTATGCTCTTCAAGTCTTCACTGCAATGTTTTTCAATTCTTGACTGCTATGCTCTTCATGTCTTCACTGCTATGTTTTTCAATTCTTGACTGCTATGCTCTTCAATTCTTGACTGCTATGCTCTTCAATTCTTGACTGCTATGCTCTTCAATTCTTCACTGCTATGCTCTTCAATTCTTGATTGCTATGCTCTTCAATTCTTGACTACTGTGCTTTTCGATTCTTGACTGCTATGCTCTTCAATTCTTCACTGCTATGCTCTTCAATTCTTGATTGCTATGCTTTTCAATTCTTGACTGCTATGCTCTTCAATTCTTGACTACTGTGCTTTTCAATTCTTGACTGCTATGCTCTTCAAGTTCAATTCTTGACTGCTATGCTCTTCAAGTTCAATTCTTGACTGCTATGCTCTTCAATTCTTGACTGCTGTGCTCTTCAAGTTCAATTCTTGACTGTCATGCTCTTCAATTCTTGAGTGCTGTGCTCTTCAAGTTCAATTCTTGACTGCTATGCTCTTCAATTCCTGGCTGCTATGCTCTTCAATTCTTGACTGTCATACTCTTCAATTCCTGACTGCTATGCTCTTGAATTCCTGACTGCTATGCTCTTCAATTCCTGACTGCTATGCTCTTGAATTCCTGACTGCTATGCTCTTCAATTCTTGACTGCTATGCTCTTCAATTCTTGACTGTCCTACTCTTCAATTCTTCACTGCTGTGCTCTTCAATTCTTGACTGTCTTGCTCTTCAATTCTTGACTGCTGTGCTCTTCAAGTTCAATTCTTGACTGTCATGCTCTTCAATTCTTCACTGCTATGCTCTTCAATTCTTGACTGTCATGCTCTTCAATTCTTGACTGTCATGCTCTTCAATTCTTGACTGATATGCTCCTCAATTCTTGACTGTCATGCTCTTCAATTCTTGACTGATATGCTCCTCAATTCTTGACTGTCATGCTCTTCAATTCTTGACTGATATGCTCCTCAATTCTTGACTGTCATGCTCTTCAATTCTTGACTGTCATGCTCTTCAATTCTTGACTGTCATGCTCTTCAATTCTTGACTGTCATGCTCTTCAATTCTTGACTGATATGCTCCTCAATTCTTGACTGTCATGCTCTTCAATTCTTGACTGATATGCTCCTCAATTCTTGACTGTCATGCTCTTCAATTCTTGACTGATATGCTCCTCAATTCTTGACTGTCATGCTCTTCAATTCTTGACTGATATGCTCCTCAATTCTTGACTGTCATGCTCTTCAATTCTTGACTGATATGCTCCTCAATTCTTGACTGTCATGCTCTTCAATTCTTGACTGATATGCTCCTCAATTCTTGACTGTCATGCTCTTCAATTCTTGACTGATATGCTCCTCAATTCTTGACTGTCATGCTCTTCAATTCTTGACTGTCATGCTCTTCAATTCTTGACTGTCATGCTCTTCAATTCTTGACTGTCATGCTCTTCAATTCTTGACTGATATGCTCCTCAATTCTTGACTGTCATGCTCTTCAATTCTTGACTGATATGCTCCTCAATTCTTGACTGTCATGCTCTTCAATTCTTGACTGATATGCTCCTCAATTCTTGACTGTCATGCTCTTCAATTCTTGACTGATATGCTCCTCAATTCTTGACTGTCATGCTCTTCAATTCTCGACTGATATGCTCCTCAATTCTTGACTGTCATGCTCTTCAATTCTTGACTGATATGCTCCTCAATTCTTGACTGTCATGCTCTTCAATTCTTGACTGTCATGCTCTTCAATTCTTGACTGATATGCTCCTCAATTCTTGACTGCTATGATAATAATAAATGTATAGTGCTTTTTATTGAGCATAATGTGCTTTTAACTACAATTTGTATTTGTATCTTTTAAAACAAAAAAGAAAGAAAACAGAAAAATCCATGCGAACGCATGCACACGCACATGCACACACACACACACACACACACACACACACACACACACACACACACACACACACACACACACACACACACACACACACACACACACACACACACACACACACACACAACACACACACACACACACACACGCGCACGCACATGCACACACACACACACACACACATCTGGTACCAAACGCACAGACACAATGACTCGCTGAAGCACACACATCCATGTATGCACACATACACAGACGTGAGCACACAATCACACACATACACACTCTCTCCCTCTCTCTCACCGACACCCATCACACTCTGACACACACACTTTCTCCTTTCCCACAGACATGCACACACACAACACACACACGTGGGGATATTACCGTCTGCTGTTGATGGTTTATTATAAAGCGCATCGAGTATAAACTTGCTCTGTTGCGTTACAAGTCGCTGAATGGTCTGGCCCCATCCTATCTCTCCAATCTTCTGACTGTTTACACTCCTTCTAGACAGCTACGCTCTTCCTTTGACACTCACATCCTCCAGATCCCTTGTTTCCTAGCTAGAACTACGTTCTTTTTCTTTCCAAGCTCCCTCCTCTTGGAACAACCTCCCTTCTGCACTCCGAACCTCAAACTCTCTTCTTTCAAGTCGTCCCTTTAAACAACTGTCTTCAAATCATGATCTTTCACTTCCGATCCCGCAAAGCTTACCCCTTGAGTCGTCTTGTGTGTGCGTGTGTGTGTGTGTGTGTGTGTGTGTGATCTATTGTTTCATTCTTTTTGTACACGTGTGTGTGTGTCTTTTTTGCCTGGGTGTGCTGTGGGTGTGTGTGTGTGATAGTGAGGTCTGCTATTGATGATTTATGTTTTCAGCGAACAAAGCGAGGGTGTACTACGGTCTTCTGAAGGAGCCAGACCTGAACATCCCTCTGGACGATGATGAGGAGGGGGAGGGGGAGGGAGAGGGTACCGGAAAATCCAAGGTACTTTCCTACATGCACAGATTTATGCATTTTTGTTAATTCACTCCTTTGTTAATGACACGCAACAGTTGTTTGGTGGTGACCATATAATTATTTGCATTGTTGTCCATGTAAAAGTCATGTGTGTGTGTCACGTGTGTCACATGTGTGTTGATTCATATTTATGTGTAATGTATATGTGTATGTCACTATGTGTGTATGTGTGTGTGAGATTACGTGCCCGCGCTTCTGTCTGTGTGTGTGTGGTCATTCATATGTCTGTGTAGTGTATGTCTGCGTAGGTGTGTATGTGTTTCTATTTTTTCTTAAGGTCAGCTGGAATATAATTCTGTACACACCAGCTATTGCTTCAAAAATGGCTTCGTTCAAACTATCAAATCGAAGGCTTTTTTTTTTCATGGATGCAACCTTGCTTCAGATACAAGGCGGCTTGAGTATGATTTTGCTTTTTCTTCTTGCCTGTTTTTGGATTTTCTCTAGTTGCATCCATGTTTTTTTAATTGCATATTCCCTCTGATCGTTGGCAAACGGTCATTGTTTAAATTGAAACGCGGCGTGCTTTGCTGGGTGTGCAGAAGAAGAAGGCAAAGAAAGACCCACTGTTAATGAAGAAATCCAAGAACGACCCCAACGCCCCTGCTGCCACCAGAGTGCCACTGCCAGAACTGTGAGTGGACCCCGCTGTTTGGGAAAATCGCTGACCACTGTGTGCATGGGGAGTTGAACAGGTCAACTCTTCCGTTCCTGAGAACCACTTTTGAGAATAACTGCAGATTCCTAGCTTTATAGAGCTCTCTATCTCCCTATTCCTGGGTTTCCAGAGAGAGTAAAACTGTATAAAGGGGTGTTATGTTATTGTGAATATGTTTCTCTTTCATGAACAATACTTGCCCCCAGTAAGAAAAGGGGAAAAAACCCTCATTGCATTGCAATTATAGAAGAGCAAGGTAATGACAGTTGCATCATGTTGCATGATACTACAAGCAAAAGAAGCACGTAGGAATCAACGGGATAACATTTCTCAGCAGCTAAAGAGGTTCTCAGGAATGAACAGTACTGTCAGTAGTTGAAACTTCTCTAAATACACAAACCAAAGAGTTAACTCATTCGCATCGCAACAATTTTGAATTACAAAAAAACCAACCTCACAAATCACTCCAACAATACACACAAACAAAACATGCATAAACAAAAGGAGAAATGAAAGAAGATTACTTTAATAGAAAAACTCTACACCGATTGGTTTCCCCACAACAAACCACTACAAAAGCAAAGTCAGAGGCAAAATTGTGGTCTAAGGGAGCGAAGCGAGTTTAGAAGTGACCAAGGTATTGTGTGCACACAGATTTACTTCCCTTGAAGCAAATGCATCAAATTGACAGCTATCTATTAATTCCGGACATATATGGCCGGCACGACTTAAATGAGTTGACCTTCTTGCAGTCGCTGAAGCGACAATGGATTGGTCCAATGTGTTTGTATTTATTTTGAATTGTTGTTCTTGTGCATTCATTCTGTGTTTTATTTTGTGTGTGCTATTCTTATTTTCTTTAAAGTGAAAAAGTAACTTGTTGGAAAAGACCTTATAGTTATCCGCATTAGCATTACAGCAGTAACATTACTTTACAGCAAAAGAATCAGAGCATTCGTCAGGGTGGGTGGGCATGTGTGTGTGTGTGTCTGTGTGTGTGTGCAGGTGTGTGTTCGTGCGTCTATCTGTGTGTGCAATCGCGCGTGTGTAGGTGTGGTGTGGGTGTGGGTGTGCAAGGCTACTTCGCGTTAGCTCTTTGGTTGTTTGCTTTCTTGTTTAATATTTATTGTTTAATGTTTTCTTTTTAATCAATGTAAATATGCTTTGTAAAGTGCTTAGAGCCCTTACTGAGAATAGGCGCTATACAAATATGCATGATTAATAGTAGAAGTAGTAGTAGTATTTTTCCTGAGATGAAATCTGACACCACAAGAGCATTGTCCCAGTGATGCAGTTTTCCCCACAGAACTGGGGGGATCGGGTGCAGTTATGGGCATCATGAAAGAAAAAGACTGAATTTAAACACTTGTACTAGTTGTAGGCATCTCCACTGCAAACAAATTCCAGCCCAGCCCACCTCAGTAGCATCTGTCCCCTCTGCTATCTGGCTGTCATGGTCTGAAGCGACTGACTGGCATGCATACTATCAAGTGCGACTGATGTGTGCCATCTCACATACGCACACACACAGACTCACAGAAAAAGATGTTAAATAGGAATTGTTCGAAAATAATTAAGGGGAGTAATTTCATGGGGTGTGGGAGTGATCTTGCCTAATTCAATCGGTCAAACAGGGGAAGTCACTCCACGGTCCACCATCAGCTCTCGTAGCCTATCGACTCGTGTGTTTGAGCAGACACACAGCACTTAGAACACCGTGCGTCATTCTAAAAAAATATGTCATTTATATTTTTACGTCACAGTTTGCAAGTTCTATCACTTTGTAGCAACTGGTCACCCCTAATTTTTCTAAAACATCCTGCGTTTTCAAGCTTCGACGCCATTGTTGCATTGTTGCTGTGGTATTTGACCAAGTAATGGAAGTAAGCAACTCTAATTTTCACGAAGTGCTCTCCTTTATTTTTTTCCGAAAATCGTCTATTAAACAAAGCTAAGCAACGAGCTGCGTAGTGTCTGATCAGTGCAGGGGTGTTGCAGGAAGGACCGGGACAAGGTGGAGAAAAGATGTTAAATTAAACAAAGCTAAACAACAAGCAGCGTAGTGTCTGATCAGTGCAGAGGGGGGGGGTTGCAGAAAGGACCGGGACAAAGTGGAGAAAAGATGTTAAATTAAACAACGAGCAGCGTAGTGTCTGATCAGTGCAGGGGTGTGTGTGGGTGTTGCAGGAAGGACCGGGACAAAGTGGAGAAGATCACCGCCTTCAGGGAAGCCCTGAAGAGAGTCAAGCTGGGCCCAGACCAGCTGCCCTCCATCTGCTTCTACACCATCCTCAACAGCTCTCAGGGGTCAGTGCATGCATCTTATTTTTTTGCTGTCCCCATCTTCTGGGCCGTACAGTGGCATTGCTCCCAACCCTCTCATTTTGAGTTCCAACTCGCAGCCATACCAGGGTTGTCAGATCGGAGAATCCAAAATCAGAAGTCCAAGGGGAGCAAATCTCTTTTAGGCTGCCAGGAGGCAACCAACCGAGGAGACACTGCACTGTTGCTGAGTCACTTCGGTAGTGTTGAGCGGAGCCTGTTCTGAGCTAACATATATGCAGGACACCACCTACTGAGCCCTCTACTGATGACAATAACGTCTTAGTCGCGGAGTCAGAAGCCAGCGTGAGTGAGGTCCTCCCCCGAGGGCGCCATCATGTTTGTCCATCGACAGCTTCCCAGAACATACTGATCCCCATGAGTTTGACCCAAACACACCAAGGTATTCACTGGATTGGAAATTGAAACTGAGGTCACCATGAGAGCAGGGCATGCATGCCTAGGTCTTCTTTGCCTTCAGCTTTAGTTCTTCTTCTGCGTTCATCGGGCCATATGTGACCTAGCATCATGAAAGGGACATTAAGTGTCAAACTGACCATTCTAAGAAAATTATTCTTTTGCCAACTGCACACAAAGATCTTTCAAATGATATGAGAACCATTCTTGTATTTGTCTCCGTTCCAGAGTTATGAGCATTTAAAGTCAGTAGGGTAAGCGTCAGCCATTTTGAGAAAACACAGTTTAAAGTCTAGCCTTGCTGAAGAAAATCCATTGACCTACTCATTTTAAAACACTTATAAGACCATTTAGACACCATATTAAAGAATATCCATTATAAATATGACAGATAAGATGTTAGAGAACACAAAACTACCCATAACTCAAAATTGACAAAAAATGCAATATTTGACTGTCCATGCCTGTTGTGAGAAACTAGCCCAGCGACTTAATGTCCCTTTCCTGGTGCTGGGTCATGTATGTCAAAGTCTCTGGCCTAACTCTGCAAATCGCTTTACTTGTTTTAGAGAACAGTTCCGCTGGGGCAAGACTGTTGCGGCATCTCATCGCACAAGGGATGTCTGAGGGACACCTGTCCTTTTAGAGGGGTGCACAGAGGGCATGCACATTGTCACATTGTCATGGTCCAATCTCTCCTGTTTAGTGAACATTCCCATGGGTGGGGTTGTGCATTGTACACATCATTTATGTGGGGGGCATTATCTATTGATCCTTATTTACGATGGACAGGGATGTGACAGTTACGTGTAAATGTACACAGAGAGAGAAGATCATACAGATTGTCGAGTTTGGTAGACTTTCTTCTCGCACACACGGTGAAAATGAAAGAAGTTTGTAGCGCCAGTTTGTATTCCCTCTAGGCTTTACTGAATTTTGTAAGCTTCTCTGTGGAGTGGCACAGAGGTAACGCGTTCGCCTCGTATACAATAAACCCGAGTTTGAACCTGGGTACAGGGGATTTTTCCTCTCGCTCTGCACTAGGCCTTACAGTCTGAACGTGGAGTCTTTCGGATGAGACGATAAACCGAGGTCCCATGTGCCCATGCACTTAGCACAAGTTAAACCCAGTGGCAACGAAAAAGTTGTCATTTGGTCAAAATTTAACCCCCCCCCCTTTCTTTCCTCATCAGTCACACAAAAATCGCATGCAAAAAAAAAAAAAAAAGGGTGATGCGCCTCTGGCTGCGATGCGCTCTCCAGGTGGGAGCAACCTGAATTTCACTGAGACGTCTCTGTGACTATGAAGTACCAAATACCCAATGCCAAATATAAATGTATTGTATGTTTGGTGTGTGTGACCTCAGGGTGACCTGTGTGGACTTCACGGACGACTCTGGCTCGCTGGCGGTGGGTTTCATGGACAGCCGGGTGCAGGTGTGGAGTCTGACCCCCGGCAAACTGCGCTCCATGAAGACCCCCTCCCAGCTGGACCTCATCGACAAGGAGGCCGGTGAGTTCCCCTGCAGTCTGACCCCCTGTAGTCTGACCCCCTGTGCTCCATGAAGACCCCCTCTCCTTCCCCCCTCCCAGCTGGACCTCATTGACAAGGAGGCCGGTGAGTCCCCCTGCAGTCTGACCCCCTGTACTCCATGAAGACCCCCTTCCCCTCCCCCCTCCCAGCTGGACCTCATTGACAAGGAGGCCGGTGAGTCCCCCTGCAGTCTGACCCCCTGTACTCCATGAAGACCCCCTTCCCCTCCCCCCTCCCAGCTGGACCTCATTGACAAGGAGGCTGGTGAGTCCCCCTGCAGTCTGACCCCCTGTACTCCATGAAGACCCCCTCCCCCCTCCCAGCTGGACCTCATTGACAAGGAGGCTGGTGAGTCCCCCTGCAGTCTGACCCCCTGTACTCCATGAAGACCCCCTTCCCCCCTCCCAGCTGGACCTCATTGACAAGGAGGCTGGTGAGTCCCCCTGCAGTCTGACCCCCTGTACTCCATGAAGACCCCCTCCCCCTCCCCCCTCCCAGCTGGACCTCATTGACAAGGAGGCTGGTGAGTCCCCCTGCAGTCTGACCCCCTGTACTCCATGAAGACCCCCTCCCCCTCCCCCCTCCCAGCTGGACCTCATTGACAAGGAGGCTGGTGAGTCCCCCTGCAGTCTGACCCCCTGTACTCCATGAAGACCCCCTCCCCCCTCCCAGCTGGACCTCATTGACAAGGAGGCTGGTGAGTCCCCCTGTAGTCTGACCCCCTGTACTCCATGAAGACCCCCCCCTTCCCCCCTCCCAGCTGGACCTCATTGACAAGGAGGCTGGTGAGTCCCCCTGCAGTCTGACCCCCTGTACTCCATGAAGACCCCCTCCCCCCTCCCCCCTCCCCCCTCCCAGCTGGACTTCATTGACAAGGAGGCTGGTGAGTCCCCCTGCAGTCTGACCCCCTGTACTCCATGAAGACCCCCTCCCCCCTCCCAGCTGGACTTCATTGACAAGGAGGCTGGTGAGTCCCCCTGTAGTCTGACCCCCTGTACTCCATGAAGACCCCCTCCCCCCTCCCAGCTGGACTTTATTGACAAGGAGGCTGGTGAGTCACCCTGTTGTCTAACCCCCTGTTCTCCCCTTATTTATAGTGGAGTTGCCTTGCCGATGTACGTCCCCACTTTCTCAGCCAAAGGGGTTTGAGGACAGCTGGCGTTGGGGAAGGTCCCCAAAGGCCAACCCATCCCTTTGGCTGCAGCACCAGAGCCGGTGCCAAGGCCCCCTCGTATGTGTCATAGTACTTACGTTTATGGCCCTCAATCTCACATTCTGCTTCTTTCAGTCGTATGAAAATAATCCTAGGCTGATCCTAACCCCCACCCTTTTCCTGAAAATTGCAGAACGTGGCTTCTCAGTGAAACATTTTCTACGCAAAAATTTTAGGGGGGGGGGGATGCGTAAAATAGAAGATCTCCCATTATTTGTCGTGTTCAGTTGTGTATGTGTATTCTCCTGTTGTTTGACAGACGACGTCTGGGAGCGCATGATGGATGACTCTTCCGGCATGGACCACCGCAACCTGACAGGCCATTCGGGGCCTGTGTATGCTGTGTCCTTCAGCCCCGACAAACACAACCTGCTGTCGTGCTCCCAAGATGGAACAAGTCAGTCCCTAACTGGTTCACACCACACTGTACTGTTTACCCCGACAAACACAACCTGCTTCCATGTTAACACACACACACACACACACACACACACACACACACACACACACACACACACACACACACACAAACAGAGACACTCAAATACTTGCAAATGAATTAGCACAACAGTCCAGTGATCGCGCTAGGAATGTTGAAGACCAGTCCCATCAGCGACAATGCCTCCCAACAACCGGTGTCAAAACCAGTCCCAGGGAAACAAAAACCAGTGAAAACCACAATATCAAAGGCATTGTTAAACAATTTTTCAGTCTTTGCAAAAACATTCAGTCCCTGGGACTGACAGGTCAAAACATTTTTAGTATTTTGGTTTTGCAATCAGTGTTTTACTGATAATTACCAGTAAACGCGATCACTGACACACACACACACACACACGCACGCACTAACACAGACAAACAGAGAAACACAGACATTTGCAAATGAATTAGTCAGCACAATAAATAAACAAAATTACATACGCACACACCTGTGCGCACGCACACACATGTGCGCATGCACGCGCACACACGCACACACACACACACACACTCACACAGACAAACGGAGACACACATGCACTTGCAAATGAATTAGCACAATAAATAAACAATATTACATCGCGCTCACACACACACATGCACAGAGACAGACAAACAGACACACATACACTTGCAAATGAATTAGTCAGCACAATAAATAAACAAAATTACGCATGCACACACACACACACACACACACACACTGTGCCTGACTTCTGCTGTTGACTGTTTTCAGTTCGTCTGTGGAACCTGCTGACGTGGAGCAACATCATCTGCTACAAGGGGCATGTCTGGCCCGTGTGGGACGTCAGGTTTAGGTGAGGCCAGTGTTCCGTTAACCCTTTCACCGCCAGCCATTTTTCAACCAAAAATTCCATTAAGCTTAGCAGGGTAAAGAAAAACATTTTATTTGCCATATCGGGAATTCTTCGGTGACAATGCATAGCACTAGGCTTATCCTTACCTCCCAAACTTAAGAAATAGGGTCTTCGGATAACAGGCCTGAATTTGATGCTTTTTCGTAACATGGGTGTTAAACCATCGTGGTGCGTAAATGTGACATTGGCGGCGAAAGGGGTAAGGTCATGAACTCTTTTTACTACCTACCAGTTTATTTAACTCCCTTGGCACAGGCAGTTTTCTCCCTTTTATAACTTTCTGGATGGGCCATTTTTACTGGCTCGTAAAATCATATAAAAAAAATGTTGAGAGTTAGGGCATGAACTATTCAGAGCTGGTACTGCATCTCACTTTATGTTCACATTTTTTACTGTTTCCCCATGGCAACACAGCGATAGGCCCATAATATGACTTACATATCACTGTGTTGCCATAGAGAAAGTGAAAAATGTTCACATTTACAGAGTCCTTTAGCAGCATAATCATAATGTTCAATGTTAAAATAACGGAATTCATTTCTTCATCGCTTGTCTTGTTTTGACAAAGTAGGATCAATCGTTAATAATTATGAGTGTTGGTTTTATTATGTGTTCTCCCTATTCTGTTGCTTTGTGATACACTCCACATCTTGACAGGCGTTGTACATTATGACACGACAAGGTTGCACATTGCTGTGAGAATGGTGAGCAGCAGAACAAACCACTTCGTACACAATTTTTGTCTTAAAAGTTTCTATCGGAGTAGCTACACTACTAGGTTTACTTGCATCCCTTTAATTAGAGGATCACCTCAGTGGTCGGCTCTTTCTACCCACATGTATTACATTTTTCAAATCGCAATTTCCGCATTTTAATAACTTATCTATTTTGCCCAAAATGTTCTTCATTTTTCTTTTCACCTTGTGCTGGTTTGCTTAAATTGTGGACTTTTCGGCCTAGTGCAGAGAAGACACCATTCTTTTATTAGAAATGTCTTCCTGTTGGGGTTGATCCACAAGATAGTGTTTGTTAGCAGATATACATACTGACGAGAATTCCATAATTCGAAAGAGATCTCTCTATGTACCATGCTCATACACTGTCTGTCCCCCATTGGGACAGAAAGTAAACCGGCACAATCTTCTACTTTTACTTTTATTTTTTTATTTTTTTCACAGTTAGTGGTGTTTGTGGTTTCTTTGATCTAATATTATCTCCATTATGGGTAGAACCACTGGCATCCTTTATGGATCCACCACTATTAACAGTGGCATTTTAAGCTATAAAGCGTTGTCAAGCCACATTTGTACAGTGCATGGAGGGTTGGTAGTGTTTTGTGGTATAATTTGTTCATAGCATGAGCATATGAGGTAAAATATTATTCCTAACCCAAACTACACATTTTGCTGAAAAACTACTCATTTTGGCAGGTGAAACTACTCATTAGGCATGCGAATTGGAAAAACAAAAAAGCTGAAAAGCGGGGTCTAGGGGCCAGGCCCCTAGCAGGGGTCCAGCGGGTAACGCTGAAGCTCTTTTAGTAATTGAAGCCCTAAATCAGTATTAGAATGGCTAAATTTAATTAATTTCTGTAGTTTTTTTCGGCGGACAGACTTTTTTTGGGGCGGAAAAGCAATCTCATTTTGCCGGAAATTTGCTGTTTGGCGGACAATTCCCATCCCCGCTCATGTAGGGTGTAGGAGGTAGGCAGGTCTGCTCTCTCTTTCTCTCGTCTTTAATTTTTAGAGACAAACTGGGAGTGCATTTCTACGGCTGGGCATTGTTGTAATTAGCGTGTTCGCTTCATGTCAAGTAAACCCGAGTTTGAAGCTGGGTACAGGGGATTTTTCCTCTCACTTTGCACTAGGCCTTGCAGTCTGAACGTGTAGTCTTTCGGATGAGACGATAAACCGAGGTCCCATGTGCCCATCCACTTAGCATATGTTAAACCCAGTGCCAACGAAAAAGTTGTCATTTGGTCAAAATTTCCCCCTCTCCCCTTCCTTCCTCATCAGTCACACAATAATCGCATGCAAAAAAAAAAAAAAAAAAAAAAATTGGGTGGCGCGCCTCTGGCTGCGACGCCCTCTCCAGGTGGGAGCAACCCGAATTTCACAGAGCCGCCTCTGTGACTATGATGTACCTAACCTAACCTAACCTAATTGTATGGCAGGACTGTGTCAGTGAGCTGCTGTGTTTTGTGTGCGCAGCCCCCACAGTCACTACTTTGTGTCGGGGGGAGGGGACCGCACCGCACGCCTCTGGTCCCTGGACAGCTACACCCCCCTGCGCCTCTTTGTGGGCCACGACTCCGATGTCCAGGTAGGATGGGACTAGAACTAGGATAATCCAAAGGAGGATTAGCATTTTTTGTTATTATCCTCCCCCCCCCCCCCCATGGGGATACTGAGGGTCTTTCCTACAAATAGTTCCCCCACGTTTTGGAAGTTCTGTTCTTGTAACTTCCTCAAATCTGTCACTCTCTTTGACTCTGCCTTTTCCCTTTGCTTACTGTCATCTACTAGTACTGTCTTTATGCCTTACTGGTCCATTCTCCTGCCTTTGCAGACCTGTTTACTCTAGTCTTTTCAAGTAGTATTTTACTCCATTTGGACCTCTACTACTCTTCAAAATTGAAAATAATGCTCTTTAATTCTTGATTACTACTCATTTTCAGTGAACATTGTTTGATGGTTTAATGAATAAAACTACACATTTCGCACCAAAGCTACTCATTTCAGCTATCCAGACTGCTCAAGACTTGTGTAGGGGGTAAACAGGTCTGCCTTTGTTCTCGAAACTCTTACCAAGATTTTCTGCAGCCGGAAAACATGCTGGGCCTATTTCTTAGTTTGGCGCATAATGACAGCATGATGCATCTGCACTCATGACAGGGAACTGTCTGAGCGATCAACGTAGAAGAAGAAGCTATAATTCCGTTCTTGGTTGTGCATTTTTGGTGTGTACTATGTTTGGTTTCAATACTCTTTCCTCACACCATTAAGCTATGCAATTTTGAATTGAACGTTTTGTATTGTGTGCTTGTTCCTTCCCGACTGAACTGGGGGGTTTAATGGTGTTAACCCAGTGCAAGCTTTAGGTCTTTCCTTTCTATGTTTTCTGTAGGTACATGCGCCCTCCTAGTTCCGTCGCGACTTTTGCCAGTATTGGCACCTGCGACGTACCTGATCCTGATTAGAAAGTAAAATAAACATGATGCTTGCACGTAACGTTCTCTATCGTCCTCACACACGCGTACACACGCATGCACACACGCATGCATCACACCCACACACATGAACGCACGCACGCACACATACATGCACGCATACACACACACACACAGACACTCACAATTATACAAGAGTAAAATAGTTACAATAATAATAAGAAAATTCTGAAAAGAAACATAGACCACAGGTATTTTGTTGCTGTGCGTTTCAGAGCGTGCAGTTTCACCCCAACAGTAACTACGTGGCCACAGGGTCCAGTGACCGCACGGTCAGACTGTGGGACATTGCCAACGGCAGCTGTTTGCGCGTCATGACCGGACATAAGGTCGGCACCTAGCAGGGGGAATCCTGCTTTTCTTGTTGGTTTGCATTCTAAAAATCAGAGCTGATTCTAGGGCGCGGGATTGGTATAATCCCCCCAAAATCTGTTCCTTCCCGCAATAATCGGGTCTAAGCGCGGGCCGACGCCCGCATATTTGCAGAACTGCCCAGCACTTTTTACCGATCGCTGCGGAAATTCCTTCGTCGTCTGCTAAATCCGTCGTCTGCACAAACCGAAAGCATCGAGCATGAATGAATGATTTCTCGACATTTCATTGGTTCCTTTACTATGTTAGTGTAAATCAACCAATCGCATTCATCTCGTTTTGCCGACAAGAAGTTGCGAGAGTCCTACCCGCCATGTTGAATTTTCTTCAAAATGAAGCGGACAACGACACTCTTTGACTTTGATTTTTGTGGCGGCAAAGTGAAAAAAAGAAATCCTCTGCCAAACAAGTGTGCAGAAGATGTTGCAGAAACAGCTACTGCATCAACAGTCTCGGAGAAGCAGCCCGAAGATAACGGCACTAGTACGAGGGAACACCGGTTCCAAGACGAGTGGCTGAAGAAGTGGCCATGGCTAGCGAAGATTGAATCAGCCGCCTCCCCCCCCCCCCCCCCCTCCCCTTGTATCCATTGGACCTGCCCCCCTTTTTTCATTCTTAGGGGGGGAATCCTAAATCCTAGAATCAGCTCTGAAAAATAAAAAATAGGTTCTTAACTCTTCTAGCGCCATGTATTTTTTGACGTTCTTGGTTGTCCGGTGCATCTCAACCGACAAATTTTTTGGAGTGCGCATGTGTTGCTTTAACGGAGAAAAAATGCGCTGACAGAAGCTCTGAAAATAGACGCACTACAGGTCAGTTGGCAGTGAATGTCTTTGCATTTTTGGTGGGAGTGAAGTGTGATGTACTGGGCTAATACATTTGCCCACTTGTGGCCTTTTATTCATATGGCTTTTATTACTGGTTGACATTAGCCTGTAGAAAGGGCCAATAGTAAATGAGAGCTGTATTATATATGATTTTCTACAGTATTGGAATATCATGGTACAGCTTAGTCTTTCGTGGAAGACTATGACTCTAACTAGGGGGCATTTGCACTGGCTCTAGTGCTGCAGTCAATGGGATTGGTTGGCTTTTGGGGACCTTCCCCAACTCTCGTCCTCAAATCCCTTTGGCCTAGAAAGTGAGGATGTACCCTGGGCGAGGCATCTCTAAATTGTAGCCCAGCCTGCCGGAATAGCAGTTGCCCCCTTTAGTATTTGACAGTCATTGTTGGAAGCAACAGACAGGTAACAACAACAACAAAAAACATCCGATTTGTTCGTATGGTATCACCGTCAGTGTTCTACAGGCATCAGAATTGTCAGAGGATCAGCTAATTTCAGAGGATTGAGAATTTCTGACAGAGGATTGGCTTCTCTTGTCAGAGGTTTTGCCTTTTTCTTTAGAGATATCTTTTTTGTCTGAAATAGCATTTTATAGTGATTTCTCACTGCATAAAGCCTTTTAGGTCATGTTGGGAATTGATTTCAGTGTTATCCCACTATAGTCCGGGGTTTTGATGGCCCTTTTACCACGGTTTTCATAGGATTGCCTGGTTATATCTTTGCTTATTGTCGTTGACAGTTATGTCAGGTAAAGCGCCTTGCCACGATCAACTGGTCAACCCAAGGTTTCAATGTTGACCAAGTTTGAGTGACGTTGGTTTAATTTCCAGGCAGCGATATGGTATTTGGTATTTAGTATATTCTAGTCACAGTGACTTATCTCTGTGAAATTCGGGCTGCTCTCCCCCGGAGAGCGCGTCGCCGCAAATGCAGCGCCTACCCAATTTTATTATTTTTATGTAATGGTGCAGTGCAATACAACTCAACAATACAACACAATGCTAGACAACACAGCACACGTTTTCCTCTAATAAATGTAAGGAACATATTTTCAGCAGATATTTTGAGCTACTGCTCTTTTCCACGCTGCTCTCCTAATGCCAGAACAGAGTCACATCTTTAACCCTTTTGCCACCAATGTCACATTTTTGCACCACAATGATTTAACACCCATGTCATTAAAAGCCTTGAAATCAGGATATGCTATTCAGTGATCTTGGGTTCTTAAGTTTTTAGAGGTAAGGATAGGCCTTATTTTAAACATGTCACAGAGGAATCCACAATATTTCAGAGAAAATCTTTTCTCTACCCATGTCAGTTTAATACTAAGATGTTGGCTTAAAAACTGCTGGCGGCGAAAGGGTTAAATTATATAATCATATTTCTTAATTGTTATATTTAATTGTACCCCGAAGATGGAGTGTGGCTGCCCACATGGTGGGGTAATCAAAAACGGTCATACACGTAATGTTCTCATCCCTAGCTGATGCATTTGTACCATAGTGTTCAAGTGATTCGGCTGTTGGGATAATCCCTGGAGTCTTTTAGCCAGGGTGGTGTAGAGTGGCACAGAGGTATCGCGTTCGCCTTGTGTCAAGTAAACCCGAGTTCGAACCTGGGTCAGGGGATTTTTCCTCTCACTTTGCACTAGGCCTTACGGTCTGAAAATGGAGTCTTTCGGATGAGACGATAAACCGAGGTCCTGTGTGCCCATGCACTTAGCACACGTTAACCCAGTGGCAACGAAAAAGTTGTCATTTGGTCAAAATTTACCCCCCCCCTCCCCCTTTCCTTCCTCATCAGTCACACAAAAATCGCATGCAAAAAAAAAAATTGGGTGGCGCGCCCTCTGGCTGCGACACGCTCTCCAGGTGGGGGAGCAACCCGAATTTCACAGAGACGCATCTGTGACTATAAAGTACCTAATACCTAAGAAAGAAAAATACATCAACAACACAAACAACATTCAATGGCTTGGAGTCAAAACGGACTATCTTTAGATAGTCCATTGGTGTAGGGAGACTGCTGAAATATAAAAAGAAAAAAACCCTTTTATATATTTCTGCAGTCATTGTTTGATACAAGTTATTAGTTTTTGTAATCAATCCAATAATACACCAATGGACTATCTAAAGATAATCCGTTTTGACTCCAAGCCATCAAATTTTAAAAAAATTATTTGATTGTTATTGTTATTTCCCATATACGCAGCATTGTAATGTGTGTTGCCCTGTGTGCAGGCCTCAGTGCAGTGCTTGACGTTTTCCACCTGTGGCAGATACCTGGCCTCGGCAGGTGCGTAGGGCTCCGCCCCTCTCCTCTCCTCCCCCCATCGACTGTTACTGCTGACTTGTCGCCCCTTGACCCCTGTGCCGTGCCTGTCCTCAGGCTCAAGCTCCTCTCACACCAACTTTAACCTTTTTGCAATCACAAAGTCACACAACAGGCTGGTTTACCTGAGTAGCGGCAAAATGCCGATTTATTTGAGCACCAATCCTATCGTTCATTTCCTATGCCATTTATGCATTCACTTGAACGTCTGTTACTCTAAAATTTGGTTTATCCAGTGTAAATGTGTACAAGGAGCAGCACCCCCCCTCCTTTTATTATCTGTTATTACAGGGTTTCTGAAAACGTAGGTATTGTGCGCATAGACAATTATCCTTGTATGTATGAGGACAAATAAAACAAAAGTTGAAGTTGAAGTAGACCTCTCAAATCACCCCCTAGAATCTCAAACCATGCGTGAGATTTACCCTTTAAAATCTCAAGTAGGGGGTGAGATGAAGCATCAAAGTGATTAAGCGTGCGTTGAACACAAACTTTACTTATAAGTAAGTTAATGACGTTCCTCGTATTTCAGTCGTCTGCTAGGCCTATCTAGGCTACTGCCACAAGCTGGAGTCACAAGCTTAGATCTACTGAAAACTCTACAAGATTCTGCAGAAAGCCCTGGCTCTAAAAGCTTGGCTGCAGTCTGGCAAGTGTGCAAAGAAAACTTGAAAACAAAGAAGGAACAGGTTTTTCCACAAACAAACGGAAAAAAGCAGTGAGTGTGTGTGTGTGATGTGCGACATGCTGGGCCTAAATATTCTTTCGTTAGGCGCATAAAGGCAGCATGACACATCTGCATCTCATGACCAGGAAATCGTCTGAGCAATCTGAACAAATCGATGAAGAAGAAGAAGAAGACTAGACAAAGCAGAATAGGCAGGCAAACCGTCTTAACCATCTAACTAGGCCCTCTCCCTTCCACAAGTGTTGTTGTCCATCATTGATTGCCTAACCTTTCATCGCCAATGTCGCATTTAACACCAAGTCATTAAAATGCTTGAAAATAAGGGTCCATTATTCACATTGATATTGTGTTCCTAAATTTGGGCAGTTAGGATTGACCCTATTCTAAATTTGTCACAAAGAAATCCCACAATATTGCAAACAGAATGTTTTTCTGCAGCCATGTAAGTTTAATGGAAATGTTTGGCTCAAAGATGGCTGGCAGTTGAAAAGGTTTAATGGAAATTTTGGGCTGAAATATGGCTGGCTGTGAAAGGGTTAATGGAAATGTTTGGCTCAAAAGATGGCTGGCAGTGAAAGGGTTAATGGAAATGTTTGGCTCAAAGATGCGACATTGGCAGTGAAAGGAGGTAATGGAAATGTTTGGCTCAAAAGATGGCTGGTAGCGAAAGGGTTAATGCGACATTTTTGGCTCAAAGATGGCTGGCCGTGAAAGTTTAATGGAAAAGTTTGGCTCAAAGTATGGCTGGCGGTGAAAGGGTTAATGGAAATGTTGGGCTCAAAGATGGCTGGCAGTGAAAGGGTTAATGGAAATTTTTGGTTCAAAGATGGCTGGCAGTGAAAGGGTTAATGGAAATTTTGCTCAAAGATGGCTAGCGGTGAAAGGAGTTTTAACTCATTCAAGTCGTTCCTGCTCATATATGGTCAGGAACTTAATAGATCTCTTGTTAATTTGATGCATTTGCTTCAAGGAAGTAATCGTGTGCACACAACCTGTCACTTCTTAGCTTTGCTTCGCTACCTTAAACCACAATTTCGCCTCTGACAGTGCTTTTGTATGGTTTGTTGTGGGGATCATCGGTGTAGAGTTTTTCTATATAAATTCTATATATTACAAAAGTCTGATCTACCACTTCCGTACGTCCAAACCTGAAGTAAAAACCTGTAATCTTCTTTCATTTCTCTTTTTGGTTATGTCTGTTTTGTTTGTGTGCATGGCTTGGGTGATTTTGTGAGTTTTTTTAATAATTCACAAACCGTTGTCGGTATGCGAAAATGAGTAAAACCTGATTGATGATTGTGGTGCAGGTGTGGATCAGCTGATCATCCTGTGGGATGGGACCTGTCGTCGGGCAATGCGGTG
>CM065680.1:98267189-98322189 GCA_017654935.2 Phymorhynchus buccinoides
GTGTGGCTGTGTGTGACTGTGTTGGTAACATTTGTGTGTCGGAAATGCCAGGCATGTAATGCTTCATACTGCCTGTGCATACAATACTTTACATTTTTTTGACAGTACCCACATGTCTTTATGCTTATTTTGTTTTGATTTTTCACTCTCTATAAGTTCACCCTGGAGGTGAAGAGACCCTCTATAGCTGCTTCCTGGGGGTGAAGAGACCCTCTATAGCTGCTTCCTGGGGGTGAAAATACCCTCTATGGTCAAACAAAATGGGGAGCCCTGAAGCCTGACAGCAAATTTGAGGCGATTCGGTTAAGAAACGGCGAAGTTATTCGTGAAAAGGTGAAGCAGCATTTAGCGCGCGCGTTTCTGAACACGGATAGTCCCCGGCCCCGGTCATCTTCCTGCCAAATTTGAAGGCAATCGGCCCAGAAATGCCGGAGATACGGGCGCCGAGAGGCCGGCGGATGCGCGTTTCGTGCATTTGCGAAACCGCGCAAATGACACGGCCGCCTCGGTTGCCGTTGCCATCGCCCCGTTAGGGCTCACAGCAAATTTGAAGCGATTCGGTCGAAAAACGGCGGAGTTATAAGACCCGTTTCGTGTTTCACACACACACACACGGACGGACAGTTGGCTTTTTATTATATGATTTGTCCCGACAGGGGAGAACACAATAGAACATTTTCAATTTTAACAGATCAATGTCTTATGACCAGGGCCTCAGGACATCACTGCTGACAAACCCCCTAATTTCAAAGCCAGATTTAACACTGCTTTCACAGTTTAGTTCATTTTTCCTAGTTGGGTATTGGCTGTATAACTAACTGTAAGCTGGAAATTGAACAAAGGGTGAAAACTCTCTTTCTAATTAACTCCCCTCCACCAAAGTTGATTATGATACCAATCACCTAGCAGTAGCAGTGCGTTGATCAGAGCCATACAGAGACAAAGCATCATTCTCAAAAAAGAATGTGCCAAGTTCGCCTTTATGACCCTTCACCCACACAGTACACATCAACAATGGTGGAAAGGACAAAATACAAACAAATCAAAACCTATCCAAGAGTAGCATAGCCTTCTTCTAGCCTTGAATATGTTACACATAAACAACACAAAACACAGAACAAACTGGTAAGCCTTGAAAGGAATTTTGGTTAATCAAAGAATGAAACAGTGAGCCCAAGAGAGGAGATAACAAAATTGAAAGGGTGAACACTCTCTAATTAACTCCCCTCCACCAAAGTTGATTACGATACCAACCATCTAGCAATGCGTGGATCAGAGCCGAAGCAGTGTTTCCCATAGGGGTGAAATGTGAGAGTCCCAGGGACTCCCTGTGCAAAATTTTAAGTCCTTTTCATATTTTTAAGAGTCCCCTAAGTATATGATAAAAATGCTTTAGCAAAAGCAAATACATGCTAAACACACATACTACATGCACAGTGAACACACAGGCAAACACATGTGCATAACCCCTGGAAATGGAATAGGCTGACTACAGAGAGAGAGAGGGGGGGGGGGGGGGAAGAGACAAACAGATCGAGATATGGACAGAGACAGGTAGACAGACACACAAGCGTACACACACACTTGCATATGCAGTAGCTTATGTTTTTGAGATGATGCCATTCACATCTCTAAAAGAACGGCTTGATGCTGCTGCTTTTTCCTATGTCGAACTTGCAAAAAACGTTCAGATTTGGTCAACGAAGAAATCAGACCTAAAATTTGAAGCACAAGTTCACTCTCGCGAACAAGCATTCAGATGTAAACAAAGATCGTTTTGGAATGACCGGACATGTGTCTGCTTTAGAAAGGAAAACCCCGGATGGTCAGAAACAAGACTGACAACCAGGAAAAACAAAGCAAACAGACTGACCGCTGTGGCACGAAGCGAAAATCGGGTTCGGAGTTTTGATGGAAAAGTTGGGGTGGCTTGACCTAATTCCAACGATCCTACAAGTTGCAGACGATGTCTGAGTGAGTCCGAATCTAGCAAACATATTCTTCTGTCCCTTTCCTACTCGTGGCTTCTTTTGAGGAGGCACGGCTGGTTTTAAACACGAATTGTTGTCAAAAGGCCGAGAACGATCTTGTTTAGCACTAGAAGACTAGGTCACGATGGAACTTTATTTGGTCTTCAAAAAGTTGGATCGGAAAAGTTTTACCGAATGTGCAATGCCGCCATTTCTTCGTTTCGGCGTTCGTTTCGCCAGATACAACTTTTTAGTTCTGATTATTCCGAGGCCGCGGAAGAACTAAGTTTAGCAGACGACAGAATCCTTGAAGTTGTTGACTGCTTTGACGAAAAATCAATCGGTCAGATGACCGCCTGCCTGCTAAAACTATCTGTCAAAATCGAAGGCTTATGAGTCAATGACCGATGACCGACGCCAAGAATGAACCCTGCGAGTGTCTCGGTCTGTTGAAAAGAGTGTGCGTCCCATGGGACGCCCAGAGCTGAAATCAAAGAGTCCCTCTGTGATTTTTGTGCTTCAGGGACGCACATATGTGCGTTATGGGAAACACTGCGAAGTGAGACAAACAAAGCATCATTCTCAAAAAAGAATGTGCCAAGTTCACCTTTATGACCCTTCACCCACACAGTACACATCAACAATGGTGGAGAGGACAAAATACAAACAAATCAACATCTATCCAAGAGTGGCATAGCCTTCTAGTTCTAGCCTTGAATATGTTACACATAAACAACACATCAATATATATAAAATAAAAAACATGATAAAATCACGATATTTCGGTTTAGTCTTAAACCTTCGACAGGCAAAGCAACAGGGCAACTAAAACAGCCTTTAAAATACAGTGGTACACAATAAAAAAAATTATGATCAAAACTCATAAAAGCAAACAAGCAAGGAAGACGAGTTTTGCACAAGCTCTTAAAAATAAATCACTGTGATTAGAAGCTAACCCACACAGAATTTGTATGAGATCGTGTTCAATACATTTTTATCCAGGTCTTACACATTTTCTCTTCTCCCCCCTCCCTCTCTGCCTTCCCCCTCTTTCTCCAAAATAAATCCCTGCACTGCAAGTACAACGCTATCCAAATAAGTCTTTTGTATTCAATTGCACTCTATAAATAAGTAGTAATGTATGGGCACACATACACGTGTGTGTGTGTGTGTGTGTGTGTGTGTGTGTGTGTGGATGAGTGATGCTGCATATATGTAACTTAAGTACTTTGTCATAATAAAATTATGTTGAAAAAGTTAGAAAATAAAACATTTTGGATACTGTTCTTGTTAACATAGTTTGGGCATATCGACAACAATTGATTGACACAGTATTTTCAGGATGTCCATTCTAAGACGCATTATACTCTCAAGAATCAAGCAGGTCCCCTCTACGTTCCCAGTAGAGATACAGAAGCCCAGAGGGAAACCCACCCAGAAAAAGGTCTGGCGAACGAGAGCCCCAATCTCCCTCCCCCATCCATTCCCCAGAAAAAAATTAAAATAAACACACAACACAGAACAAATTGGTAAGCCTCAAAAGGATTTTGGTTAATCAAGGAACCATTGTACCGGAAGTACATGAAAGGGGAATAATTCTAGCAGCAGACAACTCGCGGCATTGTCATCTGCTAGGCTATTAATATTATCGTGATGTCGGAACGATCTAAAAGTTTTTCTATTTAACCCCTTCACTGCCGACTACTTGTGCATGCGCCGCCGGCTTGCCGCGCGATTTTTGAATGCGGCAATATCGCTACTTAGCGGCGACATATATATATATATACGTCAGTGGCAAGTACTGAAGCGCTATAGAGGACGTATATACGTCGTGGGCAGCGAAGAGGTTAAATTATTTCCTCTTATTCAATATTTTGTGTGTGTGTGGAGAACAGATTTTGACTTTGATGGATTGAGATAAACACTAGTGTGGTCTGAAGATTTAAAAATTCCAGGACTTTTCGAGCTGTTGGGCCTTTGCTGTTTTTCCAGTACTTTTCAAGCCCTGGAAAGGCCCTGTCAATAGGGAATTTGCCACATGAGGGCGACCTTGAGTTTCACCTAGTTGAATTTAGAGAGTTCAATTAGAAAGGTCAGTGTTATGAAAAAAGGTAGCATGTTAAAAAAAGTAGCTCGCTACTATGAGTCTGTATTTGCGACAACCACAAATTTCACTCTTTCTTTACTTTAAGTTTAACCATGATTTACCTAACCCTAACCCTAGAAAAAAGTGAAATTTGTGGTTCATGCTCAATGTCGCAAAATGCCACAAATACAGACTCTCATAGGTAGCGAGCACTTTTTTTAACGAGCTACCTTTTTTCATGTGACAAGTGTAACTCGGGCAGAACGAGTGCGGGCAAATTAGTAGTCTAGTATAGAGAACAAACACTCATGGCAAATGCCCTATTCTCCAGGACTTTTCAAGGTTTCCAGGATCTGTGCAAAACCCTGGCTTATGTCCGGTGGGCTTTTGTCCGCACACCAAAAAGTGCACATGCCTTATCTTTTACTGAAAGAATCCGACTTCCAGCACCTCCGCCAAGGATGACTCGCCGATTTGATTTCTAGGAAACCAGAGCAAAGCGAGTGTTGCAATCTCTGTAAACTAAAGGACGTTTTCCTGGTGATCTTGACGTGGTTCTTGCAAAAACTCATCTGTCAGGGTGTTCCTTTAAAAAAATTTAAAAAAAGGACATTTCAATTTAAAATGTTGCAGAGGGTATGGACCCTCACATCTTATCCTTTTGAGAAACAATTTGTCAAGATTGCACACGCTTTTTTCTCAGGTCAGGTCAGGTCAGATCTTCAGGGCAGCCAGGCCTCACGGCCTCTTGATGTGCCCTATCTTTTGATTGTTTGTTATTGTGGCTTTGTTCATTAATCAGATTGGCACCGCTGTGGCGCTTTTTGAACTATCATTGTCGTCTTAATCATAATTGTATTTAAAAACATTAATTTTGGGGTCACTATCTAGGAGGTTTTTGAAATGGTTAATGTTGGAAGCAAGTTTAGTTTGTGCAGGGAGATTGTTCCAGTGCTGGGTGACTCTATTAGAAAAGAAGTTTTTTCTTATATTAGTTCTACTGTATTGGGTTAGTATTTTTAGATCACTGTTACGGGTTCTCAAATCGTTAGACAATTGAAACAAATGCTTGTTAGTTTTCAGGGTTATTCAAAATTTTATATAGTTATCAAATCTCCCCTTACTCTTCTAAATTTTAAGGTTGGTAAACTTAACTTATGAAGTCTGTCCCCATATTCCAAATTTTGTATTGATTTTATTAATTTGGTTGCTCGCCTTTGTACCCTTTCAATTTGTGTAGATTGTCTTTTAAGAAAAGGGTTCCAAATTAGATTTCCATACTCAAGATGAGGTCTTACTAAACTTTTAATCAAAAAAACTTCTGTATTTAATTCCATAAAACTTCTTCTAATTAAACCCAATATTCTATTGGCCTTGTTTACTGCTGTTGTAATGTGTTTATCAAATTTGAGTTTAAATTTTTCTAAAATATGACTCCTAAGTCTTTTTCATCTGAACAGGTTTCCAAAACATGTTTAGCTGAACCGTGGGAAATTTCATAAGTCTCATTTTGATTGCCATAGCCCACATGCATGACTTTGCACTTTCGTGTCATCCATTGGTTTTTGTTTGTTTTTAAAGAAACACGTGACCAACATAGGCAATGTCGGTCCAAAAAGTCGCTCGTTCAAATAAATCGCCCTTACTTTCTTTACTTTGTCTTGAACCATTTACCTAACCCTAACCCTATCCCTAGAAAAAAGTGAAATTTGTGGTTCATACTCAATGTCGCAAATACACACTCTCATAGTCATAGTAGCCGGGCGATTTATTTGAACGGGCGACTTTTTTGACTGCGACAGGCAACACTAGAAGTAGAACATTAATTAATAATATAAATAATAAACAAGACATACCTTAGCCCTCATCTTTTAGGCAACTGAAACAGAAGAAACAAAACAACGTAACTGATTAAATGGTTTGCTCAGATGGAAGCAATACACCCTAATCGTGCTCCGATTTTATTTTAATGTCACAACAATTCTTTTACCAACCTGCTGGCGTGATGGGCAACAGTGACACGGAAGCGGAAGTGGGTTCAGGGCCTTAGGCCTAGCATCTGTCTACCAGAAATGGCTAAAACAAAACCCCTCTTGCTTGCTTAGACTATTGGTTTAACGTCTAGTTAGGCGTAGCCTCTTATAGACAGTGTTCCAAAACCTTTCTTCTTCTTCTTCTTCTTCTTCTTCTTCTTCTTCTTCTTCTTCTTCTTCTTCTTCTTCTTCCTATTGGGGATGTTTATCCTGCCCCACGCCAAAAGTCTTCATTTAGACTGCAACTGGCGCACAGGATGCATGCTAAGTTCGTGTCATCCATCCCACCGGCACAACATGGCCTACTCCTACCGATTAGGCCTAGTGGAATGGGCTTTAACGTGTGCGCAAGATCTTTGTGCATGCGTTCGCACACGGGACATCGGTTTTAAGTCTCATCCGAAGGACTTTTCCCCCAACTTTTTTCTTCTTCTTCTAGTATAGTACATGTATAGTGTGGGACTGGCTCAAGCTAAGCCTCCGGCTTATAAACGTCCCTTCATAGGATACTGTTTTGTTTGCTTAAAGCATATGCCTTTAAAATTATGATTGTAATTCAATCATCGTATTAAAAAAATAGTTGTCTAAAATGTTCATCCTTGTCAAGGAGATTTGTGAAGGTGCTTAAAGCCTGTGTTGGTGCTCTTTTTAGGCTAGGTGTCAGTAAATTCCAAAGCTCAGCAACTCGATTACTAAAACAACGTGTACGTGTGTTAGTATTACAATTACGCTGTATAATGTAATTGGCTCAGCATGAGTCACTCTATAGTATGATAGTCAGTTGTGATGTGTGTGTGTGCGTGCGTGCGCGCGCGCGCGCGCGCGCGTGTGTGTGTGTGTGTGTGTGTGTGTGTGTGTGTCAGTGTGTGTGTGTGTGTGTGTGTGTGTGTGTGTCTGTCTTGTCTCCAGCGTATTCAAAACACAGCTGCTCGTCTTGTCCTTAGGAAGAAAAAGTTCGATCATGTTAGCCCTCTTCTGCGTTATTTGCACTGGCTTCCTGTCGCAGACAGAATTGAGTATAAATTAAACACACTTTGCTATAAATCTATTCATAAAGCTGCTCCATCTTACCTCTGCGACAATATTTCCATCTATACGCCAGCTCGCACTTTACGTTCAGTTTCTGACCCTCTTTCTCTCCAGATCCCTAGGTATAAGCTTTCAACTGTTGGTCGGCGCTCTTTTGCTGTCTCAGGACCGACCTCCTGGAACAAGCTTCCTCTCTCCCTCCGTCAGCGACCGACTCTCTCTGCTTTCAAAGCTAACCTCAAAACCCACCTGTTCCCCCGTCATTAAAGCTCCTCTCTCTTTCTCTTCTCTCTCTTGCCATTAGGTCTGTTTCTGCTACATTCCATTTATGTTATCCGTGTGTGTTCGCTTTGTATTGCGTTTTTGTGTTTGAATGCTAACGTGTGTGTGCGCTTTGATTTGATTTCTATCAAGATTCAGCGCCGTATAAATACTGTATGTTGTTGTTGTTGTTGTTGTGTGTGTGTGTGTGTGTGTGTGTGTGCGTGTGCGTGCGTGCGTGCGTGCGTGCGTGCGTGCGTGTGTGGTGTGTGTGTGTGTGGTCCAATCAGTCTCCAAACTTTAACGTTGGCATTTTCTCGGGAAATAGAAGGCGTACATAGTTCAAACTTTGCATACATAATTATAGATGTTTATGCCAGCTTTCAAACAATATAATTATTTGAATAATTAAATACTTAAAGCAACACTGTAAACAGATAACAAACAGATGACAGCTTAGATTAGTGGGTTAGAGAGTATTCAACAGGCAACATGAGTTAAAGTCATCAACAGTCAAAGCCTCGATAGCTCATTGGTAGAGCGTCTGTCTGTCATACCAATGGTTCCATGTTCGATTATCGGTAAAAGGCACTTTTTCTAATTTTAATGTTGAATCCATTAACGATAGTTTCATTTGTACTTTAAACACGCCCGTCATGTTTAGGATCCTCCATCTCAAAGTCATTATTTTTTGGGGCAATCTTGTACTTTAAACACCCCCTTCATGTTAACAACCCTCAGTCTCAAAGTCATTATTTGTTGGCAATCTTGTACTTTAAACACCCCCTCATGTTTACGACCCTCAGTATCAAAGTCCTTTTTTGTTGACAATCTTGTACTTTAACACCCACCTCATGTTTACGACCCTCAATCTCAAAGTCGAATGAGCCTTGAAGGCTTTGCCTCTTGTTTCCCCTCTTGATTTCTAGTTTTGTTATAAATGGACAGTGTAAAAAGAGAATCAATGCTAATGTTATCCAAGTTGTTACAAATTGTGTACATCTGTATAATATCTCCCCAAACACGTGTGCATCTTCCTTTTAATGAATGATGGCTTAAGAATTTTAATCTATCTTGGTCATTTAAATCTTTACAATTTTTAACCATTTCCCTAGGTTGCTCTCTAAACGGAAGACAGATCCTTATGTACAGACTATGGAGGGGTCTCCATTTCCAGTTGTATCTGTGTCAATGACTCTGAGATTTTGCCTCTGTCTGTCTTTCTGTTTGTCTGTCTGTCTGTCTCCCCAATGATAAAGGTCCAAAACGTATGAACAGATTTTGATGAAATGAGATGGGCCCAAACCTTTCATTTGAATGCCTTGAGTTTTGTACAGAGATGATTTTCTTCATATAATTAATTACTTTCACATAACCATTATCTCATTCCTTGGTTCTGAAAATTATGGGACTCATTTAAAATCATATTATTAGGGCTACCTAACATTTGGCTTCAATCAGTCATTATTGGACACAGCAATTATTACTGATTACGACAACAACAACAACAAAACACTGAAACAAGCATGGAGAGAAGATAAATCGGTAAAGATGCAGATCAACACCCCCTGTCACAGTCTTGGTTCATTGCATTCTTTCCGTCTTGCCTTTATATTCTAGCATTATTGAATGCATATTTTTAATTGTGTAAATGGATGAAAATCAACGTTAAATATAGAAAAACGATAGAGGTATAAGTGCTCAATGTGCATCTTGAAGAAAAAGAACTTTCAATGGCAGGAATCGTTGCCTTCATTGGATTGGATTGATTTGGAGGGGTGTAGCGTAGCTCACACATGAATCAATGCCCCCGGGGATCCAAGCACTCGTGTTCAACTAAACTCTGTTGGATTCGTGTCTTGCTTTCTTTCTTCAGCATGCGCCAAGGAAGTCATGCTTCTCTCTCTCTCTCTCTCTCTCTCTCTCTCTCTCTCTCTCTCTCTCTCTCTCTCTCTCTCTCTCTCTCTCTCTCTCTCTCTCTCTCTCTCTCTTTTTTTTCTCTCTCTCTCTCTCTCTCTCTCTCTCTCTCTCTCTCTCTCTCTCTCTCTCTCTCTCTCTCTCTCTCTCTCTCTCTCTCTCTCTCTCTCTCTCTCTCTCTCTCTCTCTCTCTCTCTCTCTCTCTCTCTCTCTCTCTCTCTCTCTCTCTCTCTCTCTCTCTCTCTCTCTCTGATGAAGTAAGTTGTGGTGGAAGTCATTTTTTTTCTTTCTTCATTTATGTTTTGTTTGGCCGGTTGGTTTTTGTTTTGCTTGTTCTTATTACTGATGGTGATGTTCTGCGTACCGTGTTATTGTTACATTACTGTGGCACTCTAGTAGTAATAGTAGTGGTAGTGGTAGTGGTAGTAGTAGTGATGGTGATGGAGGTAGTAATAGTAATTGTAATAGTAGTAGTAGTAGTAGTAGTAGTAGTAGTAGAAGTAGTAGTAGTACTACTACTACTACTACTACTAGTAGTAGTAGTAGTAGTAGTAGTAGTAGTAGTAGTAGTAGTAGTAGTAGTAGTAGTAGTAGTAGTAGTAGTAGTAGTAGTAGTAGTGGTGTGGTGATGGTGGTGGTGATGGTGGAAGTAATAGTAATAGTTGGTGAAGACAGGGTAGAGGGTCCATGGGCGGGTGGAGGGCCCGTGCCGGTTGTCTCATGGAGTGGGGCGGGTTTCGGTCGGGTTTGTCCATGAGACGAATGCTAAACATTTACACTTGTCTCATGGGCAGAATGTGACCGAGATTTGCTTTGTTTTGTGGCATAGTTGGAGTGGGCTTCTTACCCGCCCATGGGCTTTTTGCTCCGTCTAACACTAGTAGTAGTAATTGTAGTAGAAGAAGTATATTGTAGTAATAGAGGTGTTTTTAATCTATTACTTTGTTTAACTGGTTGGTTAGTTTTCTATTTTATTTGTTTTTATTGCTTATGTTGATGCTCTGCCTGCCATGTCGTTGCTATATTACTGTTTGTTGTTATTTTTTGTTGGCGATGTTCCTGTGTCTCAATGTTCATTTATAGTATTAGTTATGTATTGCATGCTTAGAACCAAGGACAGAATGGAAGACTAGGCCCAGCCTAAATTCTTTTCCTTGTAAAATAAAGTTTCTGAGTTCTGAGTTCTGAGTTCTCTCTCTCTCTCTCAATCTCCTCAAGTACATAACATTTGCGCTCTTTAACAAATAGCATTAAACCATTACTGCTGACTCCAATGGACCAACATAAATAAATATTGAACGTATGCACTGTTATTTATCATGATGCCTGCATGTATTTACTTTTAAAGTCATGAATATTTTGTTCATCTAACATATACCTTGGTTTGATTTTGTCATGTATAAATGTGTGCATGTTAAAATTGGGTATGTTAATTTGATACGATTAAATTTGATTTAATAATGTGTATGTGTTTTATTATAATTTTTGCATGTTACAGACAAGTGTGTAATGCTGGCTTAGGCTTGATTTTCTCATGTATATATCTGTGTAGTTTTATATTTGTTAAAAATGAAGATGAAACGTGTGATTTATTTTGTTGTTGACATGTGCACATGCTTACTTTTAAATTTGTTTTGTTAGAAAGTTGAGTGTATAAAGTAGGATTAGGTTTGATTTTGTCGAGTATATGCTAAATCCGCGTGTGTGTGTGGTGCGGTTAGTGTTATAGTGTAATTATTTAGCATACAAATATAGTATATAATATATATTTAAATTGGATTGTTAGATTGTGTTTATTTTGTTGTGGCCAGAATGTTTATATTCATGTTACGAAAAGTGTGTCGTGATATAATTGTATCAGGGATCCTGTATGATGAGAGAGAGAGAGAGAGAGAGAGAGAGAGAGAGAGAGAGAGAGAGAGAGAGAGAGAGAGAGAGAGAGAGAGAGAGAGAGAGAGAGAGAGGGTGAGAGAGAGAGAGAGAGAGAGGGAGGGGGAGAGAGAGAGAGAGAGAGAGGGAGGGAGGGAGGGAGAGAGAGTATGGCCTTTATTGGTGCATTCCTTCTTGTTACTTGTTGACATGTTTATTAGTTTCTGTGAGGGTGATGTGTTATCAGAGAGTGGCAGTGCTGGTGAACGAGGGTGGATGTCTGTGAGGGAATGTTATTTATTACTTTATTTTTTTGCATCCGAATTTTGGTCGTATGCATTGTTTTGATGATTTTAATGCATGTTTTCATCTTTCATTATTGCTTTAGTTGTAAAGCGCATCGAGCATACTACTGTATGGATTTTAGCGCTATATGAAATATTATTATTATTATTATTGTTATTATTATTATTATTAGATTATGTTTCATTTTGTTATGTATTATGTGTTTACTACAAAATGCGTGCATGTTAAAGATGAGTATGTAGAATAGGATTTGGTTTTATTTTGTCATGTGTATGTGCTTACATTTTCGATTTATGCATTTTTAAGATTAGTATGTAAAGTGGGCTTAGGCTTGATTGTATTATGTGTATCGTCTTTATATTTAAATTGTGTATATGTTACGAGTATGCTAAGTAGGATTAGTCTTGATTTTGTGATGAGTAGATCGAAGCTGATTGAGATGGGTACCAGATGATGCTACCGTGCTCTAAATGTCGTCTTCTTCTTCTTCTTCTTCTTCTGCAGCCAACCCCATAAGTCACTTTTTTATTGTACAAATTAACGCACATGGAAAATTGTCTTCCACCACATGATGTACACTAAAATTCAATTTAATTATCCCTTTCATCGCCAATGTCGCATTTTATCACCACAGTGGTTTAACGCCCATGTCACTAATAGGTATCAAACCAGGGTCTGTTATCCAAATACCTTATTTTCTTAATTTTGGGAGGTAAGGATAGGCCTAATGTTATGCATGTCACAGAGGAATTCCCAATATTGCAGATATGTTATTTTCTCTACCCAGTTAAGTTTAATGGTATTTTTTGGCTGAAAAATGGCTGGCGGCGAAAGGGTTAACCCAGACCAGATTGAAGATTCTGCTGCACTTTGGGGGTAGTAATTAAAGAAGACCAGAGAAAAAGGCCCTAGTTCCCTAGCTATAGCTAGTCTTAGTTTCAGTTAGACGTCTTCTTCTTCTTCCTCCTCTTACCGTAGACAGCCAACTTCATCACGTTGAAGATTTTGCTGCACTTTGGGGGGTAGTACGAAAAAGACTAAATAACAGCAAATATAATTAGAGCAGAGAGTGAAATAAGATATTAGGTGTGCTGCTGGACGTGGCATCATGTTGCCTCACGCTGAACGTCGGTGGGCTGGCTGGCCAGGTCATTATAGATACATTTTTAAAATAGGGTACTGTGCTCTCCACTAGTTTTTCGTCGATCTTATGCCACAATTGTGGCCCTATCGACTGCAGAATCAGAATAATTCAGATTACTGATGGGGATCGAGAAGATAGAGCAAAGATAGTCCCCAATTTCTATAATGACAAAATAGTCAAGTGTGACTGTGGTCACTCAAAGCATGGATCCTAGAAAACTTAATGTAGTGTCCATGCTCAAAGGAAGGAAGAAAGGAAGGAAGGAAGGAAGGAAGGAAGTCAGACATAATTTAAGTATTTGTAGATACACCGTTTCATAGTATGTAGAAGGATATTTATGATATTCAAAATTGACTCGACGGAAATTAATAGTAATACTAGATATATTGAAGATTTTATTCTAGGATAGAGAATAAACAGTGGTTTAAAAAAAAAGCACATACACACACACCAAAGGGGGAGGGTGATAGAGGGAAAAGACACGAGCTTAAAGCATGGACACTACACATTGTAGAATCCGTGCTTAAAGTCATCGCGCACGATCATTAAATGCCCCACATGACGCATGCAGTGTGTGATCGTGCACGACGTACGTTAAGTCCCCCCGGATCAGCAGGGTAAACTCTCGACCGGCAGGACGTTAAATCCAATATTCGTTCAGGGTAAACTCGACAGGCCCCATGCACATTCTGACATGATACATGCAAAGGAGTATTTGTATTTAGGGGACATGCATGACCGTAAGGCCGCACATGTTGCCGCAACAAAAACTAAACTGAAACAAAAGAGGGGGGTGGGGGTGGGAGAGCATCTGTTTTTAGGAGTATGAATGTAGGGTAGCGAGGGAGGGGGGGGGGGGGGGGGCAGAGCAATGGTTGTTTAGTAGTTTTGTACGTGTTTTTGGAGGCCTATTTTGAATGCCTCCAAAGGGAAACAAATAAATTATGTAGTCATAAAATTAAAGAGAACTAGTTTTCATAATAAAGCACGATCTTTATTTAGTAATTTTGTACGTGTTTTTGGAGGCTTCTTTTGAATGCCTCCAAAGGGAAACAAATAAATTATGTAGTCATAAAATTAAAAAGAGAACTATAGTTTTCATAATAAGGCACGATCTTCAAAGTTATTTACAGAATTGTTGTTTCGTTTCTGCTTTAAATATTAATCCAGAAAAAAAGGCAAATTTAATAGTTCCCTGCTTTCTTCATGGGGATAACATGCACTACAGTTGAGCCCAAAGTCATCTTCACGCTTATTCAAAACCATATATCACCAGATTGGCTAAAACTGTTTAGTCATTGGACAACTTTCAAAAGAACCAGTCAAAGCAATTAATGGTATACCTGTTATTAAAAAAGGAAAGTCAAAACCAGTATTTTAAGACCGAATGTAGGTTATATTCTTATTCTTCTTCGCTGTGCGTGGCCACAATCAACTGTTTGATTATTTTGCCACGGAACCGGGAGGTTCTACCACTTATGCCGGAAGAAAAGGCTCAAAGCCTGAGAAGAAACTGAAAAGTTAGGCCTTAGACAGAAGAGAGGACAGATAAAAAGATAAAAGATTAAGTGCTTGCACTGGATTAAGACCATTAAACCCACCAGTTCAGCCGGGAATAAGGAACAGGCCCCACTTCCAGCAACAAGTAAAAGCAGAAGAGAAGGGGAACACCCCCCCCCCCCTCGCCCCCCCCCACAAAAAAACCCCCAACCTTAGTGATTTAATCAGTAGTTGAAAAAGAGGTGCCAGAATATGATCGGGTCATGATTCCTGATTAGACAGCAATTATATAATTAAGGCTTTTGTGACTTTATGCTTGGCCCACTATGCAGCCCTATTGTAGCGTTACGGTAAAAAGATGTTAGGTAAGGACATTCATAACTTCCGCTTATGTCCCTTCAAAATAATTATCCTACAACTCCAGTCGACATGGCAGAAACATCAGAAAAAAAGAATGTGCTTAACAATACTGGTTCTTCTTTGCAGGATAATGCAGAACAAAAGAAAACTTTCCTTGCTCTCTTGCGCTTTCTTCAAGAGAACAACTTAAAGGTGAGCAAATTAAGAAGAGGAAGAAGTGCAGCAGAATCTTCTGGAATACAAGACGTTTCGTACCAGCATGATGCTAACTTAGAAGCTCTTCCAATGTCCTATAGGATTTAATAGGACTTTTGGAAGAGCTTCTAAGTTAGCATCATGCTAAGTCTCATGCTATCTCGACATGAATACCGTCTATTCGAGAATACAAAATGCATATGTATTAATCTCTCTCGCCCTCCCTCCCCCCCTCCTCCCCCTCCCCCCCGCCCCCCACACACGCACACACGCACACACACATACTGCAGGGTAATATCATCAAGGACTACGTGGATTAGAGGTGAGAGTATGAGGTTTCAAAAAGATGAGTTTTCAGAGAAGTTTTGAAAGACTGAACAGAGGAAGAGTGGCGAACACTGTGTGGTAAGCTATTCCAGACCGAGGGAGCAGAGTACGAGAAAGAAGATTCACCGAAGGATTTAGTTTTAATACGGGGAGTGGAGAGCAGGCATGAGTCGGAGGAAGATCTGAGATGTCGGGTGGGAGTGTAGGTTTGTACAATGTCAGTGAGATACTGAGGGGCAGTTCCATTAATAGAGTTGAAGGTGAGGCATGCGACCTTGTACTGAATTCGAGCAGAAATTGGAAGCCTGTGAAGTAGCGGGGTGATATGCTGTGTCTTTTTTGCTTTGAAAATCAATCTTGCAGCTGCGTTCTGAACTTTCTGAAGTTTCTGGATTGAGGACTGCGGGCAACCAAATAACAGAGAGTTACAATAGTCTAGCCTAGACAAGACGAGAGAACAGACGAGAGTTTGTGTTGCCTGAGTGGTAAGGAGGTGGCGAATAGAACTTATCTTACGAATCTGTAGATAGGCTATTTTGCAGACATTGTTCACATGTGTTTTCATTGTAAGGTTGGAATCGATAGTGACGCCCAGGTTTTTGACAGAAGGAACAAAATCAATATCTGAGTCACCTATCCTTATGGAAGATGGAAGGGACCTGTCAACAGAGAGTCTTTTAGAAGTCATTATGATGGCTTCAGTTTTGCTGTCATTTAATTGGAGTTTGTTTTCATTCATCCATGTTTTGACATTACTGACACATCCTTGAAGACCTTGAACAGTGGAGTCGAAGTCAGAAAGAGTTGTTTCAGTGTATAGCTGATTATCATCAGCGAAGGCATGATGATTTACAGAATGATTCTTAACAATGTTGAAAAGGGGTTGCGTATACAATACAAAAAGCACAGGTCCCAGGACAGAGCCCTGGGGAGCGCCATACTTAACAGTCGATGGAGTGGATTTATGGCCTGTTAGTGTTACTGAGATTGTTTCAGTTCTGTTTGAGAGATAGGCTTTAAACCAGGAGAGAGTAGAGCCAGAAATGCCAAAGGAATAGGAAAGTCTGTTTAGTAGGATAGTATGGTCAATAGTATCGAAAGCGGCAGAGAGGTCTAGTAAAGTAAGGACGGACATTTTACCATTGTCGAGGGATGTTAGGATATCATTCATGATCTTAAGAAGGGCGGTTTCGGTGCTATGATGGGGTCTGTATGCTGACTGTAAGGAACTGAGTAAATTGTTGCGAGTCAAATGTTTGTTTAGTTGCAAAAGAACAAGGCGTTCAAGTACTTTAGACAAAAAGGGGAGATTTGAAACTTGTCTATAATTTTTCAAGTCATCAGGATCAAGCGAGGGTTTCTTAAGCAGAGGTTTTACCAAAGAGCACTTGTACTCGTCAGGAAAGGTCCCAGAAGTGAGGGATGCATTCATGATGTCAGTGATGAAACTGAAAGGCAACAAAATGTCAAGAGATTCTACAAGCAAGTCAGAGGGAAATGGGTCGAGTTCACAGGTTTTGAGTAGAGAAGAAAGAATTGTCCGTTTAACTACATCTTGAGTCACAGGGGTGAAATGCGTCAGGGGCTGGCCATGAAAACAGGGTTCGTTAGAAACAAGTGAACGGGAGAAGACTGAATCAACATTGTTTCGAATAGTGCAAATTTTGCCTTTAAAGAACTGCATGAAACGATTTGGGAGCTCAGTGAGTGGGAAAATGGACGGGAGGGGTGAGGTCTTTACCATACCAAGTAGCTGATTGGATACCTGTGAAATAATCTGCCAGATGAAAAGCTTTCTTTGATTTTGTTACAATAGTAAACAAAGAAAGCTTTTCATCTGGCAGATTATTTCACAGGTATCCAATCAGCTACTTGGTATGGTAAAGACCTCACCCCTCCCGTCCATTTTCCCACTCACTGAGCTCCCAAATCGTTTCATGCAGTTCTTTAAAGGCAAAATTTGCACTATTCGAAACAATGTTGATTCAGTCTTCTCCCGTTCACTTGTTGTCGAGTAATAGTATGTGGTTTTTGCAGCATGCACTATGTCCGTGACAGCCTTTTTTGCGCGGTTCAGCACATGCTTGTGGCCAGCCAGACGCGAGCGCGTCCACTGCCTCTCCATTTGGCGTTTGTGCTGCTTGGCAGCCCACGTTTGCTCGGCCGCTGCACTGTACCAGGGGTCACACCTGGCTGACGACACCTGGTGTCTGGTGGCCGGGGCGTGGTGGTCCAGCGTGGTGGTCAGGGCTGAATCCAGAGTGGCGGCGGTGAGGGTGGAGGGCGTCAGGGTGGACAGACGAGCGGCCAGGTCGTTCTTCAGGGCCGTCCTGTCGATGGCCTTCAGGTCACGCTTTGTGATGTAGGTTGACTGGGAGCGGGGGACACTGATGTCAAAGTGACTGATGACACAGCAGTGGTCAAAGGTGAGGTCATGGGACACCACCGTTTCCTTCACACTGGTGTTGTCACTTCTCTGCACCACCCAGTCCAAGATGTGGCCTTTGTCGTGAGTGGGTTCGGTCACAGTCTGGGTCAGGTCGAAGATGTTCAAAAGTTCTAGGGCTTTGGCAGTTGTAGGGTGGAGAGGATTATCATAGTGAACGTTAAAATCGCCCAGTATGATGAAGGATCCGGATAGGGAATTACAGTATTCACACAAATCATGGAATTGATCAAGAAAGTTGGTGTCAGTCTGTTTGTTCTTGCGGCTGGTAGGAGGTCGATACAGACAGAAGAAGTAGACAGTCGTGTGGGGCAGGGAGAGGGTTTTGCTTGTGTACGAAGTGTCCAAGTGTGTACAAAGTGAGGTACGAAACGACCAGACGAAACGTCCAGGGTACGAAACGTCTGTATCCCGAATCTTCAGCGTGATGAAGTTGGCTGCCTAAGGCGAAGAAGAAGAAGAAGAAGAAGTAGATCATGCGAAGCGAGAGTCAGCACCGTCTTGTCTTCAGTTCTTGCATAGGCTATCTTCTTTATCTTTCTGAACCCAACCACCATCATCTAGTTGATGGTTCTGTTGGTGTAAGTAAGTAAGTAATAGTACATTTATATAGCGCTTTACCTCAAATGAGCCCAAAGCGCTTGTGACGAGGTAATGGGTTAAAAGGCTAAGTCCCTAGGGAAGACTTTTAGTGTGTTAAATTTTCAAGTAGAAAATTTGCCTTTAGCCCACTTCTCTAGGGTATGGGAGATGAGCAACTTTCCCGGCCCCTTTTCATCTAATAAATTTATATTTGTGCCCGGGTTCTGGCTCGTATGGTTGTAAGAAATACATTACAAGTGGTTGAATTGCTCTAAATGGCAGACAGAGAGAAGTAGGGTTTTACATGAAATTACAAGACTCCCACTCTCATCAGTCTGACCAAAGGGTTCAGAATTATTTACTGGCTTTGCTGGTCACATTTGAGATGTGGGTGTCCCATCTATTGATCTAAGGTCTTGTGAGATGGTAACACCCAGGTACTTGGTCTCATCTACCCGTTTCAGGTCCTGCCCATGGAGTTGGTAGTTTTTGATCAGGGGATTTCTTTTTCTGTTCACATGGAGGCTCTCACATTTGTCCGGGTGGAAGGACATCATCCATTTGTTCTCCCAGGATGCCAACGCATTGAGGTCCAGTGAGTCTATGATGCATATGATAGGGCCAATAATTACAGCATCCTCCATCAACAAATTGATGATTATGACGCTTAGTACGTAGGAAGACTTGCAGGAATTAAAGGAAGATCTTCACCATCTGGAGACATGGGAGAAAACCTGGAGGATGGACTTTCACCCAGATAAAATGCAACATCCTACTCCTAGGGTGGCGCCATGGCTCAGTTGGTTAGAGTCGCCGCTCGTAATTCAACGGGTTTGCGAGTGCGCTGGTTCGAATCCAGCTGTTCACGGTGTTGTATCCTTGGGAAATATACTTTACTCCTATTTCCTGGTCCTTCGGATGAGACCTAAAACCGAGGTCCTGTGTGCGAACGCACGCACAAGATCTTACCTGCATGTTAAAGCACATTCCACTATTCGGTATGAGTAGGCCGTGTGTGCCGGTGGAACGGATGATACAAACTCACAAAGTCATGCATCCTGTGCGCTGCAGGATAAACATTTCCAATCGGAAGATCACAAGATCAAGATCTCCAAAGTCTTTTGTTTTCCATACCAACTGAAAAGTGAAAGGTCACATCTTAGAACCAACAAAGACAGCAAAGTACCTAGGAGTCAACATTGCATCAGATCTCAGCTGGAAACATCATGCGGACATAATTGATAATATAATAATATGGAAAAAAGCTAATGGAATATTAGGGTTCTTGAAAGGTAACCTCAAGACCTCCAACATGAAATGATGAATACGAAAGCCAACGCCTACAAGACCCTTGTTCGCCCCCACCTAGAGTACTGCTGCTCCGTCTGGAATCCCCACCAACAAGACCAGATAAAGAAAATCAAAATGGTGCAACGAAGAGCAGATAGGTTTACAACCAGATGTTACCACAACACCAGCAGTGTGTCATCTATGCTACAAGATCTAGGATGGGAGATGCTGGAGTCGAGGAGACAAAAAGTCCAGTTGACCATGTCGTATAAGATCACCAACAACTTAGTTGACTTCAACTGTATTTAACCACCATGCCAGGACGTACAAGAAGAAATCACATCAACCAAATGAACCATTCCAATTTCGCCAGTTTTGGGGCTGTGCTGGACGGGGTTTGTCCCCGGGGGCTGCTACGGTGGCCGGATTGGCCAGGTCAACCCGAGTCATCACATCACATCACATCACATAAGGCTATAGGCTATAAGCCTTTTGCCCTCATTAGTGGTGATTTTTGCATCAGATATAAAAAAAAAATTAAATTTTATATTTTATTTGCCTGTGGATTTATTTTGGCATGAGTGTATACATGTACTAACACTTAGCTTTGTTTTTCATATATATACATCCAAATTGGTAAAAAAAAAAAGTATGTTTCGATAATTATTTGTCAGTACGATTTTTAAATGCATTTACTGAAGGTGCATTGACGGTAATTGAGTCATGAAGCGCTAGGGAGACCTGAAAATTTTATTTCTTTTAGTTTCTGTTCATTATTAGTCTTTTTATTTTTCTTCCTACCACAACGCACAATGCTGTATAAATAACTATAATTGTCTGGAGGGACATCTCAGCATTAATGATCAGGAGAGGGGGAAAATAAAACAGTTGACTTGTGCAGGATACTTGCTGCCCAGATGATCAGCTTCAATGAGAGATCTGTAGTGGGAGGCGGGCGGCCGAGGGGGGTAGGGAAGATCTTATTCTTCGCAGTGCGTGGCCACAATCAACACACTGATTATTATGCCTCGCAACAGGGGAGATGAGAAGGGGATGGACACTGTTTGACTCAGGGAGAGGCCTGGACAGGCGATGAGCTTTGGGGGAATATGGAGAAAGAAAAGCATTCATTTGGTGTGTTTGCCTTTCAGGAAACAGAAACAGTTCTGAAAAAGGAGATACAGTTGGGCGACAGTAATCTGTCTGTGGTCCAGGAGAAAAAACAGCAGCCACAACCACCACCTGTGGTCACCCAGGCCCTGGCTGCTTATAAAAGGTGAGACAATCTACATAGTAGTACTAAGTAGTAGTAGTAATAGTACTAGTAGTAGTAGTAGTAGTAGTAGTACAGTGGAGCTTCCCTGATAAATAAGACCTTCAAAAATCATCCTAAATGAGGTCTTATAACTAGGGAGGGGTCTTATAGCCTTGGGAGGTAATTTTAATACAGGTTTACAAAGAAAGGCAATGTCTCAGAGTTCTAAGTATTCTTCAAGTAGGTCTTATAATGGGAGGTCTTATAATAATGGAGGTTCCACTGTAGTAGTCGTAGTAGTAGTAGTAGAAAAAAGAGCGGACACAACCAACACCTGTGGTCACCCAGGCCCTGGCTGCTCATAAAAGGTGAAACATTGTACATAATACTTAATAGTAGTGGTTGTAGTAGTAGTAGAAATAGCAGTAGTAGTAGCACTTTAGTAGTAGTAGTAGAAGAAGAAGAAAAAACAGCAGCCACAACCACCACCTGTGGTCACCCAGGCCCTGGCTGCTTATAAAAGGTAATACACTCTACATAATAATAAATAAAGCTTATATAGCGCTCTTTGATGAAAATAATAATTAATTTAACACAATTTAATGTAAAAATCAAAATGCTCACAGCGGCCCTAACCTAACTCCCCCCCCCCCTTTCTCCACATACACACTATAGACACTCATGGACACTCACACACACAAAAAAGTCACATCAGGGATATGAAAATGTCAATGCATGAACAAACAGAAAACAAACTTGAAGCAAAAAACAAAAAGGTTCTCTTTCATCGACCCCCCACCCCCACCCCACCCACCTTATCCACACACAAATCATACGCGCTCACAATATCCTGGGGGAAAATGCATCCACATTAAATCACATACATGTACTTAAATTAAATAAAAATTAATTTTAAAAAATGAAAGTCACATGCACTCACAATTTCTTGAACAGTGCACAGTAAACGACAAACTTTAGAGAGAAGAGATAGAGGAGGGGAGGGCTGAGAGAGACAGAGAGTGAGTAGTAGTAGTAGTAGTACTTAGTTGTAGTAGTAGTAGAAGAAAGAGCAGCCGCAACCAACATTAGTGGTGGTAGTAGTAGTAGTAGTAGTACAGTGGAACCTCCCTTATAAGACCTTCAAATTGTTTTTTTTAAATGAGGTCTTTTAAGGGAGGGGTCTTATAAGGGAGGTAATTTAATATTTACAAAGAAGGGCAATGTCTCAGAGAAGTAGGTCTTATATGGGAGGGAGTCTTATAATGGGAGGTCTTATTGGGGTCTGCAACGAACACCTTTTGCAAGAGTGAATGCCCTTGGTGGGTAGGGGAAGATGGTTCAGTACTGACCAGACAGGGGGATAACTCTCGCCAATAACTATTTGATGCCACTAAATGGCTGCCTTTCGCAAGAGTGAATGCCCTTGTCAGTACTGACCAGCAAGGGCAATTCACTCTCACTGTCAAGGGCGTTAATAACCCTTGTTGCAGAGGCCTAGGACGAAAATGGTGTTTTACGTCCTCTTGGTCTGAATCAGACACATATGGGACATTTGTAAATACAAATATGGTGGGAACAATATACTGGAGGCAATGCCCGGAGGCAGTATGAAACCAGTAAAGTCCCGATTTTTTATCAATACAGATAAGTGTAGCGGTAGCCATGCCTCGGGTTAAACCTCATTGGCTATGGCACCGCTACAAGTAATTAAGATAAATTGCAGAGGCCTATAAGGGAGGTTCCACTGTAGTAGTATTCAGAAAGAGAGGGAGAGTATAAAGTAATAAAGATAAATTGCAGAGGCCTATAAGGGAGGTTCCACTGTAGTAGTATTTAGAAAGAGAGGGAGAGTATAAAATAATCAAAACAGCGATAAAACACATTTAAAAACATAGAAAGTTGAGGTTTATTTGGAAGTTGCTCTGTTCACACGTTTCATTGTTTTGTTTGTGCTCAGTGCTTGATTTCTGTTAATTTTGACTCCATTTTCAGTGCTGATGATCCAAGCATCTACGAAGATGTCTACTCTGATCTGAGATCTTTCATCGACAGATGTCTGGATGTCCACAAGGTAAAAGGAAAACGATTAGAATTAGGAATTTAGGATTCTTTAGCAATACTCTGAAGAAGAAAAAAAGTTTAAAGTTCTGTCTTTCTGTCAGGTTAACTCATTTTATTTTCATTTTTGGTTCAGACAGGTGAGACCTACTCGAAGAAAATTGACATATTTGTGTCTGAGTCTAAAACTTGTCTGAATCTGTGATGCAATTAAAAATCAAGGTAAGTTCTATATAGACTATAAAAAAAATCATTAATTGGTATTTGAAGCGCTGTTGTTTGTTTTTGAAATTCAGGGGTCCCAATCGTCCCGCAAAACAAGGGGTCCCAGGGACTCCTTCACTTACAGTATAGAGGGTCCTAGAGGCGGGATAGAGGGTCCCAGTGGCATAACGAATGCTAAAAAGAATATTTCTAGTGCATCCCTGGGACTCCCTGCACATTCTTTTTAGAGGGTTCTTTAGAATTTTAGTGCTTCATAGACCCCCAAATGGGGGTCCCTGGGAGCCCTGCAATCAGTCTTTGAATTGTTGTGTTGGTTTTACTTTAAGTTATTTGAAATATAGCGTCGGTGACATTCAAAAACCTCGTATCTCAATTTTGGTAGTTTTGAGAAAAATGAAAAAAAAAAAAAAAAAAGTAACCGAGTTGACCACAATTGATTAACTATGATGAATATGTTGTTCAAGACATTGCGAGTTTAGTCCTGCATTTTGTTAAAATTTCTTTAAAAAAATGTTTGTTACTCTTGAAAAGAACGAAGATACGAGGTTTGTGTCCTTAAGTAGATCTGAATTTGGGACTTACAAGTTTTTCTTCTATTTTCACAACCTCATTTACCCCAGATAGAAAGTCGTTAGAGATACGAGCTTTTGGTGGAAGGTGGCGAGAAAAATTAGAAAGCTGACTATGTATCTAACTCAAACCCCCCCAAAAATCGAGATACAAGGTTTTTGAATTTCACCGAGGATATGTAACTATGAGTGTGGGTTTCAGGTGGAGCTGAGCACACTCCTGTACCCAGTGTTTGTGCACATGTACCTGGAGCTGGTCTACAACGGTCATTCACATCACGGTCAGTGCTGGTCAACATCGAGTCTATCAGAACAATTAGTAACCCCTTCACTGCCAGAGCAAAACGGATAAATAAAGAAAAAAAATTAAATTATTGATTTTCTTATTGTAAAATTTAAAAGAGACCTGTTAGACTCAATCTGAGAAAAAGGTCTATGGATAATTATGTCTTTCCTAACTTGTCTAAACCAAAAACCATCATTCCAGGGCTATGACATGGAAAGTTATGACATCATCAATGACATCATACACCACATAGTAACATGTGAACAGCAGTACTACCCTATCTTATGGACTATAAGGCGATACTTTTTTTCCTAGACTCAGACCCCTGCGCCTTATAATGTGACTGATAACATAGTAAGAAAATAAAGTAACAAAATCTTTAAATTTGGAGGGTGCGCCTTATAATCAAGTGCGCCTTGCCCTTATAGTCCGTAAAGCACGGTAATGATTGTCTGTAAACAGTCCTGCAGTGTTTCCAACTGTGTAGCCTGGATCAGTAGGATTATTATGCAGCTGAGACAGTTTTACCCCTGTGATAGTGGCTGATCAGTAATATGCACCTTTAACCCTCCTGCCTTTATTCCGCCCCAAACAGCCCAGCCGGACGTTGCCTCTGTGTATTCAAGCCGCCCAAAACCACCCGTAGCTTGCCCCCTCTCTGGGACCCCTTCTGATGGCATTTTCATCACGCACTAACTTCAGGCTTCTTAGACACACACTATAAAAAAGCTTCTCGCTTGCAGTAATGCGATAGTAATTGCATGGCGCTCTGTGTGCTTCAAAAGACAGATTTTCCTCAAAATGTGTGAAAGAATCTGAACACTGCAAGATGTTTTCTGTAAACTGATGCGAATGCAAGAGGGTTAACTCTGTCCTTGTGTGCGCAGCGTTGCAGTTTTTCCATCGGTTCAGCGTGGACCAGGAGGAGTACCGTACCGCCGACATGGCGCGACTGACCGCGGTGCAGAGGAGAGAGCACATGGAGAACGACCAGATGATGAACACCTTCAAGTGAGGCATCAGACACATGTATTCATGCACGCACACACATGTATGCATGCGCACGCACACGCACACACACACACACACACACACACACACACACACTAATTTTGTATTGCACAGTTTCAATGTCCTAACAAAAGTGATATAATATGGTGCAGACGTTTATGAAAAGAGAGCAGAGCATCAGTTTCATTTAGACCTTCATAACCCCTGAAAGCGCTTTGGGCTCATTTAAGGTAAAGCGCTATATAAATGTACTGTTATTATTGTTATTATTATTATTATTATTATTATTATTTTCTCCCTGCAGAGAATTACCATTTGTTTTTTAACTTGCTGTTGCATTGCAAGGATACAGTGAAACTAGATAATAGAGTATTGCTCCTTTAAAGATATGTATAAAAAATGGCTATATGTATCATATGTTTACTTTTTGTTTGCTCAAAATGGTAAGTCAGTATTGAGTATATAATTCATTTGTTGTGTGTGTGTGTTTTCATTCCAGGTCCAACAGATTTGTGATTCGAATATCGCGGGATTCCTACACCCACCTGAAGCGACACTTGCAAGAGAAGCACCTCACTGTCCTCATCAACATGATTCAGGAGCACCTCTTCATTGAAGGTGAATGTCAGTCATTACAAGGAGGGAATAACTGCCCTGATCAACTTGACTTACGAACATCTTTTGAAAATGGTCATGGTGTTAATTCTTAGCAGATGATATACATTTTTCCAATACCTTGTTCTATTTTGATTTTTAATAACTTGGCATATACCAGTACCACCCTATTAGCCAATCTGTTCTAAAGCGATGTGTGCAGTGTTTGACGGAATGCCTATGACTAGTGTTAATCTGTTCTAAAGCGTTGTGTGTGATGTGTGTAGTGTTTGACGGAATGCCTATGACTAGTGATAATCTGTTCTAAAGCGTGGTGTGTGCAGTCTTTGACGGAATGCCCAGAACTCAGGAGCAGATCCAGGCCACTAGCGGGGCGCTGCTGGGCGAGGCGGAGAAGGAAGGTCGGTGAAGGGAACAAAGAAAGCAAGAAGTGAAATAATATCAGTGGTAGAAGATTGTTTTTTGTGATGGGAAATGGTAGTTTTAGACGCAGGCCTGGTTACTGGGTTACACATTTTGAGTGGCATGCTACACAATTCGGAACTGGGCTAAGGTTAAAAAATGTATGTGTGCTTGCTCTTCAATTCTTGACTGCTAATGCTATGCTCTTCAATTCTTGACTGCTAATGCTCTTCAAGTCTTCACTGCTATGTTTTTCAATTCTTGACTGCTATGTTTTTCAATTCTTGACTGCTATGCTCTTCAATTCTTGACTGTCATGCTCTTCAATTCTTGACGGCTATGCTCTTCAATTCTTCACTGCTATGCTCTTCAATTCTTGACTGCTATGCTCTTCAATTCTTCACTGCTATGCTCTTCAATTCTTCACTGCTATGCTCTTCAATTCTTCACTGCTATGCTCTTCAATTCTTGACTGCTATGCTCTTCAATTCTTGACTGCTATGCTCTTCAATTCTTGACTGCTATGCTCTTCAATTCTTGACTGTCATGCTCTTCAATTCTTGACTGCTATGCTCTTCAATTCTTGACTGCTATGCTCTTCAATTCTTGACTGCTATGCTCTTCAATTCTTCACTGCTATGCTCTTCAATTCTTCACTGCTATGCTCTTCAATTCTTCACTGCTATGCTCTTCAATTCTTGACTGCTATGCTCTTCAATTCTTGACTGCTATGCTCTTCAATTCTTGACTGCTATGCTCTTCAATTCTTGACTGCTATGCTCTTCAATTCTTGACTGCTATGCTCTTCAATTCTTGACGGCTATGCTCTTCAAGTCTTCACTGCTATGCTCTTCAATTCTTCACTGCTATGCTCTTCAATTCTTGACTGTCATGCTCTTCAATTCTTCACTGTCATGCTCTTCAATTCTTGACTGCTATGTTCTTCAATTCTTGATTGCTATGCTCTTCAATTCTTGACTGCTATGTTCTTCAATTCTTGACTGCTATGCTCTTCAATTCTTGACGGCTATGCTCTTCAAGTCTTCACTGCAATGTTTTTCAATTCTTGACTGCTATGCTCTTCATGTCTTCACTGCTATGTTTTTCAATTCTTGACTGCTATGCTCTTCAATTCTTGACTGCTATGCTCTTCAATTCTTGACTGCTATGCTATGCTCTTCAATTCTTGATTGCTATGCTCTTCAATTCTTGACTACTGTGCTTTTCGATTCTTGACTGCTATGCTCTTCAATTCTTCACTGCTATGCTCTTCAATTCTTGACTGCTATGCTCTTCAATTCTTGACTGCTATGCTCTTCAATTCTTGACTACTGTGCTTTTCAATTCTTGACTGCTATGCTCTTCAAGTTCAATTCTTGACTGCTATGCTCTTCAAGTTCAATTCTTGACTGCTATGCTCTTCAATTCTTGACTGCTGTGCTCTTCAAGTTCAATTCTTGACTGTCATGCTCTTCAATTCTTGAGTGCTGTGCTCTTCAAGTTCAATTCTTGACTGCTATGCTCTTCAATTCCTGGCTGCTATGCTCTTCAATTCTTGACTGTCATACTCTTCAATTCCTGACTGCTATGCTCTTGAATTCCTGACTGCTATGCTCTTCAATTCCTGACTGCTATGCTCTTGAATTCCTGACTGCTATGCTCTTCAATTCTTGACTGCTATGCTCTTCAATTCTTGACTGTCCTGCTCTTCAATTCTTGACTGCTGTGCTCTTCAATTCTTGACTGTCTTGCTCTTCAATTCTTGACTGCTGTGCTCTTCAAGTTCAATTCTTGACTGTCATGCTCTTCAATTCTTCACTGCTATGCTCTTCAATTCTTGACTGTCATGCTCTTCAATTCTTGACTGTCATGCTCTTCAATTCTTGACTGATATGCTCCTCAATTCTTGACTGTCATGCTCTTCAATTCTTGACTGATATGCTCCTCAATTCTTGACTGTCATGCTCTTCAATTCTTGACTGATATGCTCCTCAATTCTTGACTGTCATGCTCTTCAATTCTTGACTGTCATGCTCTTCAATTCTTGACTGTCATGCTCTTCAATTCTTGACTGTCATGCTCTTCAATTCTTGACTGATATGCTCCTCAATTCTTGACTGTCATGCTCTTCAATTCTTGACTGATATGCTCCTCAATTCTTGACTGTCATGCTCTTCAATTCTTGACTGATATGCTCCTCAATTCTTGACTGTCATGCTCTTCAATTCTTGACTGATATGCTCCTCAATTCTTGACTGTCATGCTCTTCAATTCTTGACTGATATGCTCCTCAATTCTTGACTGTCATGCTCTTCAATTCTTGACTGATATGCTCCTCAATTCTTGACTGTCATGCTCTTCAATTCTTGACTGATATGCTCCTCAATTCTTGACTGTCATGCTCTTCAATTCTTGACTGTCATGCTCTTCAATTCTTGACTGTCATGCTCTTCAATTCTTGACTGTCATGCTCTTCAATTCTTGACTGATATGCTCCTCAATTCTTGACTGTCATGCTCTTCAATTCTTGACTGATATGCTCCTCAATTCTTGACTGTCATGCTCTTCAATTCTTGACTGATATGCTCCTCAATTCTTGACTGTCATGCTCTTCAATTCTTGACTGATATGCTCCTCAATTCTTGACTGTCATGCTCTTCAATTCTCGACTGATATGCTCCTCAATTCTTGACTGTCATGCTCTTCAATTCTTGACTGATATGCTCCTCAATTCTTGACTGTCATGCTCTTCAATTCAATTCTTGACTGTCATGCTCTTCAATTCTTGACTGATATGCTCCTCAATTCTTGACTGCTATGATAATAATAAATGTATAGTGCTTTTTATTGAGCATAATGTGCTTTTAACTACAATTTGTATTTGTATCTTTTAAAACAAAAAAGAAAGAAAACAGAAAAATCCATGCGAACGCATGCACACGCACATGCACACACACACACACACACACACACACACACACACACACACACACACACACACACACATACACACACACACACAATGCAACACAACACACCACACAACACACCACACCACACCACACACGCGCACGCACATGCACACACACACACACACACACATCTGGTACCAAACGCACAGACACAATGACTCGCTGAAGCACACACATCCATGTATGCACACATACACAGACGTGAGCACACAATCACACACATACACACTCTCTCCCTCTCTCTCACCGACACCCATCACACTCTGACACACACACTTTCTCCTTTCCCACAGACATGCACACACACAACACACACACGTGGGGATATTACCGTCTGCTGTTGATGGTTTATTATAAAGCGCATCGAGTATAAACTTGCTCTGTTGCGTTACAAGTCGCTGAATGGTCTGGCCCCATCCTATCTCTCCAATCTTCTGACTGTTTACACTCCTTCTAGACAGCTACGCTCTTCCTTTGACACTCACATCCTCCAGATCCCTTGTTTCCTAGCTAGAACTACGTTCTTTTTCTTTCCAAGCTCCCTCCTCTTGGAACAACCTCCCTTCTGCACTCCGAACCTCAAACTCTCTTCTTTCAAGTCGTCCCTTTAAACAACTGTCTTCAAATCATGATCTTTCACTTCCGATCCCGCAAAGCTTACCCCTTGAGTCGTCTTGTGTGTGCGTGTGTGTGTGTGTGTGTGTGTGTGATCTATTGTTTCATTCTTTTTGTACACGTGTGTGTGTGTCTTTTTTGCCTGGGTGTGCTGTGGGTGTGTGTGTGTGATAGTGAGGTCTGCTATTGATGATTTATGTTTTCAGCGAACAAAGCGAGGGTGTACTACGGTCTTCTGAAGGAGCCAGACCTGAACATCCCTCTGGACGATGATGAGGAGGGGGAGGGGGAGGGAGAGGGTACCGGAAAATCCAAGGTACTTTCCTACATGCACAGATTTATGCATTTTTGTTAATTCACTCCTTTGTTAATGACACGCAACAGTTGTTTGGTGGTGACCATATAATTATTTGCATTGTTGTCCATGTAAAAGTCATGTGTGTGTGTCACGTGTGTCACATGTGTGTTGATTCATATTTATGTGTAATGTATATGTGTATGTCACTATGTGTGTATGTGTGTGTGAGATTACGTGCCCGCGCTTCTGTCTGTGTGTGTGTGGTCATTCATATGTCTGTGTAGTGTATGTCTGCGTAGGTGTGTATGTGTTTCTATTTTTTCTTAAGGTCAGCTGGAATATAATTCTGTACACACCAGCTATTGCTTCAAAAATGGCTTCGTTCAAACTATCAAATCGAAGGCTTTTTTTTTTCATGGATGCAACCTTGCTTCAGATACAAGGCGGCTTGAGTATGATTTTGCTTTTTCTTCTTGCCTGTTTTTGGATTTTCTCTAGTTGCATCCATGTTTTTTTAATTGCATATTCCCTCTGATCGTTGGCAAACGGTCATTGTTTAAATTGAAACGCGGCGTGCTTTGCTGGGTGTGCAGAAGAAGAAGGCAAAGAAAGACCCACTGTTAATGAAGAAATCCAAGAACGACCCCAACGCCCCTGCTGCCACCAGAGTGCCACTGCCAGAACTGTGAGTGGACCCCGCTGTTTGGGAAAATCGCTGACCACTGTGTGCATGGGGAGTTGAACAGGTCAACTCTTCCGTTCCTGAGAACCACTTTTGAGAATAACTGCAGATTCCTAGCTTTATAGAGCTCTCTATCTCCCTATTCCTGGGTTTCCAGAGAGAGTAAAACTGTATAAAGGGGTGTTATGTTATTGTGAATATGTTTCTCTTTCATGAACAATACTTGCCCCCAGTAAGAAAAGGGGAAAAAACCCTCATTGCATTGCAATTATAGAAGAGCAAGGTAATGACAGTTGCATCATGTTGCATGATACTACAAGCAAAAGAAGCACGTAGGAATCAACGGGATAACATTTCTCAGCAGCTAAAGAGGTTCTCAGGAATGAACAGTACTGTCAGTAGTTGAAACTTCTCTAAATACACAAACCAAAGAGTTAACTCATTCGCATCGCAACAATTTTGAATTACAAAAAAACCAACCTCACAAATCACTCCAACAATACACACAAACAAAACATGCATAAACAAAAGGAGAAATGAAAGAAGATTACTTTAATAGAAAAACTCTACACCGATTGGTTCCCCACAACAAACCACTACAATAGCAAAGTCAGAAGCAAAATTGTGGTCTAAGGGAGCGAAGCGAGTTTAGAAGTGACCAAGGTATTGTGTGCACACAGATTGACTTCCCTTGAAGCAAATGCATCAAATTGAGAGCTATCTATTAATTCCGGACATATATGGCCGGCACGACTTAAATGAGTTGACCTTCTTGCAGTCGCTGAAGCGACAATGGATTGGTCCAATGTGTTTGTATTTATTTTGAATTGTTGTTCTTGTGCATTCATTCTGTGTTTTATTTTGTGTGTGCTATTCTTATTTTCTTTAAAGTGAAAAAGTAACTTGTTGGAAAAGACCTTATAGTTATCCGCATTAGCATTACAGCAGTAACATTACTTTACAGCAAAAGAATCAGAGCATTCGTCAGGGTGGGTGGGCATGTGTGTGTGTGTGTCTGTGTGTGTGTGCAGGTGTGTGTTCGTGCGTCTATCTGTGTGTGCAATCGCGTGTGTGTAGGTGTGGTGTGGGTGTGGGTGTGCAAGGCTACTTCGCGTTAGCTCTTTGGTTGTTTGTTTTCTTGTTTAATATTTATTGTTTAATGTTTTCTTTTTAATCAATGTAAATATGTTTTGTAAAGCGCTTAGAGCCCTTACTGAGAATAGGCGCTATACAAATATGCATGATTAATAGTAGAAGTAGTAGTAGTATTTTTCCTGAGATGAAATCTGACACCACAAGAGCATTGTCCCAGTGATGCAGTTTTCCCCACAGAACTGGGGGGATCGGGTGCAGTTATGGGCATCATGAAAGAAAAAGACTGAATTTAAACACTTGTACTAGTTGTAGGCATCTCCACTGCAAACAAATTCCAGCCCAGCCCACCTCAGTAGCATCTGTCCCCTCTGCTATCTGGCTGTCATGGTCTGAAGCGACTGACTGGCATGCATACTATCAAGTGCGACTGATGTGTGCCATCTCACATACGCACACACACAGACTCACAGAAAAAGATGTTAAATAGGAATTGTTCGAAAATAATTAAGGGGAGTAATTTCATGGGGTGTGGGAGTGATCTTGCCTAATTCAATCGGTCAAACAGGGGAAAGTCACTCTACCATCAGCTCTCGTAGCCTATCGACTCGTGTGTTTGAGCAGACACACAGCACTTAGAACACCGTGCGTCATTCTAAAAAAATATGTCATTTATATTTTTACGTCACAGTTTGCAAGTTCTATCACTTTGTAGCAACTGGTCACCCCTAATTTTTCTAAAACATCCTGCGTTTTCAAGCTTCGACGCCATTGTTGCATTGTTGCTGTGGTATTTGACCAAGTAATGGAAGTAAGCAACTCTAATTTTCACGAAGTGCTCTCCTTTATTTTTTTCCGAAAATCGTCTATTAAACAAAGCTAAGCAACGAGCTGCGTAGTGTCTGATCAGTGCAGGGGTGTTGCAGGAAGGACCGGGACAAGGTGGAGAAAAGATGTTAAATTAAACAAAGCTAAACAACAAGCAGCGTAGTGTCTGATCAGTGCAGAGGGGGGGGGTTGCAGAAAGGACCGGGACAAAGTGGAGAAAAGATGTTAAATTAAACAACGAGCAGCGTAGTGTCTGATCAGTGCAGGGGTGTGTGTGGGTGTTGCAGGAAGGACCGGGACAAAGTGGAGAAGATCACCGCCTTCAGGGAAGCCCTGAAGAGAGTCAAGCTGGGCCCAGACCAGCTGCCCTCCATCTGCTTCTACACCATCCTCAACAGCTCTCAGGGGTCAGTGCATGCATCTTATTTTTTTGCTGTCCCCATCTTCTGGGCCGTACAGTGGCATTGCTCCCAACCCTCTCATTTTGAGTTCCAACTCGCAGCCATACCAGGGTTGTCAGATCGGAGAATCCAAAATCAGAAGTCCAAGGGGAGCAAATCTATTTTAGGCTGCCAGGAGGCAACCAACCGAGGAGACACTGCACTGTTGCTGAGTCACTTCGGTAGTGTTGAGCGGAGCCTGTTCTGAGCTAACATATATGCAGGACACCACCTACTGAGCCCTCTACTGATGACAATAACGTCTTAGTCGCGGAGTCAGAAGCCAGCGTGAGTGAGGTCCTCCCCCGAGGGCGCCATCATGTTTGTCCATCGACAGCTTCCCAGAACATACTGATCCCCATGACTTTGACCCAAACGCACCAAGGCATTCACTGGATTGGAAATTGAAACTGAGGTCACCATGAGAGCAGGGCATGCATGCCTAGGTCTTCTTTGCCTTCAGCTTTAGTTCTTCTTCTGCGTTCATCGGGCCATATGTGACCTAGCATCATGAAAGGGACATTAAGTGTCAAACTGACCATTCTAAGAAAATTATTCTTTTGCCAACTGCACACAAAGATCTTTCAAATGATATGAGAACCATTCTTGTATTTGTCTCCGTTCCAGAGTTATGAGCATTTAAAGTCAGTAGGGTAAGCGTCAGCCATTTTGAGAAAACACAGTTTAAAGTCTAGCCTTGCTGAAGAAAATCCATTGACCTACTCATTTTAAAACACTTATAAGACCATTTAGACACCATATTAAAGATTATCCTTTATAAATATGACAGATAAGATGTTAGAGAACACAAAACTACCCATAACTCAAAATTGACAAAAAATGAGATTTTTGACTTTCCAAGCCTGTTGTGAGAAACTAGCCCAGCGACTTAATGTCCCTTTCCTGGTGCTGGGTCATGTATGTCAAAGTCTCTGGCCTAACTCTGCAAATCGCTTTACTTGTTTTAGAGAACAGTTCCGCTGGGGCAAGACTGTTGCGGCATCTCATCGCACAAGGGATGTCTGAGGGACACCTGTCCTTTTAGAGGGGTGCACAGAGGGCATGCACATTGTCACATTGTCATGGTCCAATCTCTCCTGTTTAGTGAACATTCCCATGGGTGGGGTTGTGCATTGTACACATCATTTATGTGGGGGGCATTATCTATTGATCCTTATTTACGATGGACAGGGATGTGACAGTTACGTGTAAATGTACACAGAGAGAGAAGATCATACAGATTGTCGAGTTTGGTAGACTTTCTTCTCGCACACACGGTGAAAATGAAAGAAGTTTGTAGCGCCAGTTTGTATTCCCTCTAGGCTTTACTGAATTTTGTAAGCTTCTCTGTGGAGTGGCACAGAGGTAACGCGTTCGCCTCGTATACAATAAACCCGAGTTTGAACCTGGGTACATAGGATTTTTCCTCTCGCTCTGCACTAGGCCTTACAGTCTGAACGTGGACTTTTTCGGATGAGACGATAAACCGAGGTCCCATGTGCCCATGCACTTAGCACAAGTTAAACCCAGTGGCAACGAAAAAGTTGTCATTTGGTCAAAATTTAACCCCACCCCCCTTTCTTTCCTCATCAGTCACACAAAAATCGCATGCAAATGGAAAAAAAAAAGGGTGATGCGCCTCTGGCTGCGATGCGCTCTCCAGGTGGGAGCAACCTGAATTTCACTGAGACGTCTCTGTGACTATGAAGTACCAAATACCCAATGCCAAATATAAATGTATTGTATGTTTGGTGTGTGTGACCTCAGGGTGACCTGTGTGGACTTCACGGACGACTCTGGCTCGCTGGCGGTGGGTTTCATGGACAGCCGGGTGCAGGTGTGGAGTCTGACCCCCGGCAAACTGCGCTCCATGAAGACCCCCTCCCAGCTGGACCTCATCGACAAGGAGGCCGGTGAGTTCCCCTGCAGTCTGACCCCCTGTAGTCTGACCCCCTGTGCTCCATGAAGACCCCCTCTCCTTCCCCCCTCCCAGCTGGACCTCATTGACAAGGAGGCCGGTGAGTCCCCCTGCAGTCTGACCCCCTGTACTCCATGAAGACCCCCTTCCCCTCCCCCCTCCCAGCTGGACCTCATTGACAAGGAGGCCGGTGAGTCCCCCTGCAGTCTGACCCCCTGTACTCCATGAAGACCCCCTTCCCCTCCCCCCTCCCAGCTGGACCTCATTGACAAGGAGGCTGGTGAGTCCCCCTGCAGTCTGACCCCCTGTACTCCATGAAGACCCCCTCCCCCCTCCCAGCTGGACCTCATTGACAAGGAGGCTGGTGAGTCCCCCTGCAGTCTGACCCCCTGTACTCCATGAAGACCCCCTCCCCCCCCTCCCAGCTGGACCTCATTGACAAGGAGGCTGGTGAGTCCCCCTGCAGTCTGACCCCCTGTACTCCATGAAGACCCCCCCCCCCCCCTCCCAGCTGGACCTCATTGACAAGGAGGCTGGTGAGTCCCCCTGCAGTCTGACCCCCTGTACTCCATGAAGACCCCCTCCCCCCTCCCCCCTCCCAGCTGGACCTCATTGACAAGGAGGCTGGTGAGTCCCCCTGCAGTCTGACCCCCTGTACTCCATGAAGACCCCCCTCCTTCCCCCCTCCCAGCTGGACCTCATTGACAAGGAGGCTGGTGAGTCCCCCTGCAGTCTGACCCCCTGTACTCCATGAAGACCCCCTCCCCCCTCCCAGCTGGACCTCATTGACAAGGAGGCTGGTGAGTCCCCCTGCAGTCTGACCCCCTGTACTCCATGAAGACCCCCTGAAGACCCCCCCCCCCTCCCCCCTCCCCCCTCCCAGCTGGACTTCATTGACAAGGAGGCTGGTGAGTCCCCCTGCAGTCTCTGACCCCCTGTACTCCATGAAGACCCCCTCCCCCCTCCCAGCTGGACTTCATTGACAAGGAGGCTGGTGAGTCCCCCTGTAGTCTGACCCCCTGTACTCCATGAAGACCCCCTCCCCCCTCCCAGCTGGACTTTATTGACAAGGAGGCTGGTGAGTCACCCTGTTTGTCTAACCCCCTGTTCTCCCCTTATTTATAGTGGAGTTGCCTTGCCGATGTACGTCCCCACTTTCTCAGCCAAAGGGGTTTGAGGACAGCTGGCGTTGGGGAAGGTCCCCAAAGGCCAACCCACCCCTTTGGTTGCAGCACCAGAGCCGGTGCCAAGGCCCCCTCGTATGTGTCATAGTACTTACGTTTATGGCCCTCAATCTCACATTCTGCTTCTTTCAGTCGTATGAAAATAATCCTAGGCTGATCCTAACCCCCACCCTTTTCCTGAAAATTGCAGAACGTGGCTTCTCAGTGAAACATTTTCTACGCAAAAATTTTAGGGGGGGGGGATGCGTAAAATAGAAGATCTCCCATTATTTGTCGTGTTCAGTTGTGTATGTGTATTCTCCTGTTGTTTGACAGACGACGTCTGGGAGCGCATGATGGATGACTCTTCCGGCATGGACCACCGCAACCTGACAGGCCATTCGGGGCCTGTGTATGCTGTGTCCTTCAGCCCCGACAAACACAACCTGCTGTCGTGCTCCCAAGATGGAACAAGTCAGTCCCTAACTGGTTCACACCACACTGTACTGTTTACCCCGACAAACACAACCTGCTTCCATGTTAACACACACACACACACACACACACACACACACACACACACACACACACACACACACACACACACACAAACAGAGACACTCAAATACTTGCAAATGAATTAGCACAACAGTCCAGTGATCGCGCTAGGAATGTTGAAGACCAGTCCCATCAGCGACATTGCCTCCCAACAACCGGTGTCAAAACCAGTCCCAGGGAAAGAAAAACCAGTGAAAACCACAATATCAAAGGCATTGTTAAACAATTTTTCAGTCTTTGCAAAAACATTCAGTCCCTGGGACTGACAGGTCAAAACATTTTTAGTATTTTGGTTTTGCAATCAGTGTTTTACTGATAATTACCAGTAAACGCGATCACTGACACACACACACACACACGCACGCACTAACACAGACAAACAGAGAAACACAGACATTTGCAAATGAATTAGTCAGCACAATAAATAAACAAAATTACATACGCACACACCTGTGCGCACGCACACACATGTGCGCATGCACGCGCACACACGCACACACACACACACACTCACACAGACAAACGGAGACACACATGCACTTGCAAATGAATTAGCACAATAAATAAACAATATTACATCGCGCTCACACACACACATGCACAGAGACAGACAAACAGACACACATACACTTGCAAATGAATTAGTCAGCACAATAAATAAACAAAATTACGCATGCACACACACACACACACACACACACACTGTGCCTGACTTCTGCTGTTGACTGTTTTCAGTTCGTCTGTGGAACCTGCTGACGTGGAGCAACATCATCTGCTACAAGGGGCATGTCTGGCCCGTGTGGGACGTCAGGTTTAGGTGAGGCCAGTGTTCCGTTAACCCTTTCACCGCCAGCCATTTTTCAACCAAAAATTCCATTAAGCTTAGCAGGGTAAAGAAAAACATTTTATTTGCCATATCGGGAATTCTTCGGTGACAATGCATAGCACTAGGCTTATCCTTACCTCCCAAAATTAAGAAAATAGGGTCTTCGGATAACAGGCCCTGAATTTGATGCTTTTTCGTAACATGGGTGTTAAACCATCGTGGTGCGTAAATGTGACATTGGCGGCGAAAGGGGTAAGGTCATGAACTCTTTTTACTACCTACCAGTTTATTTAACTCCCTTGGCACAGGCAGTTTTCTCCCTTTTATAACTTTCTGGATGGGCCATTTTTACTGGCTCGTAAAATCATATAAAAAAAATGTTGAGAGTTAGGGCATGAACTATTCAGAGCTGGTACTGCATCTCACTTTATGTTCACATTTTTTACTGTTTCCCCATGGCAACACAGCGATAGGCCCATAATATGACTTACATATCACTGTGTTGCCATAGAGAAAGTGAAAAATGTTCACATTTACAGAGTCCTTTAGCAGCATAATCATAATGTTCAATGTTAAAATAACGGAATTCATTTCTTCATCGCTTGTCTTGTTTTGACAAAGTAGGATCAATCGTTAATAATTATGAGTGTTGGTTTTATTATGTGTTCTCCCTATTCTGTTGCTTTGTGATACACTCCACATCTTGACAGGCGTTGTACATTATGACACGACAAGGTTGCACATTGCTGTGAGAATGGTGAGCAGCAGAACAAACCACTTCGTACACAATTTTTGTCTTAAAAGTTTCTATCGGAGTAGCTACACTACTAGGTTTACTTGCATCCCTTTAATTAGAGGATCACCTCAGTGGTCGGCTCTTTCTACCCACATGTATTACATTTTTCAAATCGCAATTTCCGCATTTTAATAACTTATCTATTTTGCCCAAAATGTTCTTCATTTTTCTTTTCACCTTGTGCTGGTTTGCTTAAATTGTGGACTTTTCGGCCTAGTGCAGAGAAGACACCATTCTTTTATTAGAAATGTCTTCCTGTTGGGGTTGATCCACAAGATAGTGTTTGTTAGCAGATATACATACTGACGAGAATTCCATAATTCGAAAGAGATCTCTCTATGTACCATGCTCATACACTGTCTGTCCCCCATTGGGACAGAAAGTAAACCGGCACAATCTTCTACTTTTACTTTTATTTTATTTTTTTCACAGTTAGTGGTGTTTGTGGTTTCTTTGATCTAATATTATCTCCATTATGGGTAGAACCACTGGCATCCTTTATGGATCCACCACTATTAACAGTGGCATTTTAAGCTATAAAGCGTTGTCAAGCCACATTTGTACAGTGCATGGAGGGTTGGTAGTGTTTTGTGGTATAATTTGTTCATAGCATGAGCATATGAGGTAAAATATTATTCCTAACCCAAACTACACATTTTGCTGAAAAACTACTCATTTTGGCAGGTGAAACTACTCATTAGGCATGCGAATTGGAAAAACAAAAAAGCTGAAAAGCGGGGTCTAGGGGCCAGGCCCCTAGCAGGGGTCCAGCGGGTAACGCTGAAGCTCTTTTAGTAATTGAAGCCCTAAATCAGTATTAGAATGGCTAAATTTAATTAATTTCTGTAGTTTTTTTCGGCGGACAGACTTTTTTTGGGGCGGAAAAGCAATGTCATTTTGGCGGAAATTTGCTGTTTGGCGGACAATTCCCATCCCCGCTCATGTAGGGTGTAGGAGGTAGGCAGGTCTGCTCTCTCTTTCTCTCGTCTTTAATTTTTAGAGACAAACTGGGAGTGCATTTCTACGGCTGGGCATTGTTGTAATTAGCGTGTTCGCTTCATGTCAAGTAAACCCGAGTTCGAACCTGGGTACAGGGGATTTTTCCTCTCACTTTGCACTAGGCCTTGCAGTCTGAACGTGTAGTCTTTCGGATGAGACGATAAACCGAGGTCCCATGTGCCCATCCACTTAGCATATGTTAAACCCAGTGCCAACGAAAAAGTTGTCATTTGGTCAAAATTTCCCCCTCTCCCCTTCCTTCCTCATCAGTCACACAATAATCGCATGCAAAAAAAAAAAAAAAAAAAAAAATTGGGTGGCGCGCCTCTGGCTGCGACGCCCTCTCCAGGTGGGAGCAACCCGAATTTCACAGAGCCGCCTCTGTGACTATGATGTACCTAACCTAACCTAACCTAATTGTATGGCAGGACTGTGTCAGTGAGCTGCTGTGTTTTGTGTGCGCAGCCCCCACAGTCACTACTTTGTGTCGGGGGGAGGGGACCGCACCGCACGCCTCTGGTCCCTGGACAGCTACACCCCCCTGCGCCTCTTTGTGGGCCACGACTCCGATGTCCAGGTAGGATGGGACTAGAACTAGGATAATCCAAAGGAGGATTAGCATTTTTTGTTATTATCCTCCCCCCCCCCCCCCATGGGGATACTGAGGGTCTTTCCTACAAATAGTTCCCCCACGTTTTGGAAGTTCTGTTCTTGTAACTTCCTCAAATCTGTCACTCTCTTTGACTCTGCCTTTTCCCTTTGCTTACTGTCATCTACTAGTACTGTCTTTATGCCTTACTGGTCCATTCTCCTGCCTTTGCAGACCTGTTTACTCTAGTCTTTTCAAGTAGTATTTTACTCCATTTGGACCTCTACTACTCTTCAAAATTGAAAATAATGCTCTTTAATTCTTGATTACTACTCATTTTCAGGGAACATTGTTTGATGGCTTAATGAATAAAACTACACATTTCGCACCAAAGCTACTCATTTCAGCTATCCTGACTGCTCAAGACTTGTGTAGGGGGTAAACAGGTCTGCCTTTGTTCTCGAAACTCTTACCAAGATTTTCTGCAGCCGGAAAACATGCTGGGCCTATTTCTTAGTTTGGCGCATGATGACAGCATGATGCATCTGCACTCATGACAGGGAACTGTCTGAGCGATCAACGTAGAAGAAGAAGCTATAATTCCGTTCTTGGTTGTGCATTTTTGGTGTGTACTATGTTTGGTTTCAATACTCTTTCCTCACACCATTAAGCTATGCAATTTTGAATTGAACGTTTTGTATTGTGTGCTTGTTCCTTCCCGACTGAACTGGGGGGTTTAATGGTGTTAACCCAGTGCAAGCTTTAGGTCTTTCCTTTCTATGTTTTCTGTAGGTACATGCGCCCTCCTAGTTCCGTCGCGACTTTTGCCAGTATTGGCACCTGCGACGTACCTGATCCTGATTAGAAAGTAAAATAAACATGATGCTTGCACGTAACGCTCTCTTTCGTCCTCACACACGCGTACACACGCATGCACACACGCATGCATCACACCCACACACATGAACGCACGCACTCACACATACATGCACGCATACACACACACACACACACACTCGCAATTATACAAGAGTAAAATAGTTACAATAATAATAAGAAAATTCTGAAAAGAAACATAGACCACAGGTATTTTGTTGCTGTGCGTTTCAGAGCGTGCAGTTTCACCCCAACAGTAACTACGTGGCCACAGGGTCCAGTGACCGCACGGTCAGACTGTGGGACATTGCCAACGGCAGCTGTTTGCGCGTCATGACCGGACATAAGGTCGGCACCTAGCAGGGGGAATCCTGCTTTTCTTGTTGGTTTGCATTCTAAAAATCAGAGCTGATTCTAGGGCGCGGGATTGGTATAATCCCCCCAAAGTATGTTCCTTCCCGCAATAATCGGGTCTAAGCGCGGGCCGACGCCCGCATATTTGTAGAACTGCCAGCACGTTTTTACCAATCGCTGCGGAAATTCCTTCGTCGTCTGCTAAATCCGTTGTCTGCACAAACCAAAAGCATCGAGCATGAATGAATGATTTCTCGACATTTCATTGGTTCCTTTACTATGTTAGTGTAAATCAACCAATCGCATTCATCTCGTTTTGCCGACAAGAAGTTGCGAGAGTCCTACCCGCCATGTTGAAATTTCTTCAAAATGAAGCGGACAACGATGCTCTTTGACTTTGATTTTTGGGGCGGCATAGTGAAGAAAAGAAATCCTCTGTCAAACAAGTGTGCAGAAGATGTTGCAGAAACAGCTACTGCATCAACAGTCTCGGAGAAGCAGCCCGAAGATAACGGCACTAGTACGAGGGAACACCGGTTCCAAGACGAGTGGCTGAAGAAATGGCCATGGCTAGCGAAGTTTGAATCAGCCGCCTCCACCCCCCCACCCCCCCCTTCCCCTTGTATCCATTGGACCTGCCCCCCTTTTTTCATTCTTAGGGGGGGAATCCTAAATCCTAGAATCAGCTCTGAAAAATAAAAATAGGTTCTTAACTCTTCTAGCGCCATGTATTTTTTGACGTTCTTGGTTGTCCGGTGCATCTCAACCGACGGGGGGGGGGGGGTAACTATTTTTTGGAGTGCGCATGTGTTGCTTTAATGGAGAAAAAATGCGCTGACATAAGCTCTGAAAATAGACGCACTACAGGTCAGTTGGCAGTGAATGTCTTTGCATTTGGTGGGAGTGAAGTGTGATGTACTGGGCGAATACATTTGCCCACTTGTGGCCTTTTATTCATATGGCTTTTACCACTGGTTGACATTAGCCTGTAGAAAGGGCCAATAGTAAATGAGAGCTGTACTATGAATGATTTTCTACAGTATTGGAATATCATGGTACAGCTTAGTCTTTTGTGGAAGACTATGACTCTAACTAGGGGGCATTTGCACTGGCTCTAGTGCTGCAGTCAATGGGATTGGTTGGCTTTTGGGGACCTAGTCCTCAAATCCCTTTGGCCTAGAAAGTGAGGATGTACCCTGGGCGAGGCATCTCTAAATTGTAGCCCAGCCTGCCGGAATAGCAGTTGCCCCCTTTAGTAGTATTTGACAGTCATTGTTGGAAGCAACAGACAGGTAACAACAACAACAAAAAACATCCGATTTGTTCGTATGGTATCACCGTCAGTGTTCTACAGGCATCAGAATTGTCAGAGGATCAGCTAATTTCAGAGGATTGAGAATTTCTGACAGAGGATTGGCTTCTCTTGTCAGAGGTTTTGCCTTTTTCTTTAGAGATATCTTTTTTGTCTGAAATAGCATTTTATAGTGATTTCTCACTGCATAAAGCCTTTTAGGTCATGTTGGGAATTGATTTCAGTGTTATCCCACTATAGTCCGGGGTTTTGATGGCCCTTTTACCACGGTTTTCATAGGATTGCCTGGTTATATCTTTGCTTATTGTCGTTGACAGTTATGTCAGGTAAAGCGCCTTGCCACGATCAACTGGTCAACCCAAGGTTTCAATGTTGACCAAGTTTGAGTGACGTTGGTTTAATTTCCAGGCAGCGATATGGTATTTGGTATTTAGTATATTCTAGTCACAGTGACATTATCTCTGTGAAATTCGGGCTGCTCTCCCGCGAAGAGCGCGTCGCTGCTAATGCAGCGCCTACCCAATTTTATTATTTTTATGTAATGGTGCAGTGCAATACAACTCAACAATACAACACAATGCTAGACAACACAGCACACGTTTTCCTCTAATAAATGTAAGGAACATATTTTCAGCAGATATTTTGAGCTACTGCTCTTTTCCACGCTGCTCTCCTAATGCCAGAACAGAGTCACATCTTTAACCCTTTTGCCACCAATGTCACATTTTTGCACCACAATGATTTAACACCCATGTCATTAAAAGCCTTGAAATCAGGATATGCTATTCAGTGATCTTGGGTTCTTAAGTTTTAGAGGTAAGGATAGGCCTTATTTTAAACATGTCACAGAGGAATCCACAATATTTCAGAGAAAATCTTTTCTCTACCCATGTCAGTTTAATACTAAGATGTTGGCTTAAAAACTGCTGGCGGCGAAAGGGTTAAATTATATAATCATATTTCTTAATTGTTATATTTAATTGTACCCCGAAGATGGAGTGTGGCTGCCCACATGGTGGGGTAAATCAAAAACGGTCATACACGTAATGTTCTCAACCCTAGCTGATGCATTTGTACCATAGTGTTCAAGTGATGCGGCTGTTGGGATAATCCCTGGAGTCTTTTAGCCAGGGTGGTGTAGAGTGGCACAGAGGTTCACCTCGTGTCAAGTAAACCCGAGTTCGAACCTGGGTCAGGGGATTTTTCCTCTCACTTTGCACTAGGCCTTACGGTCTGAAAATGGAGTCTTTCGGATGAGATGATAAACCGAGGTCCTGTGTGCCCATGCACTTAGCACACGTTAAACCCAGTGGCAACGAAAAAGTTGTCATTTGGTCAAAATGTAACCCTCCCCCTCCCCCTTTCCTTCCTCATCAGTCACACAAAAATCGCATGCAAAAAAAATAAAATTGGGTGGCGCGCCTCTGGCTGCGACGCGCTCTCCAGGTGGGAGCAACCCGATTTCACAGAGACGCCTCTGTGACTATAAGTATAAAGTACCTAATACCTAAGAAAGAAAAATACATCAACAACACAAACAACATTCAATGGCTTGGAGTCTAAACGGACTATCTTTAGATAGTCCATTGGTGTAGGGAGACTGCTGAAATATAAAAAGAAAAAAAACCTTTTATATATTTCTGCAGTCATTGTTTGATACAAGTTATTAGTTTTTGTAATAAATCCAATAATACACCAATGGACTATCTAAAGATAATCCGTTTTGACTCCAAGCCATCAAATTTTAAAAAAATTATTTGATTGTTATTGTTATTTCCCATATACGCAGCATTGTAATGTGTGTTGCCCTGTGTGCAGGCCTCAGTGCAGTGCTTGACGTTTTCCACCTGTGGCAGATACCTGGCCTCGGCAGGTGCGTAGGGCTCCGCCCCTCTCCTCTCCTCCCCCCATCGACTGTTACTGCTGACTTGTCGCCCCTTGACCCCTGTGCCGTGCCTGTCCTCAGGCTCAAGCTCCTCTCACACCAACTTTAACCTTTTTGCAATCACAAAGTCACACAACAGGCTGGTTTACCTGAGTAGCGGCAAAATGCCGATTTATTTGAGCACCAATCCTATCGTTCATTTCCTATGCCATTTATGCATTCACTTGAACGTCTGTTACTCTAAAATTTGGTTTATCCAGTGTAAATGTGTACAAGGAGCAGCACCCCCCTCCTTTTATTATCTGTTATTACAGGGTTTCTGAAAACGTAGGTATTGTGCACATAGACAATTATCCTTGTATGTATGAGGACAAATAAAACAAAAGTTGAAGTTGAAGTAGACCTCTCAAATCACCCCCTAGAATCTCAAACCATGCGTGAGATTTACCCTTTAAAATCTCAAGTAGGGGGTGAGATGACGCATTAAAGTGATGATTTGTGCGTTAACACAGTCGTTACCTTTTAGTAAGCTAATGACATTGCTCCTATTTCAATGGTCTGCTAGGCCTATCTAGGCTACTGCCACAAGCTGGAGTCGCAAGCCTAGATCTACTGAAAACTCTACAAGATTCTGCAGAAAGCCCTGGCTCTTAAAGCTTGGCTGCAGTCTGGCAAGTGTGCAAAGAAAACTTGAAAACAAAGAAGGAACAGGTTGTTCCGTAAACAAACAAAAAAGCTGTGATGAGTGTGTGTGATGTGCGACATGTTGGGCCTATTTCTTAGTTAGGCGCATAACGGCAGCATGACGCATCTGCACTCATGACAGGAAACTGAGTGTCTGAACGATCGATGAAGAAGAAGAAGAAGAAGACTAGACAAGCAGAATAGGCAGGCAAACATCTTAACCATCTAACTATGCCCTCTCCCTTCCCAAGTGTGTTGTCCATCATTGCTTTGTTAACCTTTCACCGCCAATGTCGCATTAACACCCATGTCATTAAAACTCTTGAAATCAGGGTCTACTATTCAATGATATTGTGTTCCTAAATGTGGGTAGTAAAGCTTAACCCTATTCTAAATGTGTCACAAAGAAATCCCACAATATTGCAAACAAAATCTTTTCTGCAGCCATGTAAGTTTAATGGAAATGTTTGGCTCAAAGATGGCTGGCAGTGAAAGGGTTAATGGAAATGTTTGGCTCAAAGATGGCTGGCAGTGAAAGGGTTAATGGAAATGTTGGGCTCAAAGATGGCTGGCAGTGAAAGGGTTAATGGAAATGTTGGGCTCAAAGATGGCTGGCAGTGAAAGGGTTAATGGAAATGTTGGGCTCAAAGATGGCTGGCAGTGAAAGGGTTAATGGAAATGGGCTCAAAGATGGCTGGCAGTGAAAGGGTTAATGGAAATGTTGGGCTCAAAGATGGCTGGCAGTGAAAGGGTTAATGGACATTTTTGGCTCAAAGATGGCTGGCTGTGAAAGGGTTAATGGAAATGTTTGGCTCAAAGATGGCTGGCAGTGAAAGGGTTAATGGAAATGTTTGGCTCAAAGATGGCTAGCGGTGAAAGGGTTTTAGCTCATTCAAGTCGTTCTGGCCATATATGTCAGGAATTAATAGATATCTGTCAATTTGATGCATTTGCTTCAAGGGAAGTAAGTCTGTGTGCACACCAAACCTGTCACTTCTAAGCTTGCTTCGCTACCTTAAACCACAATTTTGCCTCTGACATTGCTTTTGTAGTGGTTTGTTGTGGGGGAATCCAATCGGTGTAGAGTTTTTCTATATAAAGTCTATATATAAAAAAAAGTCTGATCTACCACTTCCGTACGTCCAAACCTGAAGTAAAAACCTGTAATCTTCTTTCATTTCTCTTTTTGTTTATGTCTGTTTTGTTTGTGTGTATGGCTGGGGTGATTTGTGAGTTTTTTTAATAATTCAAAACCGTTGCGATGCGAATGAGTTAAAACCTGATTGATGATTGTGGTGCAGGTGTGGATCAGCTGATCATCCTGTGGGACCTGTCGTCGGGCAATGCGGTGGCTCACCTGTCAGCGCACACCGACGTGGTCTACGCCCTCTGCTTCAGCAGGGACGGCACCCTGCTGGCCTCAGGTAACGGCCACACACTCGCAGGCCAACCTAATCTAACAACACAGCGGAACCTCACTTTTACACTGGTGCAACCCTTTCAGTTTTAGTACTTTTACACTGATTTCAGTTTGTTAAAAAATAATGTTACTGTAAATTGAACTTCAGTTTTTTTAAAGAGTGCAGATGCGTCATGCTGCCGTTATACGCCTAAGTAAGAAAGTATGTCTGACTTTGGCTGGAGGAAATCTTTTTGAAGGTGTTTCGATAATTTCTCAGTTTTGCTCTGGCAGTGAAGGGGTTAAGACCCACTTCTCAGACATTGCCCTTCTTTGTAAGTATTAAAATTACCTCCCTTGTACAACTCCCTCCCACTTAAGACCTCATTATTGATGATTTTTAAAGGTCTTAAAAGGGATATTCCACTGTATCAGATTGTTATGATGCTCAATATGTCATGTAGTGGTGTTGTTATCAGGCGCTATGGACAACAGTGTCATGTGATGTGTTATGGTGATCAATATGTCATGTGGTGGTGTATTATGGTGGTGTTATCAGGCGCTATGGACAACAGTGTTATGGTGATCAATATGTCATGTTGTGGTGTATTATGGTGGTGTTATCAGGCGCTATGGACAACAGTGTCATGTGATGTGTTATGGTGATCAATATGTCATGTTGTGGTGTATTATGGTGGTGTTATCAGGCGCTATGGACAACAGTGTCAGGCTGTGGGACCTGGCCCGAATCATGGAAGAACAGGACCCAGAGACAGACATTAGCGTGCCCAGCTCCCTCAGTGTGTGAGTATTCCATTTACAGTGTGTGAGTTCCCTTTACAGTGTGTGTGTTCCCTTTACAGTGTGTGAGTATTCCCTTTACAGTGTGTGAGTTCCCTTTACAGTGTGTGTGTTCCCTTTACGGTGTGAGTATTCCCTTTACAGTGTGTGAGTTCCCTTTACAGTGTGTGATTATGGTGGTGTTATCAGGCGCTATGTGAGTATGTGTTCCCTTTACAGTGTGTGAGTATTCCCTTTACAGTGTGTGAGTATTCCCTTTATGTCAGTGTGTGAGTATTCCCTTTACAGTGTGTGAATCATTCCCTTTACAGTGTGTGAGTATTCCCTTTACAGTGTGTGAGTTCCCTTTACAGTGTGAGTGTTCCCTTTACAGTGTGTGTGTTCCCTTTACAGTGTGTGAGTATTCCCTTTACAGTGTGTGTGTTCCCTTTACAGTGTGTGAGTATTCCCTTTACAGTGTGTGAGTATTCCCTTTACAGTGTGTGAGTATTCCCTTTACAGTGTGTGAGTATTCCCTTTACAGTGTGTGAGTGAGTTCCCTTTACAGTGTGTGAGTATTCCCTTTACAGTGTGTGAGTATTCCCTTTACAGTGTGTGAGTTCCCTTTACAGTGTGTGAGTATTCCCTTTACAGTGTGTGAGTATTCCCTTTACAGTGTGTGAGTATTCCCTTTACAGTGTGTGAGTATTCCCTTTACAGTGTGTGAGTATTCCCTTTACAGTGTGTGAGTATTCCCTTTACAGTGTGTGAGTATTCCCTTTACAGTGTGAGTATTCCCTTTACAGTGTGTGAGTATTCCCTTTACAGTGTGTGAGTATTCCCTTTACAGTGTGTGAGTTCCCTTTACAGTGTGTGAGTATTCCCTTTACAGTGTGTGAGTATTCCCTTTACAGTGTGTGAGTATTCCCTTTACAGTGTGTGAGTATTCCCTTTACAGTGTGTGAGTATTCCCTTTACAGTGTGTGAGTTCCCTTTACAGTGTGTGAGTATTCCCTTTACAGTGTGTGAGTATTCCCTTTACAGTGTGTGAGTATTCCCTTTACAGTGTGTGAGTTCCCTTTACAGTGTGTGTGTGTTCCCTTTACAGTGTGTGTGTATTCCCTTTACAGTGTGTGAGTTCCCTTTACAGTGTGTGAGTATTCCCTTTACAGTGTGTGAGTATTCCCTTTACAGTGTGTGAGTTCCCTTTACAGTGTGTGAGTTCCCTTTAGGAGTTCCCTTTACAGTGTGTGAGTTCCCTTTACAGTGTGTGAGTATTCCCTTTACAGTGTGTGAGTGTTCCCTTTACAGTGTGTGAGTATTCCCTTTACAGTGTGTGTATTCCCTTTACAGTGTGTGTGTTTTCCCTTTACAGTGTGTGAGTATTCCCTTTACAGTGTGTGAGTATTCCCTTTACAGTGTGTGAGTATTCCCTTTACAGTGTGTGAGTATTCCCTTTACAGTGTGTGAGTATTCCCTTTACAGTGTGTGAGTTCCCTTTACAGTGTGTGAGTATTCCCTTTACAGTGTGTGAGTATTCCCTTTACAGTGTGTGAGTATTCCCTTTACAGTGTGTGAGTATTCCCTTTACAGTGTGTGAGTATTCCCTTTGCAGTGTGTGAGTTCCCTTTACAGTGTGTGAGTATTCCCTTTACAGTGTGAGTATTCCCTTTACAGTGTGTGCTTTTCCTAGGTTTGTGAGAAACAACAAATCTCCCTCAAAGAAGATATGAAAATCATACTACCCCATTCATTTGCTATGCATGGAGATGGTAGGCTAATAAAGAAAAATGAACTTGAATTGTTTTTGAGATTTTGTTTTCCTTGTAAGAAGCATTGTTTAGAATTGGCAAAGAGTTATTATTTTATGAAACTATCTTCCTTTTTCTAAAGATCTACAAATGCAGTAAACGGGGATGCTGTATGTTCCAGTTGTTCAATGTCTGTAAGCGCTTTTACTGTAGTTTTGATACGATTATGTAACATGCCATATTAGTAGTTGGAGACCCATATCAATGCAATTTTATTTTAACATTTATAAATAACGTCAGATGTTCTGTTGGAACTGCTTTAGATCGGACTGTGAAAGTTTCCGGCCTGGAATAAGGACTTAATAACCATGAAGATAGTGGGACGATCCTGGAGGTACTGCAATACCAGGAAAGTCCCGAAGTTTTTGTTTGTTTAATAATCAAGATGTGAGCTTAACCATACTGCATAGCATTTTGATATTTAAATGGTAGTGTTCTCTGTTTTTCACCAATCTTCGTTTCTTCTTCTTTTGTCCCTAGAAACACCAGGCCAGAGCTCCTGCTAAGCACCTTCTTCACCAAGTCCAGCCCAGTGGTGGGTCTACACTTCACCCGGAGGAACGTTCTGCTGGCCTGTGGGCCTGTGGCCTCGTCCTGAGTCCACCCTTCACTGCACCCAACACTTGGAGACCCTAGGGCACCAAGCGCTAAGAAAGTGGTTTTGTGCTTGGGGGGTTATCCTGTGACCCAACACTTGGAGTCCCTAGGGCACCAAGCGCTAAGAAAGTGGTTTTGTGCTTGGGGGGTTATCCTGTGACCCAACACTTGGAGTCCCTAGGGCACCAAGCGCTAAGAAAGGGGTTTTGTGCTGGGGGGTTTATCCTGTGACCCAACACTTGGAGTATTCCCTTTCGCTAAGAAAGGGGTTTTTGCTTGGGGGGTTATCCTGTGACCCAACACTTGGATTCTCTGGGGCATCAAGAAAGTGGTTTTGTGTTTAGGGTTTATCCTGTGACTGATCACTTTGACTTCCTAGGGCAGCAGTTCAAAAGAAAGTGGTTTTCTGCTTGATGTTTTATCCTGTGACTCTACACTTGGATTCTCTGGGGCATCACGTGCAAAGAAAGTGGTTTTGTGTTTAGGGTTTATCCTGTGACTGATCACTTTGCAGGGCTCCCAATCATCCTGCAAAACAAGGGGTCCCTTGGACCCCTTCAATTACAGTATAAAGGGTCCTAGAGGAGGGATAGAGGGTCCCAATGACATTGTGAATGTTAAAAAGAATTTTTATAGTGCATCCCTGGGACCCCCTGTACATTCTTTTAGAGGGTCCTTTAGAATTATAGTACTCCCTGGGAGCCCTGACTTTGACTTCCTATGGCAGCAGTTCAAAAGGAAGTGGTTTTGTGCTTGATGTTTTATCCTGTGACCCAACACTTGGATTTCCTAGGGCACCAAGTGCAAAGGAAGTGGTTTTGTGCTTGATGTTTTATCCTGTGACCCAACACTTGGATATTTTCCCTGGCTTTTTACACACGCGCACGTGCACACACGCACACGCACACACACACACACACACACACGTGAATGCGTTCTTGCACACAGACCCACACACATTTAATCAAACACACAGAAAACACATTCTCACTGAAACGCACACACACTTACACAAACATACACTTGTAGTTGTACAAACACGCACGCACGTACACACACACACACACACACACGCACTTACATACACAAACACACACGTGCACTCACACTCACAGACACATTCGCACACATTCACTCCCCCCTCTCTCTAGCCGAACACAATCTCTCCTGCGCACACATACACTCATAGACAAGTCAAACTTTAGTAGCGACGTGGAGCCCTGCCTGCCAGGCAGCCGCCATCTTCCATCTGTGACAATAATGATTTCAAAGGGAGGATTTACGTGGAAAAGTTTCTCTGACCGTGACAGATACATGGATGCTCCTGCTTTCAGGATGTCCTGAAGTTCAGGATTTTTTGATTTGCGTGGAGCCGGCGTCGCCGGATTATGAGAATTTGAGAAGATGCATTTTGCTGGTTATAGAGGTCATGAAGTTTAACCAGAAGTGAAAGTGCAACAAGAGCCTGTCAATTACTTTGGAAACTGTTGCTTCCCTTCAGCTTCCAGGGGGCATTGGTCCCCGGAACCCCCTGGAGGGGCGCTGTCCCTGCACTCCTGGGCGGCCCCTGTACCCCTGCCTTGCAGGATTTTAAAAATTTCCCAGGAACACCGATGCAGATATCCAGAGTGAAGAGCACCGCTTTGGGCATTTTGACTTCCATTCAATGGCAGCAGTATGTGTGGTTTGAGTGTGGCAAAACATTTATGTTGCAAACTAAACAGCTTGTATAGTTTGAGTGATTGAGAAATGATTATAGCAGATGGATAGTAGCAGATGGATAGTTTGAGTGATAGAGAAAGGATTATAGCAGATGGATAGTTTGAGTGATAGAGAAATGATTATAGCAGATGGATAATTTGAGTGATAGAGAAAGGATTATAGCAGATGGATAGTTTGAGTGATAGAGAAAGGATTATAGCAGATGGATAGTTTGAGTGATAGAGAAAGGATTATAGCAGATGGATAGTTTGAGTGATAGAGAAAGGATTATAGCAGATGGATAGTTTGAGTGATAGAGAAAGGATTATAGCAGATGGATAGTTTGAGTGATAGAGAAATGATTATAGCAGATGGATAATTTGAGTGATAGAGAAAGGATTATAGCAGATGGATAATTTGAGTGATAGAGAAAGGATTATAGCAGATGGATAGTTTGATAGTTAATATGCGATGGATATATATGATTCTGTGTTAATAATGCAGTGAAAAGTGAAAAAATACTTTTAATACTTTATCATACAGTATGCATATGTTTGCTATGTGTATGAATGTGGTGGTGTCTTTTTCATGGAAGCTGTGATCTTGTGGGTTCTCTTTGTTTTTGTCTCTGTGGGGGTTGGGGTGTCTTTCGTACAAATAGTTCCCCCATCTTCCGAAAGTTCTGTGCTTGTAACTTCCTCTAATATGTCACTCTCTTTGACTGCCTTTTCCCTTTGCTTTCTCTCATCTACCATCTTTCTGTCTTGGCCCATTCTACTGCCTTTGTTCTAGAAACTCTTACAAAGATTTTCTTTATCCCAATTTATGACATGCCAGCTTTTTTGTTGTAGTCTGGCGGTGTGAACATCTTACACACTGTGGAGTGGCAGAGTTGGGAATCGCCTGCCGGACAGCAAATTTCTGCTGAAATGACATTGTTTCCGCTCCCAAAAAAATATCTCTGACGAAAAAGAAAATCTGCCCCCCCCCCCCCCCCCCCCCCCCAAACTACGCAGGAAAAAGAAAAGCAAGGGTCTATAATAAAATGTAGCAACGTCCCCTCCCGCTTTGTTTAGCTTTTGAAAATATCTTCCTTTTGCTTCTTCATGCAGTTTTTTCAAGGTATGTCTGCATTCTGGCAGTGCCAGTGACCACCATTTCTCTGCGAAGCTGGGTCACGCAAGGAAAGATAACTCTTTTTTATTGGGATCGCTGCAGACTCGATTGTTGTTTTGATCATGTGATGGTGTTTCATGTATGAGGAGAAGGGAGGTAAGTTGTGATTATGAGTCATTGTGATGTACCAGTAGATGACAGTACCAAACAATTTTATATTTTTACAGAAACATCTTTCACTTAACACCTTTTCACTGTACCAGTTTTTATTTGAATCCACTCTTTACCATACGTATAATCAGTACCTTTGAAATGTTCAAAATCAGATTCGCTGGAAGTAGGTTTATATGGCTTGCCACAGGGTGATTTTGACATTACAGGCCACAACTGAAGGACGGACGTAAGTGATCATTCTACCAAATTTCTTACAGTGGAACCTCCCTTATAAGACCTTCAAAAATTATCCAAATTGAGGGGTCTTATAAAGGAGGTAATTTTAATACTTACAAAGAAGAGCGATGTCTCAGAGAAGTAAGTCTTATATTACTATACAACACAGACTCAAACTAGTCATGAAAGTCAAAGAGGAGATTTGGCCGAAAACAGCCGTTTGCACACACACAGCCAAAACAAGTGAAACAATAACGTGTGTGTGTGTGTCAAGTCAAAATTTTATTTAAAGATGGACATTGAATAAGCAAACATACATGCTTTTTTTCATCAAGCCATCTATAAACAGAAGCATAAAAAAATAATGCACGAAACATATTAAACTGTGCGTGTGTGTGTGTGTGCGCGCGCACCGTCGCAGGTGCGGACGTACCACTTTTTTCCAAAAACTATAGGAAACTATGTTGTCGAATTCAGTCTGAAATGTTCTTTTCAAGTTTTACAACCATCCTGACCTTGACCTTGATGTTTGACCTTAACGCTATTTTTTGTATTAGGTTTGGGTATTTTAAGTGTTTAGGTATTAGGTAGTTTATAGTCAAAGAGGTGTCTCTGTGACATTCTGGTTGCTCCCACCTGGAGAGCGCGTTGCTGCCAGAGGCGCGTCACCTTTTTTTTGTCGTAGCCATGGTTGTTGTTTTTGAGTTGCCGTCTTTAAATTTAGTATAAAAAATGCAGCGCAACAAAAGATATGCTAAAGGGCCTGCTACACATATATCACACGGATCTGAATGCGACGCGATTTTGACGATGTGAGTCATGCTTCACGTAAAATTCATGTATTGGGTCTACTCGAATATGGTGAGCGAAAATGGCAGAATTATTTTTAGACGGAAGTGTTTCACGTGAATCATGACTCACGTGACCCAGTCGCATCGCATCGCATCCCCATACGATTTTACGCGTGTGTGGCGCCGGCTTAAGTCGCAGGGCTAGTTTCTTTCTGTAACAGACCTGAAAAGTAAAACATACCATACTTAAAAATCAGTTTTGAGTTATGGATAGTTTCATATTCTCTAACATTGTATCTTTCCTGTTTTTATAGGGTAACCCCAATCCCCACCCCCGTGGGGATACCGGTGGGTCTTTTGCATAAATAGTTCCCCCACCTTCTGGAAGTTCTGTGCTTGTAACTTCCGTGCAAACCTGTCACTCTTTTTGACTCTGGCTTTTCTCTTTGCTGCTGTTTTCTTATTTGTCTATGTTGATGATGATGATGATCATTATGATGGTGGTGGTGGTGGTAGTGGTGGGGGTAGATATCGATGTAGTGGTGGTAATTATTTCATAACTGTGTTTGCAAGCAAACACACACACTGACAACTAACAATAAACAAACAATCGACACACACTGAGAGAAAGACTTCAGTCAACATTCTACAAACAAAATTAAAAGTCATGAAAGTTGTGAGGGAAATGTTGGTAAAACACCATTTTGCACACACTCGAACAAACAAAAACAAACAAGAGTTTCATAAGAATAACAAGCGCTGATTCGCAATCGTTTGTGGCACACTTTTCTTTCTCTTTTACAATAATTTTATGTGCGACAATTTTGGACCGACCGACAAAGTGAGTTATAGGTTGTTCAAACGAAAACGATAACACTTTAAGGATAATTTTTATTCAACAGTATCAAGAAACACCCAAAACTGATAATTGAAAACATGTTTATTATATACGTAATTATGTACATTCACCTCTCGTGTCCGACCATAGCTTCCAAACAACATGAAGCAGCTATTATTCCAGAGGCCAGCATCTCTGTTAAACGTTCATTGTCAGAGAACTTATCCCGTACTGTTCGTGTTATAACATTATGATTATTGTTTGTTGTTTATTGTCTTACCCTGGCTTAAAGACTCCAGGGATCATCCCAACAGCCGAAACCTTTGAACACTCCCAGTTCAAAGCGAAGACCAAAACTAAAGCAAAAAGCAAAACAATTTTTTCATAATATAAAAATGGGAAACAATGTAACTATGCCCCTAGTTGTAAATGTCGAGTTATGTCCCTTGCATTTCGTCAAATAAGAACTACTGGTGAACTTCAGTGGAGTTAATTTTGGACTCTATGGTGTCAAATAAATATCCTACCTTGGTATAGCATTACTTAGAAGTTAGATGTTGTACAACAAAACATTATTATGTACAAAGAAATGTTGTGAGGGTAATGTTATGGCAACTTTGACAAATCCACCAATACTATATAATCAAACTAGGAAACACAGTCATGGTCTGCAGCCTGATTCCAGTCTATCTCATTCACGGCAAACCCAACAGTGTACCCCAGTAGGTGTTGCTGATTCCTCTTCACCGACAGAACCTGTCAGACCCTTGTCTGCTTATTCACAGGCAGATTGTTCGTTGTCATCATCAGACACGAGCATAATTGAATCGGATCCTTCATATTCTTGCACTGAAAAAAACAAGCTCTAATCCTGCATCGAGTGAAACTTCGTCTACACAGGCCGACCAAGATCAGCCTTGCACGCTCTTAGAAGGAACCTATGACTGTTTAATG
>CM065680.1:98332189-98362189 GCA_017654935.2 Phymorhynchus buccinoides
CACGTCGGCTGAAATCGTACGACTGTACGATACGATTCGATCACGCTCTCGAAGAACACATTTGATTGACGCTTGGAGACTATGCGACCGAATCGCATCGTAAAGTCGTACTATTTTAGATGAGGTGTATCTGGGTCTCAAAGACACACCAGATCACGCGTCTGGTTTAAACAAATCTTTATTCATTCGGAAACGATCACGTGTCTAAATCACGGGTTGGATGGAAGTTCAGTTTAACGTCGCGTATCGGCTTTCGCCATGTACGACGGGCTGAACAAACCAACCACAGTATAAACAAAAAATTATGTTCAAAAGGTCAAAAGGCCGAGAAGCGATCAGTTGACATTGAAAATCACGGGTTTCACATGTTTTCCCTCTTATAGCTGGTTAGTAATCTGCTTTGACCAGGTTTGACTCCCATACAAATGCCCCCAAATTGAAAACAAAACATCATTTTAAAGAGCAGCCTCAATTTAAGTTGGGGGAATTTGTATGTGGGTCATAGCTACCCAGAAAAACCAAAAACAAGGGACTTAATCGTGGTGGGTCAGTGGGTCTTTAAACGAAATAGGATTGGCGAAAATGCACTGTCATTTGTGCAGACATACTGTTCTGCAAAAACAAAGCATTTTGGTGTAGCCTCTGTATTTCAACGTGTGTTCAGTGCAACTTTTGTTTGCAGAAAGATAATTTCACATTTCACTACTGGTGACTTTTTTTCTTTTTTGGGGGATAAACAATGATAGAAGTATGGTAATAAAAGAAGTGAAGCCAGTCTAAAAAGTACCAGATTGTGACATGGTAGTAATTTTTAACTGAAGATCCAAAATAACGAATCTTGTATTCATTTTGAATGGTAAAATTCACGTGAGGCAGCGCAACATTGTTGACAATGAATAATCTACAAAGGAATTTTTTCTTTCTTCAAAACTCTAGTGTTGAAAATGTTACGATAGCAATAGGTTAGGCACGGTTAGGTTAGGTTAGCTTAGGCAGTAGAGATAGGCTTTCATTAGCCTAGGCCTGTTGGCATATAGAATGTCCCATCATTGACATAAATAAATTTATGCAACTGTGGTCTTTTTTATATAGGAAATCAAATAATTACGCATTTTTAATTGCTCAGGATTCTCGCTCAGAGTGACAGGCAACGCTACGCGTAAACAACCTAACCCAAGTGACACAGCAACGTTCAGGCGAAGTTGGTTGTCACGGAAAACACGATGTTGAAAATTGGAAACACGATGTGAACACTGAGCTGTTTTCAGCGAAGAATATTTATTAAAAAAGCATCTTACATTTACGATAGCCAAGCCAGATGTTCAGACTGTGAGACGAAACCTTGTAATGGAGCGCCCTAAAGAGTACGGCAAGCTTAACAACGAAACAGTTGTGTATTTTAATCGTAACTTGTCTGATCCTCCGGAAATTGTGTCTCATGACAATGAACACGGTCACGACCATCCAGAGTCATGTCTCAACGATCTCGCGCCAGGCCGGCTTTTCAGTCCAGACACTTCACAAACAAGCGGAGCATTAGCCAAGCCTCCAACATCAAAGCGGGTCTCTTCATCGCCAGCGTCAGGGACAAAGGGGGAAAGGACGCATCATGCATCCTCAACAAGCGAAGCATTAGCCAAGCCTCCAACATCAAAGCGGGTCTCTTCATCGCCAGCGTCAGGGACAAAGGGGGAAAGGACGCATCATGCATCCTCAACGAGCGGAGCATTAGCCAAGCCTCCAACATCAAAGCGGGTCTCTTCATCGCCAGCGTCAGGGACAAAGGGGGAAAGGACGCATCATGCATCCTCAACGAGCGGAGCCTTATCCAAGCCTCCAACATCAAAGCGGGTCTCTTCATCGCCAGCGTCAGGGACAAAGGGGAAAGGGACCCATCATGTATCCTCAACGAGCGGAGCATTATCCAAGCCTCCAACATCAAAGCGGGTCTCTTCATCATCAGCGTCAGGGACAAAGGGGAAAGGGACCCATCATGTATCCTCAACGAGCGGAGCATTATCCAAGCCTCCAACATCAAAGCGGGTCTCTTCATTGCCAGCGTCAGGGACAAAGGGGAAAAGGAGCCATCATGCATCCTCTCCTAGGCCAACACTGACACTTAAGTGGAATGAAGCACTGCAGCAGTTAGCACCCCAAGATCAGATAGGAGAGTATATTATCAAGGGAGACTATTACGCACTGCGTTTTAAAGGTAATGAGTACAGCACGAAGTTGCTTAAATCACCCGCACTCACAATACGTTGGGTATGCGAAAGGCAACACTGTGGAGGTTTTCTTAACTCAACTTTGACGAATCCACCAATCATTTATTGCGATAATGATTCGTCTAAGCATACGCCAGATTCCAGTCCCTCTGATTCACAACGAACCTTGTTTCCCAAGACGACCACGGTTGATCCAGATTCCAGTTCCTCTGATTTACAACGAACCTCGTTTCCCAAGACGACCACGGTTGATCCAGATTCCAGTCCCTCTGATTCGCAACGAACCTCGTTTCCCAAGACGACCACGGGTGAGACTGCCTCATTCATAGAAGACACAAACGGATGTTTAATATTGTACCAGGGCAACCTTTATAGGAGAGTTAAATTTGGCTCTTCTTTCGACAGGACGTGGGATTGCTTAAAACTCGACTGTAATATAGAAATAGCTACTTCTTGTGAAGATCCTCCATCCATTTATCACGTCGTTGGTGGTCACATTCGTGGTCAAAATCGTGTTATTGGTGTTCATAATCATGAACGAATGGCAACAGACCCCCCACAGCAGCAGGAACATTCTGCTCAAGTTCCTGAAAACTCGCCGACTGATACAGATCTGTCAACGTCGGAGCCTGCACCATCTCCGGATGTACTGAAGGGAGCTGCTGGTTTGATGTTCCTATTTCAAAAAGATATGTCGTCTGGGTCTGACCAAGCAAGCTTGAATGTACCATCATCACAGCAAGACCGAGCAAGATCGGAGCCTACAGTGGCCATGCCACAGGTAAGCCATTTGAACATTTCTAACCTACCACTACTCCATGGAAAGAAACGAAAACGATACGGGGCTCTTTTAGTCTGTAAATAATCGTTTCTTACGACTATATTCACATTTATGCCTGTCAAGAACGATAATTTGCAACAGAAAAGAACATAGCACTCGCCTTTTTAGTCAACAGATTATCGTTCTTGACGGGCATAAATGCGAATATAGCCTTTCTGACGAGTAAATTGTGGATTTTGCTGCATCATATTTTCTGATTCCACCTTTCTGCATTATCGCCCTCCTTTTCGTCGATTATGATATTTTATGGGTAGGTAGGTAGGTAGGTAGGTAGGCAGGTAGGTAGGTAGGCAGGTAGGTAGGTAGGTAGGTAGGTAGGCAGGTAGGTAGGTAGGTAGGTAGGTAGGTAGGTAGGCAGGTAGGCAGGCAGGTAGGTAGGTAGGCAGGTAGGCAGGTAGGTAGGTAGGTAGGCAGGTAGGTAGGTAGGTAGGTAGGTAGGTAGGTAGGTAGGTAGGTAGGTAGGTAGGTAGGTAGGTAGGTAGGTAGGCAGGCAGGCAGGTAGGTAGGTAGGTAGGCAGGTAGGTAGGTAGGTAGGTAGGCAGGTAGGGGCCAAACAAGCCGTAGCCTAAAGCCTTTTCAAACAGTCCCATCTTTTATTAGTAAAGGTCAAGATGTGCCACCCCCCTTACATTTCTCGGTTGTTTCAATTTTTCCGTTCTTGACTTTCTGACCGAACATTATGAACCTTTTCACCTAATTATCTTTCTTGAATAATTATTCGCATTCATGATAAACGCCATTATCTAATAGGACCCCCCCCCCCCCCCCCCCCCCCCCCCCTCTTTTTTTTCTTTTACTGCAGTACACTGCGGCATTTGTCACAGTCCTGGTTCATTGTGTTTTTCCGTCTTGCCTTTATCTTCTTGCCTACTATTATTGAATGCATGTATTTCATTATGTAAATGGATGAAATTAGTGTGAAATTTTGCAAATGCTAGAAGATGAAAGGAAATCGATCTGCAGTAAGAAAGGCAAGAACGGAAAAATGGAAACAACCGAGAAATGGAGGAGGGGGGGGGGGTGCATCTTTACCTTTAACTGAAATTTTGTAAATAAATCAGTATTAGTCATAGCTTCTAAAAACTTCTAAAAAAATTGCTAATGCGTCCAGATGATTTTTAAAGATGTTAGTTTAAGGTGCGTATTTTACGTCAGTAGGCAATTCGTTCTACATGCATGCAATGCTTTTTGCATCTCGTAGGCATGTTTTGCTTCCAACACAATTAGGATATTTTAGTGATGTAATGCACTGCAAATGGAACCTTTGACACACACACGCACCCTACCCCGTGGATCACGCACACATTCACACATAAACACAGAGAGTCATACAGAGTGAGACCACACTACAGTACTGACACCAACACGCCCGGGTCATTCTGCCCCACTGATTTTCTTGCTTCAGGACAGTTTGTCCCCATCCACCTTCCATCATCGGTGCGTCGCTGGTAGCATCAACGACTTGGGCATCTGCAAACGGCCCTGTATTTAGTACTAGGGGAAGACGGGGTAAAAAGCCCATGGGCGGGTAAGAAGCGCATGCCAATCATCTCATGAAATAAAGCAAATTTCAGTCAAATTTGCCCATGAGACGAATGCTAAACATTAACACTCGTCTCATGGGCAAAATGTGACTGAAATTTGCTTCATTTCATGAGATAATTGGCATGGGCTTCTTACCCGCCCATGGGCTTTTTACCCCGTCTTACCCTAATATCAGTCAGTTTGGGAATTTGAGAATGCTTCTGTGTCTGTCTGTCTATCTCTCTCTCTCTCTCTTCCCACTTTTTTTTGGCAACCATCCCCAGTGACATGGGCCAATGGCCTATTCATTAAAATCGTTCAGTGTTCGTGTTCTCTCTCTCTCTCTCTCTCTCTCTCTCTCTCTCTCTCTCTCTCCCCCCCCCACTTTTTTTTGCAACCATCCCCAGTGACATGGCCAATGGCCTATTCATTCGAATCGTTAGTGTTCTCTCTCTCTCTCTCTCTCTCTCTCTCTCTCTCTCTCTCTCTCTCTCTCTCTCTCTCTCTCTCTCTCTCTCTCTCTCTCTTTTATCATGCGAATTTCTAACGAACATGTCAACCTCCTGGTGTGTTTCATGCAATGTTTCCCATACATTTCTTTCAACCAATACATCATCAAACTTCGCATTCTCGCATCCAGTCCTCGCAGTCATATCACCACAAATATTTACTTAGAAATCCGCAAAACGCTCGTATAAATCAAGTAAACACTGCTCAATATTGTCAATGCCCATACCATGCTGTCATTATTTCCAATACTTGCCGTCGTCTGTCTGTCTGTCTGTCTGTCTGTCTGTCTGTCTCTCTCTCTCTCTCTCTCTCTCTCTCTCTCTCTCTCTCTGACATGGGCCAATGGCCTATTCATTAAAATCGTTCAGTGTTCAGTGTTCAGTGTTCAGTGTTCTCTCTCTCTCTCTCTCTCTCTCTCTGTCTCTCTCTCTCTCTCTCTCTCTCTCTCTCTCTCTCTCTCTCTCTCTCTCTCTCCCCTCATATATTGGATGCTCGGTAAGCATGAGTGTTTTCTTTCAGCTTTCAGTTCTTTCGGTTTAACCCTTTCACTGCCAGCCATTTCTCAAACCCAAAATACCCTTAAATTTAGCTAGGTAAAGAAAAACAATCATCAGCAATATTTGGAGTTCCTCAGTAACAACAACAACAACAACAACATACAGTATTTATACGGCGCTGAATCTTGATAGAAATCAAATCAAAGCGCACACACACGTTAGCATTCAAAGCGCATTCAAACACAAACGCAATACAAGTTTTACAACGCGAACACACACAGATAACATAAATGGAATATAGCAGAAACAGACCTAATGGCAAGAGAGAGAAGATAAAGAGAGAGGAGCTTTAATGATGGGGGAACAGGTGGGTTTTGAGGTTAGCTTTGAAAGCAGAGAGAGTCGGTCGCTGACGGAGGGAGAGCGGAAGTTTGTTCCAGGAGGTCGGTCCTGAGACAGCAAAAGAGCGCCGACCAACAGTTGAAAGCTTATACCTAGGGATCTGGAGAGAAAGAGGGTCAGAAACTGAACGTAAAGTGCGAGCTGGCGTATAGATGGAAATATTGTCACAGAGGTAAGATGGAGCAGCTTTATGAATAGATTTATAGCAAAGTGTGTTTAATTTATACTCAATTCTGTCTGCGACAGGAAGCCAGTGCAAAGAACGCAGAAGAGGGCTAACATGATCGAACTTTTTCTTCCTAAGGACAAGACGAGCAGCTGTGTTTTGAATACGCTGGAGACAAGATAGAGAAGAGACTGATAGGCCAGAAAGGAGAGCATTACAGTAGTCAATACGAGATAGGATGAGGGAAGTAACAAGCTTTGCTGTGTAACAACTCCTCAGTAACAACTAACATGCATAAAGTAAGGCCTATCCTCACTTCCCAAAATTAAGTAAATAGGGTCTTCGGATAACAGGCTCTAATTTGATGCCGTTTGGTGACATGGGTGTTAAACCACTGTGGTGCATAAATGCGACATTGGCGGTGAAAGGGTTAAACAACTTTTGTTATTCAATGTCAAGTAACAACAAATACACTAAATACCGTTTGAGCAGCAACAAGCTTAAAGCTTGTACTATAAATTATTGTGTGCTCGTCGTGTGTTTCAGTTCTTTCCTGTATTTTATTTTATGTCTAGGTTGTCGAATATTGCTATTTCATTGAACACATTCAAGTACCCCTCCCCGCTTGTTACCAGACCCGTGTGGTAATGACAATCAAAATTCAAGTGTTCAAACAAAACCCACAAAAACCACACCACCACCCATAACACAAACACGCACGCACGCACGCACGCACACACGCACACACATACACACACACATACACGCACACATACACGCACACATACACATACACGCACACGCACACACACACACACACGCACGCAAACACACATAGGCCTACACACACACACACACACACACACACACACATTTGCACGCGCGGGTAAAGTAAAGAAACAAACTCGATCGTTCGTATGGACAATCAAGACACATCATAATAATAATAATAATAATAATAATAATAATAATAATAATAATAATAATAAAAATAATATTAATGGGAATTTATATAGTGCTCTTTCTCACATCAGCTCAGTGCGCTTTACATTGATAACAAGAACATTAAAGGCAAACAAAAAATGAATCATGAGATAGTAAAATAAACACGATGATTGCACGCAACGTTCTCTTTCTTCCTTACACACACACACGCGCGCATGCGTACGCACGAACACACACACACACACACACACACACACACACACGCACGCACGCACGCACGCACGCACGCACGTGCGCGCACAAAGGAACGCATGCATGCACGCACACACACACACATGCATACACAAACGCACACACACATAAACGCACGTACACATACACGCACGCACACACTCACACACAATTATACAAGCACACATACTCAAGCACTTGCATGTGTGGAGGGATGCCTACACACGCACGCGCCTGCACCATGCTAGATTACACTACACTACACAGACGAGATATCCATCGTATTGGAAATGTGAACAGCCAAGACATCACGATTATCAATATCTACATTTAAAACAAATAATCTAAAAAGTAAGCTGTTAAGCCTCTATGCCTTTTGGGATAATAATTTATCCATGATTGAATTGGAAAAAAACGTATGTTGACTAAAACTCGGTCGGTTCATCCAACACATCGTTTTAGAAAACATACGCATTTCCCTGAGCAAAGCATAATGTTCGACTTAAAGGCAACAAGCCTTGTGCAAATTCATCCACGCTTTAAGAATAGACAATGTATTAACGTGCAACAACGTTTTGATCTGATCATATCTTTGCGAACATTATCCACAATATCAACGCTTCCTAAGAAATATTACATCATATATAATATTGAATAAAAAGCAACATGTTTCGTCGTATTACATGTACGGGAAAGATCCACGTTTTAAATACAGTTTGCTGACTAACTGCAGTCCCCCACAATAGAACCATCAACGATACAATGGCAGTTGTTTTGGGAATGAAGAAGAAGAAGAAGATAAGCTCTTTTTTGTGGTATATTATCTCTATTTCGAAACTAATGACGATTTTGTTGTTTTACGGTGATGTCAGCAGGGGGCCATAATTCCATCAACTGTGGAATGGAAGCAGGGGATGCCGATTCCACGTGCTGCGAAGAGGGATGGACAGCCAGCAGGGGACAGCTCTGGAGCTCCAGCACACAAGGCTCCACCTCCCGCCACCATCACCAAACCTGGAGCTGGCACATCTTCTTCACAGTCGTTTACTCCAGACTCCCAAAGTTTGTGGACTCCCCCAATGTATGGGAACAATGGAATTGAACATCGGGAACGGCTGTCATTCCGGTTGAGAATCACCATGAGAGAAAAAAACCCCACACAAACATAGAACTCCATGATGCTTGTTCTCAAGCTAGTGTATTAATTTGTTTTATATAGAGTAATGGATTTTTTAATCAAACACTCTAATCAAAATCCCCACTGGTGTTGTGCAAAAGACAATGTGACCAGACTGTACATCAACAAGATACGGATCGGTGGAAGATAGATTTCATTTTATCATTCACAATTTTTAAATTTCGTTTTTACTTTCGGATCGGTGGTAGATATTGTTTCTTTTATCCTTCACAGATTTTTGAAAGTCATTTTACTTACAGATTTGTGGAAGAGATTTCTTTTCGTCATTAAAAAAAAGTCTGTTATTACTTTTTACTTTCTTCTTTTGATACCGTAATCATGATTGCATATCTGGAGCTTCTGTACCATTATCTTCTGTTTCATTTTACCTTCTACTCAGTCACATTGCTGGTTTAGTATCAGCAATATAAAGCAGATTCACATGCACTTACCTACTGATGAAATCAAGAGATCAAGGAATTTGCATTCAACAATATTTAACAGCAGAAATTTAAAAAACGCGTCATAAAATGTCATGCAATTATTTATAAAGCGTTTAATGGTCACATTCACGCAGGTACTCATATACACGCTAACCAATCACCCATCCAGACATCCACCCACCCACGCGCACACACACATACACACACGCACGCACACACTTACACACACGTGCGCGCACACGCTCACACGCACAGAGAGGGGGGGGGGGGGGCAGAGACAGACAGAGACCCACAAACTGATAAAGTGATAGAAAAAAGGTAGAAATATATCTTCCATCACATACAGATAAAGAATGGTAGCAATGCCATCCTACTCGAGGCTGAATCACCCAAAAATAAACCACACCCCAACAACAAACAAACAAAACAAACAAACACACACACACACATAGACAAAATCTTCATGTATAGATTACCAGCATTTTGAACTAAAAGAAAATAAAACAAGACGAAACGTTAGACGGCAGATTGTGAGATAAAGTCAGAAAAGCAAAAGCAGAACGGCAACCATCACAGAAAGATAAGGACTGGCGAAGACGACACGTTAGACGTCGTGTCTGAACCAATCAGAAGCAGACACGTCGAAAAGACAAAAAAGCTCACCATCAGCATTATTTGATGCCAACTAGTATAGCCATGAAACAGAAAGAGCCCGGTGGCTAGATTTAATGCCAACATGAAGATTCCTGCTCTGTTAGTCTTTGGCTTAAAGGTGGGGACATTTTCAATTAAACGTTTATAGGCTTTTGCCAACATAGATGTAATGTTTTTTAACCGCAATAATTAATGTATTAGACATTTTCTGTCTTTAATATGGACTTTTTCATAAGTATAATATTACCAAGGATATCTTAAGTGACGTAGAAATTGACATTGCTTCAATCGCGAAATTAATGCTGTCCACGCCTATTGAAAGCTTACTGTAGATGTTTTGCTTTGTTGTTAGAATTGATTTTTAAGCTTGCATCTATTTTTTTATTGGTTCAATTTTTGCATGTATAAAATCACTTTTCGTGTGAAAAAACATTAAATTAAAGATTAATTCTGTCTTTAAAACCACACGTTTCTATTGTATGCCTGTATTAATTCCAGTGGGTTCACTTCCTGTTTGTGTTGAACCCATGGCACTGGATTGTCGTGGACCAAAGCATCACCAATGCCATGGTGACACGTGAGGGCTCAAAGTCTGGCTGACACTCTCGCTCTGCATTTTCACTGTTGGCGTTGCAGCTCCTTGGCTTCAATGCTCCTGGCCTCGAAGACACACACTCCCTCTTTGACCAGGGGTCTCCATGCAGGATGGTTTTGTGCTGATTCTTCCTACGACTCGACTTCAATGCTGCAGCGCTTCAATGAGGCTTTCAATGTGTCTTTGTAGCGCTTTTTTTGGCCACCATGGGAGCGCTTGCCTTCTAACAGTTCGCTGTAGAAGAACCTCTTTGGAAGTCGGTTGTCTTCCATTCTGCAGACAGCGAATCGGCACGGCATGAAAGTCCTCCTACTGAGCCCTCTGGATCACTTCTGTGTCAGCAACTTTATCCTGCCATCTGATATGCAGCATATTTCTGAGGCACCTCATATGGCAGGAGTTCAGCTGGTTGGCATGACGGCTGTGAACTATCCAAGTTTTGTAGGTGTAGAGTAGAAAAGGCCACACGACAGCTCGATAGACTTTAGGCTTGGTCTGCACGCTGATTCCTCTTCTCTCCCACACTTTGTTTCACAGTCTGCCAAAACCTGCGCGTGCCCTCGCAATCCTGAAAGCAAATTCATCAATGTTTGCAGATCTAGAGAGTGTGCTGCCAAGGTCGACACATTTATCTGCCACTGCTAGCCTCTGCTAGCCACTACTTCATGAAATTCAAGGCTGGCAACAATCTACATAAATATTCAAAAACGAATATGACACTCGTATTCATATACGAATACGTATATTCGTATACGTATATATTTGTCTCCCTTTCTTTTTGTCTCTCCCTCTCTGGTTCTTTCTTTCTCTGTCTATCTTTGTCTTTATCTCACTCTGCCTCTGTATGTACGTCTGTCTGTACTTTTACCCCCCATATATGCTTTGTACTTTTACTTTTATAAATATTCAAAAACTTGCAAATAAACCCTGATTTTAGCAAATAGGCTTCAAGTAAACAAAACACGAAGAAGAGAAACAAAAAAACAACGATTGTTGTTAACAATCAGATACGCAGATACGGGGTTCAGAAACGCAGTCACAGACAAAAAACACAGCTACACCCAAAACAGCGTAATAAAGAAAGCATAACAGCCGGAGAGGTGAGGTACCGCAATCATGAGTGCATCTTAAACCGTTAACACGGGTAGTAAAATGTAAATTAGAATTAATTCCCTAAATGATTAGCAGTTAATTCTAACTTACATGTTTTGCTATTGTACATTGTTTACGGTGCCGGATTGCTGGAATTCCTCTCGGCCTATTCTATCAAACCGCAAATCTTCAAATAAAGTGGTTAACATAAGCCCAGTCACCGGTGGTGCTGTGTGGTTTTGTTGGTCATGTCCATCTCTTTGTGCGTCGCCTGGTTGACCTGGTCAGCTATAGTGCTCTGCCGTTGATTGTATGAAGATCTACTAAAGCTTTAGTGGGAAACTAAGCGTAGTTACTTTCTAAATTTAGTGAGTCTGCATTGCATGGAACTCTACTTCCGGTTATTTACGGAGGAGTTGATTACGAAAATTAGGGCTGGAAAGACCATCCACTACGTAACCAGCGCTTTGTCGGCAACATGGCGTCCTTGTTGTTGAAGTGAGAAAATAGACATCAAAGAAGTGGTTGTAAACAAAGCCAAGGCCAGCAGACAAAGCCCAAGTCTGCTGATCAGACTTCAAGATAGTTTGATCTATCTGATAGGCGTAACAGGTAAGCCTACCTTTTTTCATAACTTTCAAAATCTTGAACGACTCTAGACTAGTGTATGCAGAGATTATCGTTTCTAGGCTTCACTTGCACACTTAGCCTTACTATTTACATGTGTACCTTGACGCAGTCACACAAATATTACGCTGTTGTGCGTGAAGACAATGTTACAGATCTTTTATTTTAGATCTATGTGAAAGGAGATCTACATTTAATACGGGTCTTCCAATTTCAATTTGTGTACATCTAGGCCTACAGTGTGTGCGCGCGTATGTGTGTGTGTGTACATGTGTGTGTGTGTGTGTGTGTGTGTGTGTGTGTGTGTGTGTGTGTGTGTGTGTGTGTGTGTGTGTGCATGTGTGTGTCTGCATGTACTTGGGTTTCCAGTCAGGCTGATAGGCTATGTGCAGAGTGTGTGTGTGTGTGTTTGTGTACACATGTGGTGCAGAGTGTGTGTGTGTGTGTGTTTGTGTACACATGTGGGTGTGTCTATGTGTCTTGTCTCGTGTGCATATTATGCCAAATGCAATTTGTATCGGCATAGTTCCATGTACACACACACTCACACAGTGACACACACACACACACACACACACACACACACACACACACACACACACACACACACACACAGTGAGTCTGGCTTTGTGTGCTCTTGTATTTCCTGTCAACTCATTGCCCAGTGTGTGTGTGTGTGTGTGTGTGTGTGTGTGTGTGCATGTGTTCAAATTGCAGCATTATCAGTTTGTACTGTTAGTGTTAGTATTTTTGGAAGTCAGTCTTGTACTTTAATCACACACACACACACACACACACACCACACACACACACACACACACACACACACACACACACGCGCGCGCGCGCGCGCGCGCGCACCTGCGCGCACACACACACACATCTCAACATGTTTACAACCCCCAATATCAAAATCTGCTTCATTCAGTTTATAAAAATAACCCTAGGCTGACCTTGACCCTATTCTTTTAAAAAGAAAAAAGGCAGAATGCTGCTTCTCAGTGAAAGATTTCAATGTAAAAATGTGAGGCTGAGTGTGTGTATTTTTGGCAGGAGACTGACAGTGTGTGTGTGTGTGTGTGTGTGTGTGTGTGTGTGTGTGTGTGTGTGTGTGTGTGTGTGTGTGTGTGTGTGTGTGTGTGTGTCACTGTGTGAGTGTGTGTGTGTGTGTGTGTTTGTGTGTCACTGTGTGACTAAGTTTTTAAAAAGCCTTATTTTTATAAATTATTTTCATTTCAATCTTCTTGTAATGATCTGTTTTGTGTCTGAATATGTATTTTCAATGTGCAAAATATAGTTGACATAATTGTACTTTTTTCTAAAATGTGTGACTAGGTTAATTTTGTAAACTACAGTATGTCAAAATTTACAAAATTCATGTTGATACTAATGATAGGGACTGCTGGACAACTTGGTGGAACTTGGAATTTAATTGAAGGATAAAAACATTCTGTCTGTTGTTTCAGGTTATCTGAGACACGTCTGAAATAAATAATTAAAAAAACCATTACTTATGAATGTTATTGGTGTTGCAGCAATGATCTCCACAGAGGAGAATGGCCTCAAAGTATCTATAGCTGATGTCACCCAGTCCTCAAGCCTAAAGTGGTGAGTTTCTAAAGATTTTGCTTTCAAGGGCTGCTTCACTTACTATTATGAAAGGGGGTGGGTGGAGGGTGGGGTGGGGATAGGAGATGGGGGGTGGAAGCATACTACTATTGTCTGTAGGTTATATCATTTTAATTAATACATTCTTTGAATGAAATTAATGTTACAAAAATATATGTGTATAATATGGATGTGAAAGTGCATGTAAGCAGCTGTTCAAGCACCTGTTTGTGTGTGTATGTGTGTGTGTTTGCATAAGTGTGCATATGTGTCTGTATCATGTGTGTGTATGTAGGTTACCATATATATGTAAGTCTATCCTAAAAGCTTGCTTTTCATAACAAATCTTGTACAGTGGAACCTCCCTTATAAGACCTATTACAAGACTCCCACACACATAAGACCTACTTCTCTGATACATTGCCGTTCTTAGTAAGTACAGTGGAACCTCCCTTTTAAGACCTTCAAAAATCATCCAAATGAGGTCTTATACGGGAGGTTCCACTGTATTAAAAATACCTCTGTAATAAGACCCCTCCCTAATAAGACCTCAGTTAGGGTGATTTTTGAAGGTCTTATAAGAGAGGTATCACTGTATAACTTCATTTTTTCATTGTAGCTTTCTATTGACTTAAACAAAGAAGTTATGTTCTTTTCTGAGCAACAGCCTATCAGAGACCATTTTTATTAGGATAATAATATATAAACTAATTCAAATTGAAGTGTGCCTTTTTGCTGAGATTGCAATGTGCCTGTGATTTCTAAGTGATTGTTAGTTTGATATGCTATAGTCTTATATGTGTGAACATACACATTGCATGGGTGCTCCTGGGAAATTAATAAATTGCTGCAAAGGGGCAGCCCTGGCGGAGTGCAGGGGCAGTGCACACGCACACATGTGCACACATTTACTGAGCACTCTTTTTTCACCCCTCTAGACTAGTACAAGTGCTACATTCCTTTGAATATAGCAAATACTTATATAGGCCCTTTTTATTGTTGAAGTGTGTGTGTGTGTGTGTGTGTGTGTGTGTGTGTGTGTGTGTGTGTGTGTGTATGTGTATGTGTGTGTGTGTGTGTGTGTGTGTGTGTGTGTGTGTGTGTGTGTGTGTGTGCGCGTATGTGTGTGAGTGTGACACAATTGTTGCTTCTCAAATTATCATAATCCGGCAACGCTGACTCTAGGCAATTTAAAAATCCTCCAATTCAGGACATCCTGCAAAAGGAGCATCCATGACATTGTGGTTATGGAATTAATTAATATTATTGTCTTTATGGATTGTGTGCAGATTTTGAAAATGACAGACAGCTGGCCAGAGTCCGTGCGTTATGACTGAAGAGCCAGAGGGAGAACTCCAGGAGTCCACTAATCATTCAAATTAACAAGAAACACCCGAAGGTGCTGATGGGAACCATGCAGAGATGCGCTGGCCACCTGCCCTACCAGCACAAGAGCAGGCCTTCACCAGCCTTGGAAGCCCGTGCTATGTTATGTAGGTGAAGGCATGCACAGGGCATTCCATTAAGCGTGCAAGGCACATACCTGCTCTTGACTTGGTGACCGTTTAGATACGACACAAAGGAGTCCTTGCGAAAGTGCCCCATGGGTGTACCAGCCCGTTTTTCATGACTGCAGAGCCCACCGGCAAAAGCACCATCACTCAGAAACCTAGCACGCACCCAAGTAAGAAAGACGCCTCTCCTCCCACCCACCCCTCCTCCTTTTTTTTTATAGTATCCGTGATGATTTATAACATGTGTTTTTGTAATTTTATATTTCTCTTAATGCAGCCAATGTAAATGACTAATAAGTTAGAAAATCTACAGTTACACTTACCATAACTTTTTGGATTATAAGGCGCACCCCCAAACTTTCAAACTAAATTAGGATTTTGTTAAGATATTTTCTTAATATTTTATTAGTCATATGTCACCTTGGCTTAAGGCTAGAACACCAAAGCTACATCAAAATGTTGTTATGTTATACATAGACAGTTATGTGGGGATTGTCTTTAGCCATGACAAGCTCCTAGCATAACATCATCAGTCTCAAACATTCCCCTTAGTCGGAATGTGGCTGTCCACATGGCATGGTAATTATAAAAAAAAGGCAGCTATTTAATGCTACCAAAAAATAGATGATTTTGACCAAAAAAACATGCTTGTGGCAAAAGAAAAGATGAAGTGTTATGGGTTATTAGCTAAAAATGTTCCTAAAATACAGCTTTATGTATAAGAAAGGCAATAACGGAAAAATACAATTAACCGAGAAATGTAGGGGGGTGGCATATCTTGACCTTTACCCAAATATACTATTTTTTTGCTGGAACCATTCCTTTTCTTGGTTGATAAATTTTATCCACCCAAAAAATGGACACAAGCGTAATGTTCTCATCCATAGCTGATGCACTTGTTCAAGTGCTTCCGCTGTTGGGATGATCCCTGGAGTCTTTTAGCTAGGGTACAAAAAGAACAACCAGCAACATTAGTCATATTATAAGGTGCAGGAGTCTCAGTCTTTGAAATAAATATTGCCTTATAGTCCGAAAAAAATGGTAAATGCAAGTTGCAAATTGTTACTCTTTAATCTGTTTTAAGTCGTTTGTTTTCTCTCAATCTCTCCCATCCAGCCACCCCCCCCTCTCCCCTGTCCACCCCCACCCCCGACACCTGATTGCATCCTCTTGTTTATTTTTTATTACAATCATTTCAGACATTTGTCATGCTCTTGTTTAAAAATCGCCAGTTTTATTTGTGATAAAGTGGAACCTCCCTTATAAGACCTTCAAAAATCATCCAAAATGAGGTCTTATAAGAGAGGCAATTTTAATACTTACAAAGAAGGGCAATGTCTCAGAGAAGTAGGTCTTATGTGGGAGGGAGTCTTATAATGGGAGGTCTTATAAGGGAGGTTCCACTGTATGTTGCAAGTACCAGACAATAAAAAAACAAAAAAATCATGCTTACGCTCATGACATTTAAAGCTTACAGGATTCATTATTATTTCTGTTGATTTTATTCATGATATTACACAAACACAAAATGAAAATTGTAATCCATTCATTGTCTATCTTGTAAATGTTCAATGCTTTTGTTTTCTCAACCTTTGGTAATGATGCTGTTTCTGTGAATACAGTTGCTCTTTTCTGCCTCCTCATGAATCTCTGTGTTGATGGTTCAATATGAGGCATGCTGGTCTTTAATCATTTATTTATTTTCTGGTGTGTATTTATTTATATATTTATTTATTTATTTTCTGGCATGTATTTATTTATACTTGTTATTAATTCATTCATTAATTGGGACCACATCTGTTAATCTTTTTGCTGCCGTTGTTATTCTGAAGGAAAAAAAGAAACACAAAGGTTTCACAAGTGTATTGTACCCCAAAAATCATAGGTAGACAAGTTCAAATCACCCGGTACTTAATTGATTTTCTTGTTAGCTCAAGCATTATTGAATGGTTTAGTGACTTGTTCTATTTATGTTTTGTTCCAATGTAAAGCATACACGTTTAAACATAATTACTCGTAATTTAAAATCCTGTTATTCAGAAGAAGAAAACAAAACAAATGAAAGCTCAATTTAGTCTCACCCCTCCACCCCTCCACACCCAGGTTCCATAGCAAAATAGTCAATAGATTGATTGTGATCCTGCACAGTGAAGACGAAGAGGGTAGTGTTGGGAAGAGCCTTTTTTCTCATCAGTGTGTGTGTGCGTGCGCGCATGTGTGCGTGTGTATGTGTGATGTTTTTGTTTTTGTTTAGTGTTGCTGTCAGGTGTTAATTTCTAGTGGATTATTGACAGGTGTCATTTTTTTTCTCAGTCATTATATGTATTGAGGTTGAGGAAGCATAATATTAAATAAGGCTCAAAAGCAAGTGTAAGCTATTAAGCATAATGCAAATACATATTCCATCTCCATTGTCAGTTTTTCTCCCTCGTGCTGTCAGATTTATTTCTCCTTTTCCCCAGAGGCTTCATCACTAATATTATACTCAAGACAGTTTGAAAATGAATTGTCAGCATTATTATTGTGAAAACTGTCATATTTTTTTCATACATTGTTTTACAATGGTTAAACATACTGAAGTGTAGCTAACGGTTGACTATAAATTACTCTTTACTTTCTTACTACAGTTTATTGTTGTTAATCTGCCGCAACACGGAAACTGGTTAATGGTTTCAGTGGTGTGTTTTTCTGTTTTTAACCAGCCGCGAGGCAAAAGCTGGTTAATGTGTCAGTTGTTGTCATATCCTTGCTAAAAAACCCAGCTGAAGGCCTTGAACACTATGGTAAAAATCCATCAGCTAGGAATGAGAACATTACATTTGTGACCGTTTTTGGTTACCCACCACGTGGGCAGCCACACTCCAACTTCGAGGTAAATATTTTAGTATTTCAGAAAATGAAGGTCATTGGTCAAACGTCAAGGCCGCTGTAGCAAAAAGTACTGTCGCATGGCTGATTGATCTAGCGTTTAATGCTCTAGTGTTTTTTGTTTGTTTTGCTTGTTTGCTTGTTGGTTTTCCCTTTTGTATGAAATTAGTTTTGGTAAATGGCAAAAAATACAAATTCATATCCCCCAGTCTCTCTCTCAGTGTGTATGCAGGTGTGTGTGTGTAAGTGTGTGTGTAAGTGTGTGTGTGTGTGTGTGCACATATGTGTGTATGCTTACATACATTAATTTGCAAAGCACATGACAACAAACAATTGTTTTCAAGTGATGACACATATTTGGAATAAGCCTGTAATCTATTATTACCGTGAACTGTGAAACCTTACGGTGATACTTCTGCCTTTGGTCTTGAAATTAATGGTTTTCGCTCTCTTCAACACCTAAAACATGAGAAAATGTCCTACATTTTTTTTAAACAAATAAACTTTGACAGTTAAGTCTGAACTTTATACAGAATAGGAAAAGTGATAGTTGCCTTTTATTAATCAAATCTGAATATTGTTGGAGGATCATTGTCAGCCACGCAAGCGAAGCTGCTGATGTTTTTATGATGTTTGGCTGTTGTTCCTGGCTGGCTGACCATGTAGACTATGTATGCAAACATGATAACGCTTAAACAGTGGGACCTTACCTAGGAGATTCAAATTGTGCATGTGCATAGGTACTTAGGATATCCAGGCCAAGATGAGAATGAAGGTCGTTGGTCAAATTTCAAGCAAAAAGCCTAAATGTCACGAAGAGTAATTTCTTTGCAGCCTACAACCCGTGCAAAGAATGAAGCCAACTTTCTCACTTCCCACCTGGAAGGTGAAAAGGTGGAAGGTGGGAAGTGTCAAGGTCAAGATGTGCCACCACCCCTACATTTCTCGGTTAATCGTATTTTTCCGTTTTTTCTTTTCTTACCATACATAAAGCTGTATTTTAGGAACATTTTCACCAAATTATCTTTTTGGAATACTAACCCTAGCCCTATAAGACGGGAAAACGCAACGAACCATAACTGTGACAAATCGCGGTGTACTGCAGTACATAGTGGGGGGTAGGGTTATGTTTAGGGCTAGGGTTAAGGTTAGTATTCCAAAAAGATAATTAGCTGAAAATGTTCATAAAATACAGTTTTATGTATGGTAAGAAAGGCAAAAAAAGGAAAAATAGAATTAACCGTGAAATGCAGGGGGTGGCGGCACATCTTTACATTAAAATCGTTCAGTGCTCTCTCTCTCTCTCTCTCTCTCTCTCTCTCTCTCTCTCTCTCTCTCTCTCTCTCTCTCTCTCTCTCTCACACTCTCACACACACACACACACACACACACCGCGCGCGCACGCACACGCACACACACACACACACACACAGAGATGGAGAGAATGACATAGGCCTAGCACCCATTATTATTGTTTTAATCTTCAAAGGCTGATAGGAAGCAATGAGTCACACACACACACATACACATCATGGGTGTTCTCCTCCCATTAATAAAACTTTTAGATCTACGTAGGCTGCAATACCAAGGTCAAAACGTGGCACATTTCCTCTACTAGGCTAAAGTAAATTAAGTTTGTAAAGTTTAGATCTTGAGAAGCAACAGACTAGATCTAGCAGGCATAATTCATGAAACAATGCCATTTACGTAAAAATGTTTGTGTATAACGCGTAATCAAAAGCAAAATATGTGTTGCCATACATACTAGCATATCATTTAATACTTTTATTTTGTTTGACTTAAGGTTTGTGTGTCCTCCTCTTTGTTTATGTAGGTTTGTAAGCCTAAATCTTGGCTTCAAGCAAAACATTCCAGCATGTTGTCTGCAAAAATTGTAGCAGGAAATGATGAGAAACCCTCTACTGCGCATGCGTTATGTACGAAACTAATCAGAATATTTCGTTCAAAAACATTGTAGGTTACTATCTAGAAGATTGAAAGTAGGTTCTCATGCAACCGAGGTTCTTACAATGCATCGTAATTAACTACGTACGAAGTTACAACGCGTAGTAAATTACAATATTTAGTTACGGCTCATGCAATAGACGGCTGGTCACGGACTGATGGGAAAACACGTCATTTAAAAATAAAGAAGCGACATGCTTTAAACGTTCCTTGTGCTTTTGGAATCCATTTATATACTCTTCCAAAAAAGAAACTGAGCACATTTAAAAACGTGTTCCTTCTTAAACCGTTAGCAGAATTTGACACTTTGTGGCATATCGTGATTCGTTATTGTTCCTTGCTGCCAAATCAGAATTTAACACATGCTAGTCGCATACAGATTCCCAGATATCCACGTGAGATTCAAAACTCAAAAGTGCTGCCAACCTAGAAATCCGGGCAACTTAAGTTCAGAGCCGCCTCATGCTGACACATCCATGAAAGTGTTAAAAAAAAGGCCACCTTTATTTTGGTTCGAACAGACGGCATTTTGACACTGCAGAATGTGAAAATCAACTTACGTTCAACGGAAAATCATTCTTGGCAGATTTGAAGTTAAGGTAACACACAAAGATGTGGCATGGCACTTGGCATGTCCAGGGAAACAATATTCACCTTGTGGACACGGTAACAGAACCGTCCTAGAGTCAAGGGCAGAGCAAGGTGAGGTCAACCAGAGTAATTACAGCTGCCCGTATTGCAACTGCACTGTTATTGTAGCATCCACAGATTCACAAATCCCACGATGTTTAGAATCTTGGCTAAAACAGTTCGCATCCGGCTACAGGATTGTCGTGGCCTGCCTGTTCACCAGATTTGTCACCCTTTGATTGTCTGTGGAATTATTGGATCGTGTTTATGTCAGAGGGTTCCATGACCTCAGCTACCTCCAGGATTTCATAAAACTGTGCAGCAGGAGAGGAAGGGTATCCTCTAACGCATATTTGCAATTTTAACTGCATTCTTGGGTCGTGTCTAGTAGACATTAAACAATGCTCGTGGTAGGCACACCACACACAAACTTTTTAAAAAATTGTATTGCACCCCTATGTCATTCAAGTGCTTGTGTACGCGAATCTATTGATTCTTCATGAATGACATTTGGGGTTTTAAAACTACTGTCCTTCCACAGTATTTCAGTTATATAATTTACATTCAATTATGCTTAATCAGTTAATGGCGTAGAAATTAAACGTTGAAAAGTGATGTCAAGTTTCTTTTTTGGAAGAGTATAAAAAATTATAATATTAAAGAGAGGTGGAAAAGTCTATATTGAAAGTTACGTATATGTCGCCTGCTCTCTGACATTATTGCAGTTATATTCTTAAAATACGGTATGTATGTTAACTTTTAAAAAGTCAAGGAAACTATTACCTTGTTGACCTTGAATGCTACCTTCGACATTGAGCATATCACTTTATTATCTTTGCCATATTTTTCTTGTTGCTTTTTACCGCAGCTACAGTACCCATTTTTTTACAAGTTGCTAGGCTAGCTCAAATCTGCACATAATGCATGCAAAATAGTACTGACCTTGACTTTAAATGATGTTTATTTGTATTTTGCAATGTCTTAATAACTCCTGCATTAAATCACTTCAAATGTTGTAAGGTTGTGTATCAGGCCTACCTGAAGTTGAAGCTGACAATCTTGACCTTGATATTGTCTTTCAACATTGAGTGTGGCGATTTCTTTCGCTTGTCATACGTAGTGTAGATATTAATGAACAGCGCTTATATATGGCTATTTGATGAAGGGAAAAAACATCATCAGTGCGCTTCGCAAATTTGGAGAAAAGCAGAAAACAAATTGTAAGAATGACGGTAAAGATGTGCCACTGAGAGAGAGAGAGAGAGAGAGAGAGAGAGAGAGAGAGAGAGAGAGAGAGAGAGAGAGAGAGAGAGAGAGAGAGAGAGAGAGAGAGAGAGAGAGAGAGAGAGAGAGAGAGAGAGAGAGAGAGAGAGAGAGAGAGAGAGAGAAGAGAGCGAGCGAGAGAGAGCGAGTGGCAGCCAGACATAGAGGACTCACGTGCCACGTGATGCTTTGGTCCTCGACAATCCAGTGCCATGGGTTCAACACAAACAGCAAGTGAACCCACTGGAATTAATACAGGCATACAATAGAAACGTGTGGTTTTAAAGACAGAATGAATGAATGAATCTTTACTTTAATGTTTTTTCACACGAATAGTGATTTTATACATGCAAAAATTGAACCAATAAAAAAAATAGATGCAAGCTTAAAAAACAATTATAACAACACACAAAGCAAAACATCTACAGTAAGCTTCCAATAGGCGTGGACAGCATTACTTTCGCAATTGAAGCAATGTCAATTTCTACGTCACTTAAGATATCCTTGGTAATATTATACTAATGAAAAAGTCCATATTAAAGACAGAAAATGTCTAATACATTAATTATTGCGGTTTAAAAAAACATTACATCTATGTTGACAAAAGCCTATAAACGTTTAATTGAAAATGTCCCCACCTTTAAGCCAAAGACTAACAGAGCAGGAATCTTCATGTTGGCATTAAATCTAGCCACCGGGCTCTTTCTGTTTCATGGCTATACTAGTTGGCATCAAATAATGCTGATGGTGAGCTTTTTTGTCTTTTCGACGTGTCTGTTTCTGATTGGTTCAGACACGACGTCTAACGTGGCGTCTTCGCCAGTCCTTATCTTTCTGTGATGGTTGCCGTTCTGCTTTTGCTTTTCTGACTTTATCTCACAATCTGCCGTCTAACGTTACGTCTTGTTTTATTTTATTTTACTTCAAAATGCTGGTAATCTATACATGAAGATTTTGTCTATGTGTGTGTGTGTTTGTTTGTTTTGTTTGTTTGTTGTTGGGGTGTTGTTGTTGTTTTGGGGGTGATTCAGCCTCGAGTAGGATGGTATTGCTACCATTCTTTATCTGTCTGTGATGGAAGATATATTTCTACCTTTTTTTCTATCACTTTATCTGTTTGTGGGTCTCTGTCTGTCTCAGGAGGTAAGTGCATGTGAATCTGCTTTATATTGCTGATACTAAACCAGCAATGTGACTGAGTAGAAGGTAAAATGAAACAGAAGATAATGGTACAGAAGCTCCAGATATGCAGTCATGATTACGGTATCAAAAGAAGAAAGTAAAAAGTAATAACAGACTTTTTTTTAATGACGAAAAGAAATCTCTTCCACAAATCTGTAAGTAAAATGACTTTCAAAAATCTGTGAAGGATAAAAGAAACAATATCTACCACCGATCCGAAAGTAAAAACGAAATTTAAAAATTGTGAATGATAAAATGAAACCTATCTTCCACCGATCCGTATCTTGTTGATGTACAGTCTAGTCACATTGTCTTTTGCACAACACCAGTGGACTTTTTGATTAGTGTGGTAAAAACCGATTACTCAATACAAAAAAAAGTTAAAAAAGAAGAAAAATAATACACTATCTTGGGAACATGCATCATGGAGTTCTATGTTTGTGGCGTTGTTTTTTCATAGTGATTCTGAACCGGAATGACAGCCGTTCCCCTGATGTTCAATTCCATTGTTCCCATACATTGGGGGATTCCGTGAACTTTGGGAGTCTGGAGTAAATGACTGTGAAGAAGATGTGCCAGCTGCAGGTCTGGTGATGCTGGCAGGAGGTTGAGCCTTGTGTGCTGTGGCTGCAGGTCTCTTCTCTGACGACGGTTCCTGTCTCTTTGGAGGAGTCCACAAACTTTGGGAGTCTGGAGTAAATGACTGTGAAGAAGATGTGCCAGCTTCAGCTCTGGTGATGGTGGCGGGAGGTGGAGGCTTCTGTGCTTTGGCTCCAGAGCTGTCCCCTGCTGTCTGTCCATCCCTCTTCGCAGCACGTGGAATCGGCATCCCCTGCTTCCATTTCACAGTTGATGGAATTATGGCCCCCTGCAGACATCACCGTAAAACAACAAAATCGTCATTAGTTTCGAAATAGAGATAATTTACGATAAAAAAAGAGCTGGACAGATTATCTTCTTCTTCTTCATTCCCAAAACAGCTGCCATTGTATCGTTGATGGTTCTATTGTGGGGGACTGCAGTTAATCAGCAAACTGTATTTAAAACGTGGATCTTTCCCGTACATGTAATATGACGAAACATGTTGCTTTTTATTCAATATTATATATGATGTACTATTTCTTAGGAAGCGTTGATATTGTGGATAATGTTCGCAAAGATATGATCAGATCAAAACGTTGTTGCACGTTAACACATTGTCTATTCTTAAGAAAGCGTGGATGAATTTGCACAAGGCTTGTTGCCTTTAAGTCGAAAATTATGCTTTGCTCAGGGAAATGCGTATGCTTTCTAAAACGATTTGTTGGATGAACCGACCGAGTTTTAGTCAACGTTTTTTCCAATTCAATCATGGATAAATTATTATCCCAAAAGGCATAGAGGCTTAACAGCTTACTTTTTAGATTATTTGTTTTAAATGTAGATATTGATAATCGTGATGTCTTGGCTGTTCACATTTCCAATACGATGGATATCTCGTCTGTGTAGTGTAGTGTAATCTAGCATGGTGCAGGCGCGCGTGTGTGTGTAGGCATCCCTCCACACATGCAAGTGCTTGAGTATGTGTGCTTGTATAATTGTGTGTGAGTGTGTGAGTGCGTGTATGAGTACGTGCGTTCATGTGTGTGTGTGTGTGTTTGTGTATGCATGTGTGTGTGTGTGTCTGCGTGCATGCATGCGTTCATTTGTGCGCGCGCGCGCGCGTGCGTGTGTGTGTGTGTGTGTGTGTGTGTGTGTGTGTGTGTGTGCGTGTGCGTGCGTGCGTACGCATGCACGTGTGTGTGTGTAATGAAGAAAGAGAACGTTGCGTGCAATCATCGTGTTTATTTTACTATCTCATGATTCATTTTTTGTTTGCCTTTAATGTTCTTGTTATCAATGTAAAACGCACTGAGCTGATGTGAGAAAGAGCACTATATAAATTCCCATTATTATTAATATTATTATTATTATTATTATTATTATTATTATTATTGTTATTATTATTATTATTTATTATTATTATTATTATTATGATGTGTCTTGATTGTCCATACGAACGATCGAGTTTGTTTCTTTACTTTACCCGCGCGTGCAGATGTGTGTGTGTGTGTGTGTGTGTGTGTGTGTGTGTGTGTGTGTGCGTGCGTGCGTGCGTGCGTGCGTGCGTGTGTGTGTGTGTGTGTGTGTGTGTGTGTGTGTGTGTGTGTGTGTGTGTGTGTGTGTGTGTGTGTGTGTGTGTGTGCGTGCGTGCGTGCGTGCGTGTGTGTGTGGTATGGGTGGTGGTTTTTTTGGGGGGTTGTTTGAACACTTGAATTTTGATGATTAGGGGAAGACGGGGTAAAAAGCGCATGGGCGGGTAAGAAGCCCACCCCAATTATCTCATGAAATAAAGAAAATTACAGTCAAATTTGCCCATGAGACGAATGCTAGACATTAACGCTCGTCTCATGGGCAAAATGAGACTGAAATTTGCTTCATTTCATGAGATAATTGGGGTGGGCTTCTTACCCGCCCATGCGCTTTTTACCCCGTCTTCCCCTACTACACGGGTCTGGTAACAAGCGGGGAGGGGTACTTGAATGTGTTCAATGAAATAGCAATATTCGTCAACCTAGACATAAAATAAAATACAGGAAATAACTGAAACACACGACGAGCACACAATAACTTATAGTATAAACTTTAAGCTTGTTGCTGCTCAAACGGTAGTTATTGTATTTGTTGTTACTTCATATTGGATAACAAAAGTTGTTTAAACCGAAAGAACTGAACTTACCGAGCATCCAATATATGAGAGAGAGAGAGAGAGAGAGAGAGAGAGAGAGAGAGAGAGAGAGAGAGAGAGAGAGAGAGAGAGAGAGAGAGAGAGAGAGAGAGGCAGACAGACAGACAGACAGACAAACAGACGACAGCAAGTATTGGAAACAATGACAGCATGATATGGGCATTGACAATATTGAGCAGTGTTTACTTGATTTATACGAGCGTTTTGCGGATTTCTAAGTAAATATTTGTATATTTGTGGTGATATGAATGCGAGGACTGGATGCGAGAATGCGAAGTTTGATGATGTATTGGTTGAAAGAAATGTATGGGAAACATTGCATGAAACACACCAGGAGGTTGACATGTTTGTTAGAAATTCGCATGATAAAGAGAGAGAGAGAGAGAGAGAGAGAGAGAGAGAGAGAGAGAGAGAGAGAGAGAGAGAGAGAGAGAGCATCAACACTGAACGATTTTAATGAATAGGCCATTGGCCCATGCCACTGGGGATGGTTGCAAAAATAGTGGGGGAGAGAGGGGAGAGAGAGAGAGAGAGAGAGAGAGAGAGAGAGAGACTGAACACTGAAAACTCGACACTAAACGATTCTAATGAATAGGCCATTGGCCCATGTCACTGGGGATGATAGCAAAAAAAGTGGGGGGAGAGAGAGAGAGAGGGAGAGAGAGAGAGAGAGAGAGAGAGAGAGAGTGAACACTGAACGATTTTAATGAATAGGCCATTGGCCCATGTCATTGGGGATGGTTGCAAAAAACGTGGGGGAGAGGGAGAGAGAGAGAGAGAGAGAGAGAGAGAGAGAGAGAGAGAGAGAGAGAGAGAGAGAGAGAGAGAGACTGAACACTGAACACTCGACACTGAACGATTTTTAATGAATAGGCCATTGGCCCATGTCACTGGGGATGATTTCAAAAAAAGTGGGGGGAGAGGGAGAGAGAGAGAGAGAAGAGAGAGAGAGAGAGAGAGAGAGAGAGAGAGAGAGAGAGAGAGAGAGAGAGTGAACACTGAACGATTTTAATGAATAGGCCATTGGCCCATGTCATTGGGGATGGTTGCAAAAAAAAGTGTGTGGGGGAGAGGGAGAGAGAGAGAGAGAGAGAGAGAGAGAGAGAGAGCGAGAGACTGAACACTGAACGATTTTAATGAATAGGCCATTGGCCCATGTCACTGGGGATGGTTGCCAAAAAAAAGTGGGAAAGAGAGAGAGAGGATAGACACAGACAGACAGAGAAGCATTCCCAAATTCCCAAACTGACTGATATTGGCAATATTAGCATTTCTTCCCCTCAACCCAAAACGGTACAAGTGCAGTTGTAGTGCACGCGCACTATAACTTCACTTGCGACAAGTGCAGTTGTAGTGCATGCGCACTATAACTTCACTTGCGCTCCAAGTGTCAAGTGTACTATCCGGGACAGAAAATATTGGTGAATTTTTGGACGGAAAAAGTGATATTTTCATTCTTCAAATCCCCTATAGAGACAGCACTTTTTCCGTCTAAGATGGTTCAGATAGTGTTGTGAGGGGAAGAAATGTTAATATTGCCGCAAATTTCAGTCACATTTTACCCATGAGACGAGTGTTAATGCTTAGCATTCGTCTCATGGGCAAAATTTGACTGAAATTTGCTGTATTTCATGAGATAATTGGCATGGGCTTCTTACCCGCCCATGGGCTTTTTACCCCGTCTTCCCCTAGTACTAAATACAGGTCCGTTTGCAGATGCCCAAGTCGTTGATGCTACCAGCGACGCACCGATGATGGAAGGTGGATGGGGACAAACTGTCCTGAAGCAAGAAAATCAGTGGGGCAGAATGACCCGGGCGTGTTGGTGTCAGTACTGTAGTGTGGTCTCACTCTGTATGACTCTCTGTGTTTATGTGTGAATGTGTGCGTGATCCACGGGGTAGGGTGTGTGTGTGTCAAAGGTTCCATTTGCAGTGCATTACATAACTGAAATATCCTAATTGTGTTGGAAGCAAAACATGCCTACGAGATGCAAAAAGCATCGCATGCATGTAGAACGAATTGCGGCAATATTAACATTTCTTCCCCTCAACCCAAAACGGTACAAGTGCAGATGTAGTGCACGCGCACTATAAATTCACTTGCGCTCCAAGTGTCAAGTGTACTATCCGGGACAGAAAATATTGGTGATTTTTTTCGACGGACAAAGTGATATTTTCATTCGTCAAATCCCCCTAAAGAGACAGCACTTTTTCCGTCTAAGATGGTTCAGATAGTGTTGTGAGGGGAAGAAATGTTAATATTGCCCGAATTGCCTACTGACGTAAAATACGCACCTTAAACTAACATCTTTAAACATCATCTGAAGGAATGAGCAAATTGTTTTAGAAGTTTTGAGAAGCTATGACTAATACTGATTTAGTTACAACATTTCAGGTAAAGGTAAAGATGCACCCCTCCCCCCCCCCCCTCCTCCATTTCTCGGTTGTTTCCATTTTTCCGTTCTTGCCTTTCTTACTGCAGATTGAGTACTTCATCTTCTATCATTTGCAAAATGTCACACTAATTTCATCCATTTACATAATGAAATACATGCATTCAATAATAGTAGGCAAGAAGATAAAGGCAAGACGGAAAAAACACAATGAACCAGGACTGTGACAAATGCCGCAGTGTACTGCAGTAAAAGAAAAAAAAGGGGGGGGGGGGGGGGTCCTATTAGATAATGGCGTTTATCATGAATGCGAATAATTATTCAAGAAAGATAATTAGGTGAAAAGGTTCATACAATGCAACTTAATGTTCGGTCAGAAAGGCAAGAACGGAAAAATTGAAACCGAGAAATGTAGGGGGGGGGTGGCACATCTTGACCTTTACTCATAAAAGATGGGACTATTTGAAAAGGCTTTAGGCTACGGTTTGTTTGGTCCCTACCTACCTACCTACCTGCCTACCTACCTACCTACCTACCTACCTGCCTGCCTGCCTACCTGCCTGCCTACCTACCTACCTACCTGCCTGCCTGCCTACCTACCTACCTACCTACCTACCTACCTACCTACCTACCCTACCTACCTACCTACCTACCTGCCTACCTACCTACCTACCTACCTACCTGCCTACCTACCTGCCTACCTACCTACCTACCTACCTACCTACCTACCTACCTACCTACCTACCTACCTACCTACCTACCTACCTACCTACCTACCTACCTACCTACCTGCCTACCTACCTACCTGCCTACCTACCTACCCATAAAATATCATAATCGACCAAAAGGAGGGCGAGAATGCAGAAAGGTGGAATCAGAAAATATGATGCAGCAAAATCCACAATTTACTCGTCAGAAAGGCTATATTCGCATTTATGCCCGTCAAGAACGATAATCTGTTGACTGAAAAAGCGAGTGCTATGTTCTTTTCTGTTGCAAATTATCGTTCTTGACAGGCATAAATGTGAATATAGTCGTAAGAAACGATTATTTACAGACTAAAAGAGCCCCGTATCGTTTTCGTTTCTTTCCATGGAGTAGTGGTAGGTTAGAAATGTTCAAATGGCTTACCTGTGGCATGGCCACTGTAGGCTCCGATCTTGCTCGGTCTTGCTGTGACGATAGTACATTCAAGCTTGCTTGGTCAGACCCAGACGACATATCTTTTTGAAATAGGAACATCAAACCAGCAGCTCCCTTCAGTACATCCGGAGATGGTGCAGGCTCCGACGTTGACAGATCTGTATCAGTCGGCGAGTTTTCAGGAACTTGAGCAGAATGTTCCTGTTGCTGTGGGGGGTCTGTTGCCATTCGTTCATGATTATGAACACCAATAACACGAGTTTTACCACGAATGTGACCACCAACGACGTGATAAATGGATGGAGGATCTTCACAAGAAGTAGCTATTTCTATATTACAGTCGATTTTTAAGCACTCCCACGTCCTGTCGAAAGAAGCGCCAAATCTAACTCTCCTATAAAGGTTGCCCTGGTACAATATTACACATCCGTTTGTGTCTTCTATGAATGAGGCAGTCTCACCCGTGGTCGTCTTGGGAAACGAGGTTCGTTGTGAATCAGAGGGACTGGAATCTGGATCACCCGTGGTCGTCTTGGGAAACGAGGTTCGTTGTGAATCAGAGGAACTGGAATCTGGATCAACCGTGGTCGTCTTGGGAAACGAGGTTCGTTGTAAATCAGAGGGACTGGAATCTGGCGTATGCTTACACGAATCATTATCGCAATAAACTATTGGTGGATTCGTCCAAGTTGAGTAAAGAAAACCTCCACAGTGTTCCCTTTCGCATACCCAACGT
>CM065680.1:98369689-98389689 GCA_017654935.2 Phymorhynchus buccinoides
TTTGGAGGAGTCCACACACTTTGGGAGTCTGGAGTAAACGACTGTTCATATGATGTCCCACCTTCAGCTCTGGTGATGGTGGCAGAAGATGGAGCCTTCTGTGCTGTGGCTTCAGGTCTCTTCTCTGATGACTGTTCCTGTTTCTTTGGAGGAGTCCACACACTTTGGGAGTCTGGAGTAAACGACTGTTCATATGATGTCCTGCCTTCAGCTCTGGTGATGGTGGCAGAAGATGGAGCCTTCTGTGCTGTGGCTTCAGGTCTCTTCTCTGATGACTGTTCCTGTTTCTTTGGAGGAGTCCACACACTTTGGGAGTCTGGAGTAAACGACTGTTCATATGATGTCCCACCCTCAGCTCTGGTGATGGTGGCGGAATGTGGAGGCTTCTGTGCTTTGGCTCCAGGTCTCTTCTCTGATGACTGTCCCTGCCTCTTCGCAGCACGTGGAATCGGCACCCCCGGCTTCCACTCCGCCACTGATGAAATTGTGTCCCCCTGCTGACATCACCATAAGACAACAAAAATCTTCATCATCATTCGTTTCAAAAGTTAGTGTAATGATATAGATAGGTGTTCACTGGACTCAGTTGTGGCTGACCGTTTAACATAGAAATGAGAAGTGCTCACTTTAAAGGTGGACCCTGACGGATGAGTTTTTGCAAAAAACACGTCGAGATCACCAGAATGACAGCCTTTTGAAGGATCGGAACACTCACTTTGCTCTGGTTTCCTAGAACTTAAACCGTCAAAACGGCGATTCCTCATTGGCGGATATGCCGGAGAGAGTAGCCATTTTGGATGGGGTGGGTGAAGGTCACTCATTGTGATTGAAGCGTTTTCTTTTTTTGTTGTGCAGTAAAACGAAAACCACACATTGGAGCTGTTTCCTTTGTTGTAGTAGTAGTAGTAGTTAGGGACAGAACAAGCCGTGAGGCTTTTTAGGAGTCCCATTGTTTTAAACTTTGGTAGGTCAAGGTTTATACGGCTAAAAAAAATTCCTATAAAATAAATTAATCAATGCTTCTGAATATACTAATACATTTTGGAAATTCATCAAGACGATTTTTGAAGATAGTATTTGGTGCACATTTTAACTCAAAAGGAAATTCATTCCACATGTTAGCAACTCTGTTACTGAAAACATTTTTTCTAATAGTATTACACCTTTTGATAAATATCTTCCCATCAGAATTTCTTGTTAGATTATACTGTGGTGATTCAAAAAATGTATCCCATGACAAATCAATATGGCCATTGAATAATTTGTAAGTTTCAATAAGATCCCCCCTAATTCTTCTTTCCTTTAATGAAAACAAATTAAGATACAAAAGTCTATTTTCATAAGACATATTTTTACACTGCTTTACAAGTTTAGTAGCTCTGCGTTGAACTTTTTCTATTGATTTTGACTGGTACTTAAATCTTGGGAACCAAATAATATTGCCATACTCTAAATGTGGCCTTACTAATGCTTTATATAAGTTATTGAAAATATTACAGTTCATACTTATAAATGTTCTTTTAATTAGACCAATCATTGTATTAGCCTTATTGATACAATTTTGAATGTGTGTGTCAAAAGAAAAATCTTTGTCAAAAGTCACTCCAAGGTCCTTTTCATCTTCACATGTTGTCACAGAGTATGACTATGATACATTGTTCTTGGTCATGGTATATTCAATATGGGGATTATTTTTTCCAGCATGCATAACCTTACATTTATCAGTATTAAAATACAGATTCCATTTATCACTCCATTCTTGTAGATTAGTTAAATCCCTTTGAAGTAAATAACTTAACTGATTTATTGAAAATCTTTGTGTCATCAGCAAATATTTTGCATGATGATTCCACACACTCTGGCAAGGAAGAGCGAAACTCCTTTAGATAATCTATATTAAAAAAAACTAAAATAAAAAAGGCTTGTATTGCGAAAGGTTCGTGCAAACGATTTGGTCTAAACGCAGGCGGCTATTAGAAAAGAGACGGCACACGCCTTCTCTTTGGGTGAAAGAATTTGACTTCCAGCACCTCCGCTAACGAGGAATCGCCGATTTGACGGTTTGAGTTATAGGAAACCAGAGCAAAGTGTGTGTTGCGATCTCTGTAAAGGGTGTTTTCCTGGTCATCTCGACATGTTTCTTGCAAGACTCATCCGTCAGGGTGCCCCTTTAATTTCTAGGACAAAAGAGAGCTGAACAGACTACCTTCTTCTTCTTTCACAAAACGCCTGGCATCATCATGTTGATGGTTGGGGACTGCAGTTGGTCAGCAGATTGTATTTACTTAACAAATGCGGATCTTTCCCGTACATACAATATGGCGAAACATGTTGCTTGCGAGTCATTAGCCTATTATGTTATATTTTCTTCGGAAATGTTGATAGTATGGACAATGCCCACAATGGTATGCTCAATAGCAAGGCATGCTTCTGTGCGTTGCTACATTATTTGATTTAAGAAATCATACATGTGTGTGTGTGTGTGTGTGTGTGTGTGTGTGTGTGTGTGTGTGTGTGTGTGTGTGTGTGTGTGTGTGTATGTGTGTGTGTGTGTGCGCGTGCGCGTGCGTGCGTGCGTGCATGTGTGTGAATGTGTGTGCGTGGTGGTGGGAGAGGGCGGGAGGGGGGGGGGTAAGTTCCTTTTTGCAGTGCATCACCACAGCTAATGTCCTACGATAATGCCTACGATATACAATAACCATTGCCTAAAATTATGTTATATATTATATAAATAATGTTCGATGAAAAGAGGGCACAAATGCTGAGAGAAGATGGAACCAGGGCATATTGTTTTTCTGGTTTAAACGGGGTTTGTTTTTTGTCTTTACATACCTGGGGATAATGATATGGTGCAGCAAAATCCACAGTTTACCCGTAAGAGAAGAGAAGTTATACACTAAAAATAGAACGTATCGTATTCTTTTCTGTTCATAGAGTATATATGTCCCCATTGGCGATACAACAGTAGTAGTAGTAGTAGTAGTAGTAGTAGTAGTAGTAGTAGTAGTAGTAGTAGTAGTAGTAGTAGTAGTAGTAGTAGTAGTAGTAGTAAGTAGGGACAAACCAAGCCGTGAAGCTTTTTAGGACTAGTCCCATCATTTTAAGCATTGGCGGGCATTGTTTTGGTCAAGGTCTGAAACCGAAGATAGTAAAATGTACAGAGAGATATAAGAACATTTCAAACAGCTTACCTCTGACATCCCCATTGTTGCCTCCAAACTTGCTTGGTCTTGCTGTGCCGATGGTACATTCATAGAACTTCCTTTTTCCAGGAGTAAAATCAACATATCCATTTTTTTCATATTATCACCCGGAGATCGTGCAGTCGCCGATGTTGACTGATGTGTGCGAGTCGGCGAGATTGTAGGAACCTGGGCAGAAGCTTCCTGTTGCAGCGTTCGATCTGGTGTTACTGGGTCATGATTATGCTGAACCTTTTTGACGTTTCGAACGAATGGAGGACCTTCTAAAGATGTCCTTATTTTTGTCTTACAGCCAATTTTCAAGCACTCCCAAAACCTGTATTTGGTAGCCTTACATTTATGTCTCTTGAAAAGGTAACCCTTGTAAGACATTAAACAGTCATAGGTTCCTTCTAAGAGCGTGCAAGGCTGATCTTGGTCGGCCTGTGTAGACGAAGTTTCACTCGATGCAGGATTCGAGCTTGTTTCTTCAGTGCAAGAATATGAAGGATCCGATTCAATTATGCTCGTGTCTGATGATGACAACGAACAATCTGCCTGTGAATAAGCAGACATGGGTCTGACAGGTTCTGTCGGTGAACAGGAATCACCAACACCTACTGGGGTACACTGTTGGGTTTGCCGTGAATGCGATAGACTGGAATCAGGCTGCAGACCATGACTGTGTTTCCTAGTTTGATTATATATTATTGGTGGATTTGTCAAAGTTGCCACAACATTACCCTCACAACCTTCCTTTGTACATCTCCAACTTCTATAGCATTTAACTTGAACGGTCCTTGTGTTTGTGTACTGATCACCCTTGAAAGACAGTACGTCAGTATCGCCGTCGACGTATCCCCCTATCTGATCCCGGGGTGCCATCTGATACAACATGTCATTCCATGGTGCTCCACTTGTCTCAAACCTGACAGGACTGCAAACCTTACCTGGCTCGAAACCATCGAGACACGACTCTGGCAGTTCTTCGTGGTCATGTTTAGTATCTTCCAAACATACAAATTTGGGGGGATCAGAGAAAGTTGTTCGAAGTCTTACATCGCAAGACACGCATTTCCAAAATACGTAGTTATGTGATGAAGGTAGTCTAGGTTGATGGTTTTTTTTGTACAGATTCCGCTCATAATACACGAACTTGTCTTTACCTCTGGAATAAACCTCGAGTTGCTGTGTAGGGCCCTCCATCTCTAGGTTTCACTCTGTCACACACTGTGCGTTCAGCTTGCTCATCGTAAATGTCAGACCGGCAAATTTCTCAATCTTTTTTAAAGCACCCGAAACCAGCTCAGTTTTCACATCGTGTTTCCCGTGATAACATTTTCACCTGAAAGTCCCGTGTCACTTGGGGCTGGGTTGCTTACGCATAACGTTGCCTATCACTCTGAGTGAGAATCCTAAGCAACTACTATTACTGTAATAACGTGACTATGTGATCATTTTCAATATTCTGTAGCATCCTTATTCAATTACAATAAGTCATTGTGTGAATTTCGTTCGTGTTTCTTAATATCAAATATGATGTCCCGACTGTCTGGGTACTTTCTGACGAGTTTAATTTCGATTATTAGCACAATTCCAACATTGTTAATGGAAAAAGAAAAACAAATCGTTAGTAATGAAGAGCAGTAAAAAGCATCTGTCTTCGGACAAAGGCTTATGTCGACATTTAAATAGCGTTGCCAAATAAACACGATACCAGAGCGCATCGTCTGGAGAGAACGCTTTGTTTGCACAAACTAAGCAAGTGTCACCTTAAAATTGATCACAGTTTGCCCTTTCTTAAAGGTAGACCCTGACGGATGGTTTGGTGGGGGGTTTTGTTTACAAGAAACACGTCAAGATCACCAGAAAGACAGCCTTTTCAAGGATAGGAACACTCACTTTGCTCTGGTGTACCGTCAAAACGGCGATTCCTGCTTGGCGGAGATGCCGGAGAGAGAAGCCATTTTGGACGGGGTGGGTGGAAGAGAGTGGTTGAAGCTTTTTCTTTTTGTAGTACAGTAAAGCAAAACTGGAGCTGTTTTCTTTGTTGTGAGCGAAACTCCTTTTGCTAAGCTGTAAATAAAAAGGCTTGTATTGAGGAAATGTCATGATTTGGTCAAAGCGATTCGGGCGGCCATTAGAAAAGAGAAGACACATGCCTTCTCTTTCACTGAAAGAATCAAACTTCCAGCACCTCCGCCAAGTAGGAATCGCCTTTTTGACGGTTTGATTTATATGAAAACAGAGCAAAGTGAGTGTTGCGATTTTTGTAAAGGGTGTTTACCTGGTGATCGCGACGTGTTTCTTGCAACAACAACAAAATCATCCGTCAGGGTGCCCCTTTAAAAAATCCACGCACCCAACATTTTTTAAGACCCCGCACGTCACGTGTCAAAATCACCCGGTTGTCACGTGTTTTCCCTAATATAGCTAGTAAGGAATCTTAAAGATACACTGACGCACCACGATTAAGTCCCTTGTTTTTTCTGGGTAGCTGTGACCCACATACAGATGTCCCCAACTTCAAATTGAGGCTGCTCTTTAAAATAATGTTTTGGTTTGAATTTGGGGGCAGTTATATGGGAGTCAGACTTGGTCAAAACAAGATTTCTTTCCAGCTATAAGAAGGAAAACACGTGAAACCCGTGATTTTGACACTTGAGTGGGTGGGTCTCTTAAGAAATCTTCCTAGTAGGAAGAGGAAATGTGACATGTGACTTGCGGGGTCTTCAAAAACTCTCATTTCTAACATATACACTCACATTCACGTGCTAGCAAACACACACACACACACACACACGCGCGCACACGCACACGCACACGCACACGCATAGGCACACGCACGCGCACACGCGCACGCGTACACACGCGTACGCGTACGCACGCACGCACGCACGCACGCACGCACGCACGCACGCACGCACGCACGCACGCACGCACGCACACGCACGCACACACACACACACACACACACACACACACACACACACACACACACGCGCACACACATACACGGAATATAGTAGATTATCAACAGCCCGACAACAATGATGACAACGAAAAACAACATTCTCAGCTGCTCATTAGTGTTTGTGCCCATAAATTATTTTTATTTCGTTAAGAACAGAAAGTGGATCTTTTGATTAAAAAGAATTACCATACATATCCCAAGCCACGGTCAAGGCAAAGTCACGTTGCCCAAGTGTGTGTGTATACGGCCTACTGTCATTGTGTCAGGGAGATTCTTCACTTGTGGGTCTCTTGGCTTCAGCTTCAGCTTCGCCTTGGTATGTTTATGACAGGTTAGTTCTTTTTTAATTATTGTCAATTGTACGACAACATTTTTTTAAAATTAATATTATAATGTGAAATCGAAATTCCTTTATTTTTGTTCTGTTGTCAGAAGTCATCTTTTGCAGTCACTCAATATGCTTTTTTATATTATTTTTTTTAATGAAATTGGGTTAATTCCCACGAGCGTTACATCCGAAACTGCCTGAGCCTTTTTCACCCAACGTTTGTAGTTCATCGGGTAAGAAATAGTATTAGAATGAATGTATGGTTATTTTCGTCAGAATCAAAGATTAATAATTAAAATTTAAGAAAATAAAGAGCTGCTCGAAGTGTCACCGTATATGCGAACATGCCGTTTTAATGGAAGCCACTTTTACAGGAATTCCCCACGCTGTACAGCAACACTGAATGGCGACGCTGAATTTAGAGGTGGTTTTGTTTTCATTGCTGATTATTTTAATGTTTTAAGCTTTTTGTGGCATGAATATAACACTAAACGTTTTCTAACCCTATCCCTTACCCAATGCAGTACAATACTTGGGGCGGAATGAAAGGCTCAGGCAATTTCGGAGACAGAGACAGACACCACGAAGACGAGACAGAACACCCCCCCCCCCACCCACCCCGATAGAAACAGAGACAAATGAGAACGAGAGAGACAGAGATACAGACAGAAAGAGGCAGGTATACAGGTAGACGAGAGACAAACAGGCAGCAAATGCATACATAGGCGACAGACGAAGACACCTTCAGACAGACAAGGCAGAAAAGACCAAAGAGAGCTCTACACAAAATCACACACACACACAAAGCACCCTAGCAGTAAGTTCTATCATCCCTGTGAGGTGTATCTTTGCACAGATCATTTCACATTCTCCATCAAGGTCTGGCTTTATAACTTCAGTATGTTTTATTTTGTCACATAAACTCTGCATAATGTCATTTGGCTTGACATTGGCTTCGCGATTGGATTCTGGCTCTAGGTGTGGCACAACACTTTACTGAGTAATCCACCCTTTCCATTGTTCTGGAGTGGCGTTGATGAGTGCTTTGTGTTCACATATTGGGTGTGCAACATTCTGTGTTACTTTATTGTGTATTAATTCAAGCGTCAAGAGCCTGGATTCGTTTGTACTCATTACGTCTTTCATACTTTCAATGCCAATACTTTTCCAGTAATAGACAAACGTTTGCATTTTGTACTTGCCTGTTCTTCCAGAAATAAGTTGGTTGGAAAAGTTACCCAATAAACGAATTTTTAATTGATTAACTGCGGATTTATTGGGCTAAGTATGTGACTGAACTTTGCTCCCAAAATTCATATTTAACATTTGTGAGAGCTGCAGTTTCTGATGGTCGACAATTTATCTTTTACACGGAATTTCCATTTGCAATTTTCTCAAAATAAGACTTACGTATAACACATATTATCGACTTAAATAGTGGTTTAGGTGAAATAGACGAAGCGCGACAACTTTGCATCTTTTGTACTTGCCTATGTCTAGCCAGATAAGTTGGTTGCAAAAGTTACTTTAATAAACATTTTTAATTGATTCTGCGGATTTATTCTCTAAGTATGTGCATCAAATAGCACTTTTTTGAGGCCCCAAAATACGTAATATTTAACACTTGTGAGAGACTGCAGTTTCTGATGGTCGACAATTTATCTCAAACACGGAATTTCCAGTTTTGCAATTTTCGCAAAATAAGACTTACGTATAACACTCCATAGATATCGACTTAAATAGTGGTTGTGGGTGAAGAAAGGCGAAGCGCGACAACTAACTGCTGGTAGTATCTTTTAAGCTTAGCGATATCTATAGCTTGTTTTGTTTTTCTTTTAATGCACACATTTATAGTCCACTTGAAGGATAATAACAATGTCTATCCATTGTATGTGTATGTATGTGTGTGTGTGCACAGATCCAGAAACTAACCCATCCTTCCACCCCGTCACGATGGCCAGAGGAAGAGAAAAGTCCGTCTCAGAGTTCCTTCACCGCACTGAAAAAGCACGAGAAAAAGTTGGTAGTGATTACTTGAAACTATGCAACTTTGACGAATTCATGGAAAGTTTATCCGACCTTGACAACGTAGATGAACTGTTACGTGGGTGCATCAGTTACGGCTGTCACAACTGCCTGGCTTTTATTGCAGTGCTGCATGATAGAGTGGAGGTACTGTTGGGTGTCGGCTCTGAACGACTGGAAATAATGACACGCCTCGTGTGCAAGCAAATGTTGAATTATCTGGGAGAAAAGGGAAGAGTATCATGCATTAAGACCTTTCTAGATTATCTGCCTGCCCACTTGTATTCCCATATGTTCAAAAATTATGTTAATCGTATGTTTAAACATGACTCACCCGCAGTGCTTGAAGTTTTGTTGAACCATTGTTCAGCTTCTCGTATTTCTTTGGCAGAAATAAACTTCTTCTTTCTTGACGTCATGAGTGGTGGCGCCTACAAGCAGTTCAAAGATTTCATCTGCACAGAAAACAAACACGTGCAACAAGTTGTAGAGGATAATTTAAGAGACTCTTTTCTTCGCGACATTGTCTGGCGCAACTGCACACATAGAATCAGTGACAGAGCAAGCCTTCAAGGTGTTCTGATGGTGGCCATCGAGACAGGCCTGATGTCGACCCGTGCCCCCTTCCTTGTTGGACGTCGTTGTTTAAGCTACCTTGACATTGCAGTGAGATGCGAGGACCCGGACCTACCGTATGGCTACCTGTGTAGAACTGTACCCCTGGGACGGTATTCACGTTGAGATAGCATGAAAGACTTAGCATGATGCTACACTTAGAAGCTCTGTCCAATCTAAATCCTATAAAATTCACAATAGGACGATTCTGATTGGAAGAGCTTCTAAGTTAGCATGCGCATGCTAAGTCTCATGCTATCTCATTATGACACCATGAATGGCCTGTGTCCCTGGCCTCCAACAGCCAGATCTTCCAGCTGAGTCGAAAGCCAAAAAAGGATGCAAGTAAAAACGATAGCGAAAGTTCTGATTATCCATTTTCAGGGCTTAGGGAGTTTCTGGTTGACGAGGACCATTACGATAAAGATTATGCAAAGCATATCAAAATGTTTCTGCGCAAGGAGGCCTCGCGGCCTCGCTCCCTTCAAGACCTCTGTCTTCAGGAGGTGTCCAAGCAAATGGGCTGGGGCCACGAGAGAGACAGGAGAGTGAGCCAGCTGGACATCCCTGAGCACCTCAAGCCAATGCTGACCTGCAACAGAGACAGACCCATGTTCCTGAACGCAAAAGAGGAGATGATGGAGAAATTATCAAAAGAACCTAAATCACTATGGTGTCATTTTGAGTGATGCTTCTTTCACGCTGCTTGTCAAGTGCCTGTTTGTGAAGAAACTTAACACAACACCACGGACGAATTTAAGGGAAATACACAGAAACGGATATTATTTGAATTAACACTTTTGTATTTTACCCGGCTAGACAAAGTCTGACGGTTCTGTTTCAGGGCTGTCTGTCGATTTGTTCGTTTATTTGTTTGTTTGTCTGTCTGTCTATCAAATATCTTAAAAACTACTGGGCAAATTTTGATCAAATTTGACAGCGGCGTAGACATCTTGAAAAGACAGCTTCCTTGCGATAACCATGACAGTGCTGACCTTGCCATAGAAGATTGACCTTGTACACCTAAGTTTCCTTCTTTAGGCAAAATATTTTGTATCTGGGCTATATCTCGTAAACCAGTGAACAGAATCGCTTCAAATTCTGTGAGGTGGTGGTGGCGGGAGGGGACGGTAAACAAATATATGTAACTGTGCTGACTTTGACCTTGAAGATTTGTTTGGATTTTTTTCAAACATTATCATTCAAAATGTTCTGGAGTAGACAAAGGGAAACAACCCATTGGTCTTTGACAAATAAGGACTCATGAGTATTGTCCCTTTGACACATGAGGAGGGAGAGAGGGAGAGAGAGAGAGAGAGAGAGAGAGAGAGAGAGAGAGAGAGAGAGAGAGAGAGAGAGAGAGAGAGAGAGAGAGAGAGAGAGACACCTTGGGTGGACGAATATAGTGATCATGTGCTTGTGATGATAAATAGAGTGGATTGTTTGATAGGGTGAACATGCCCCACATGGCCGAAAGGCCAAACAGGGCGTAAAACACTATTATTATTATTATTGTTATTATAGGGAGCACACATTTACATGTTTATGCACACTTTCAAGATAAGATTATTTGCATACTAAAATCAACTAACTCATTTGAACTTTAATGTGTTATTTTCGTCTTGTCCATATCTTTTACAGTTTCATATTTATAGTCCCCAAATTTGGCATGTTGGTGCATTAGCCTATGGTAAAATCGGACCTAGGGTGACTTTAATTCTCTTGACCTTAACCTTGACCTTTGACCTCTAACATTGTCAATTACTTGTTTTGGTCATATTTTTAATATCCTGGCAGGTGCAGTCCCCAAAGTTGGTAAGCAGATAGAGTAGCTTAAGATCAAATAGAATGCAAAGGGTTGGTGGCATCGGTAACCATGATCACCTTGACCTTTGGGTTTAAAGATTAATTTTTGTCCAACACAATATTACATGAACAGTTGCATGGATTCGCTTAAAATTGTGGAAGTGATATATCACATCAAACTGATGAGCCCAGAAAATGTTTGGCATGGAGTATATTTGAAAGTAAACGATTTGGGTATTTTGATCTATCACTGGCATTTAGATCTAAAAAGAAACACAGCGAGTGAGCCTTGAAGGATTTGCTTCTTGTTTTTTTACGAGAGTGTGAGGAGTTCATATAGTGGAAGACTGGAAGGCATGAAAACAGCTGAATTGTTCAAACTCATACAACAAGTTGGAAATTAGTATGAACAGACTCAGGAGAGCTTATTTAACATTTCCTGACGTAGGGATATCAAACTTTATGAGTTTATTGTTGTTTATTTTACATTTCAAAACTGGTAACTAAGCAGACGAAAATGGAGGGCCGCCATTGAAAAAGAAGTCACAGATAATGCTTCTTCAACAAATCTTGTTTGAAAAAAATAAACTTAGCACACAAATATCTTTATTTGCCGCACATTGTGTTTCTTTTAAGTTTAATTTTGTAAAATACGGCACTATTATTTTATATGATTTTATTACACATCGTTTTCGTTTTAACCAGTCAGGTTTTGAAAGCATTTCCGGAACAAATGTTAGAACAAAAGTAAGATGACGTCAATGGTGCTCTTCCAAAAGAATGGATGAGCTGGATAGAGAAGCAAAGCAAACAGATATTATTTAGAAGAGGAAGCAGAAGCGAGTCATTTTCAAAGAAAATCTTATTATCATTATATTAAAAAATAACTGTCCGTGTGAAACACAGAACGGGCCTTATAACTCTGCCGTTTTTCGACCGAATCGCTTCAAATTTGCTATCAGCCCTAACGTGGCGATGGCAACGGCAACAAAGACGGCCGTGTCATTTGCGCGGTTTGGCAAATGCGCGAAACGCGTATCCCCCGGCCTCTCGGCGCCCGTATCTCCAGTATTTCTGGACGGATTGCCTTCCAATTTGGAAGGTAGATGACTGGGGACGGTGACTATCGGTGTGCCAAACTGGAAGCGAATCGATTTATAAACGCGCGCGATATGCGCCGCTTGACCTTTTCACAAACCGCGGCGAAACGAGACCCGACATTGACTCAAAATGTGGAACGTGCATGACCAGGGATAGTGACTATCTTGGTGCAAGATTTCAACAGTATCCATTTATAAACACGCGCGATATGAGCCAATTTACATTTGCGCAGACCTGGCATTTCAAGCCATCCACAACAAACAGTTTACACAGAAAGAACTCATACTGCGTGCACGGGGGCAAGAAAAGGGTTGGAGAGCGGAGATTAGTTTAGCGAGGTACAATATCCCGCTATTCACCAGGTGAGAGCGGAGATTACTTTAGCGAGGGACGGGGTGGAACGGGATGAGAGAAGAAGATGGAAGGAGGGAGAGAGACAAACGTATAATATAATATTTCGCGGACCTGGCAAAACCGGTACTCAGCGTTACCGGTACTTGGCGTTACCGGTACTAGGCGTTGCGCTAGTATACAGAAATACTTACGAGTCTAAAAATAACCAACAAGTGACAGCACATGCGGTGGGATTTTGGCATAGAAAATTGAATTTTGAAATTAATAAACAAACGTGGTTAATGCCAAGAAAAGTCACAAAAGAAATGCGATTACGTGAATTACAGTGGAAAATTTTACATAACCTCTATCCGACCAACATTCTTCTTCAAAAAATGGGAAAGTGTAACACACATAACTATCATTACTGTCCTGATAGTCTTGATGTGATAGAACACTTCTTTTACCATTGTGCCCCCGGCCCCGTGAATACATTCTGGAAGTATGTGGAATTGCGAGTAAGTGATGTTTTACACAAACCTGTTATTTGTTCGCAGAAACATTCTTTTTGGCTATAGCGATGCCCAAACCACCAAAACAGAAAGTGATTTGTATTAACTGGGTACTGTTAGTGGGGGGAATGTGTATTAGTAAAGTGAAAAAAACAAAGTCGATGATTCCTATGGAAATCGTATTTGAACAAGAAATAAGACTTACATAGATGTTCTAATTCATATTTTTGTTGTTTGCGCAAGGTGGGGGTGGGGTGAATGAATGTGTGTGTGTGTGTGTGTGTGTGTGTGTGTGTGTGTGTGCGCGTGTGCGTGCGTGCGTGTGCATGTGCGTGCGTGCGTGTGCGTGCGTGCGTGTGTGCGCACACGCGTTTGTGCGAGGGTCTTTGTGTGGGTTTGTTCTCACATTACTTTTTTGTGTGTGTAGGACTTGTCTAGACGCTGTCAGGTATAAATGCACTGTTATAGATCAATGCTAATAGAAAAAGATGGTGTGTTTATGTCATTTGCCATAGTATATGTGTGTAATCGGTGTGTACATATATGTCGGTGTGTACATATATGTGTATGTCCTTATTAAAATAAAATGAGAGAGAGAGAGAGAGAGAGAGAGAGAGAGAGAGGGGGGGGGGGTCATGCAGGTGGATGGCCAAGTAAAATAATATCTTTCATTTGTTGTGTTCGAGTACAGAAAGCAGAGAGGACTATTGTGTTTAGCTGATTGGTTTAGTAAAGTGAGAGAGAGACAATTGGCATCATCACTGTGTTTATTGTGTTTAGCTGATTGGTTTAGTAAAGTGAGAGAGAGACAATTGGCATCATCACTGTGTTTATTGTGTTTAGTTGATTGGTTTAGTAAAGTGAGAGAGAGATTGGCATCATCACTGTGTTTATTGTGTTTAGTTGATTGGTTTAGTAAAGTGAGAGAGAGACAAGTTGGCATCATCACTGTGTTTATTGTGTTTAGCTGATTGGTTTAGTAAAGTGAGAGAGAGACAGTTGGCATCATCACTGTGTTTATTGTGTTTAGCTGATTGGTTTAGTAAAGTGAGAGAGAGACAATTGGCATCATCACTGTGTTTATTGTGTTTAGCTGATTGGTTTAGTAAAGTGAGAGAGAGACAGTTGGCATCATCATCACTGTGTTTATTGTGTTTAGCTGATTGGTTTAGTAAAGTGAGAGAGAGACAATTGGCATCATCACTGTGTTTATTGTGTTTAGCTGATTGGTTTAGTAAAGTGAGAGAGAGACAGTTGGCATCATCACTGTGTTTATTGTGTTTAGCTGATTGGTTTAGTAAAGTGAGAGAGAGACAATTGGCATCATCACTGTGTTTATTGTGTTTAGCTGATTGGTTTAGTAAAGTGAGAGAGAGACAATTGGCATCATCACTGTGTTTATTGTGTTTAGTTGATTGGTTTAGTAAAGTGAGAGAGAGACAATTGGCATCATCACTGTGTTTATTGTGTTTAGCTGATTGGTTTAGTAAAGTGAGAGACAGACAATTGGCATCATCACTGTGTTTATTGTGTTTAGCTGATTGGTTTAGTAAAGTGAGAGACAGTTGGCATCATCACTGTGTTTATTGTGTTTCTGATTGGTTTAGTAAAGTGAGAGAGAGTTGGCATCATCATTGTGTTTATTGTGTTGATTGGTTTAGTAAAGTGAGAGAGAGACAGTTGGCATCATCACTGTGTTTATTGTGTTTAGCTGATTGGTTTAGTAAAGTGAGAGAGAGACAATTGGCATCATCACTGTGTTTATTGTGTTTAGTTGATTGGTTTAGTAAAGTGAGAGAGAATTGGCATCATCACTGTGTTTATTGTGTTTAGTGATTGGTTTAGTAAAGTGAGAGAGAGACAGTTGGCATCATCACTGTGTTTATTGTGTTTAGCTGATTGGTTTAGTAAAGTGAGAGAGAGACAATTGGCATCATCACTGTGTTTATTGTGTTTAGTTGATTGGTTTAGTAAAGTGAGAGAGAGACAGTTGGCATCATCACTGTGTTTATTGTGTTTAGTTGATTGGTTTAGTAAAGTGAGAGAGAGACAGTTGGCATCATCACTGTGTTTATTGTGTTTAGTTGATTGGTTTAGTAAAGTGAGAGAGAGACAGTTGGCATCATCACTGTGTTTATTGTGTTTAGTTGATTGGTTTAGTAAAGTGAGAGAGAGACAGTTGGCATCATCACTGTGTTTATTGTGTTTAGTTGATTGGTTTAGTAAAGTGAGAGAGAGACAGTTGGCATCATCACTGTGTTTATTGTGTTTAGTTGATTGGTTTAGTAAAGTGAGAGAGAGACAGTTGGCATCATCACTGTGTTTATTGTGTTTAGTTGATTGGTTTAGTAAAGTGAGAGAGAGACAGTTGGCATCATCACTGTGTTTATTGTGTTTAGTTGATTGGTTTAGTAAAGTGAGAGAGAGACAGTTGGCATCATCACTGTGTTTATTGTGTTTAGTTGATTGGTTTAGTAAAGTGAGAGAGAGACAGTTGGCATCATCACTGTGTTTATTGTGTTTAGTTGATTGGTTTAGTAAAGTGAGAGAGAGACAGTTGGCATCATCACTGTGTTTATTGTGTTTAGTTGATTGGTTTAGTAAAGTGAGAGAGAGACAGTTGGCATCATCACTGTGTTTATTGTGTTTAGTTGATTGGTTTAGTAAAGTGAGAGAGAGACAGTTGGCACCATCACTGTGTTTATTGTGTTTAGTTGATTGGTTTAGTAAAGTGAGAGAGAGACAGTTGGCATCATCACTGTGTTTATTGTGTTTAGTTGATTGGTTTAGTAAAGTGAGAGAGAGACAGTTGGCATCATCACTGTGTTTATTGTGTTTAGTTGATTGGTTTAGTAAAGTGAGAGAGAGACAGTTGGCATCATCACTGTTTTATTGTGTTTAGTTGATTGGCTTAGTAAAGTGAGAGAGAGACAGTTGGCACCATCACTGTGTTTATTGTGTTTAGTTGATTGGTTTAGTAAAGTGAGAGAGAGACAATTGGCATCATCACTGTGTTTATTGTGTTTAGTTGATTGGCTTAGTAAAGAGAGAGACCGTTGGCATCATCACTGTGTTTATTGTGTTTAGTTGATTGGTTTAGTAAAGTGAGAGAGAGACAGTTGGCACCATCACTGTGTTTATTGTGTTTAGTTGATTGGTTTAGTAAAGTGAGAGAGAGACAGTTGGCACCATCACTGTGTTTATTGTGTTTAGTTGATTGGTTTAGTAAAGTGAGAGAGAGACAATTGGCATCATCACTGTGTTTATTGTGTTTAGTTGATTGGCTTAGTAAAGAGAGAGACAGTTGGCATCATCACTGTGTTTATTGTGTTTAGTTGATTGGTTTAGTAAAGTGAGAGAGAGACAATTGGCATCATCACTGTGTTTATTGTGTTTAGTTGATTGGTTTAGTAAAGTGAGAGAGAGACAGTTGGCACCATCACTGTGTTTATTGTGTTTAGTTGATTGGTTTAGTAAAGTGAGAGAGAGACAATTGGCATCATCACTGTGTTTATTGTGTTTAGTTGATTGGCTTAGTAAAGTGAGAGACAGTTGGCATCATCACTGTGTTTATTGTGTTTAGCTGATTGGTTTAGTAAAGTGAGAGAGAGACAATTGGCATCATCACTGTGTTTATTGTGTTTAGTTGATTGGTTTAGTAAAGTGAGAGAGAGACAGTTGGCATCATCACTGTGTTTATTGTGTTTAGTTGATTGGTTTAGTAAAGTGAGAGAGAGACAGTTGGCACCATCACTGTGTTTATTGTGTTTAGTTGATTGGTTTAGTAAAGTGAGAGAGAGACAATTGGCATCATCACTGTGTTTATTGTGTTTAGTTGATTGGCTTAGTAAAGAGAGAGACCGTTGGCATCATCACTGTGTTTATTGTGTTTAGTTGATTGGTTTAGTAAAGTGAGAGAGAGACAATTGGCATCATCACTGTGTTTATTGTGTTTAGTTGATTGGTTTAGTAAAGTGAGAGAGAGACAGTTGGCACCATCACTGTGTTTATTGTGTTTAGTTGATTGGTTTAGTAAAGTGAGAGAGAGACAATTGGCATCATCACTGTGTTTATTGTGTTTAGTTGATTGGTTTAGTAAAGTGAGAGAGAGACAATTGGCATCATCACTGTGTTTATTGTGTTTAGTTGATTGGCTTAGTAAAGAGAGAGACCGTTGGCATCATCACTGTGTTTATTGTGTTTAGTTGATTGGCTTAGTAAAGAGAGAGAGAGAGACAGTTGGCACCATCACTGTGTTTATTGTGTTTAGTTGATTGGTTTAGTAAAGAGAGAGACAGTTGGCATCATCATTGTGTTTATTGTGTTTAGTTGATTGGCTTAGTAAAGAGAAAGACCGTTGGCATCATCACTGGATTTTTTGTGCTTAGTTGATTGGCTTAGTAAAGTGAGAGAGAGACAGTTGGCACCATCACTGTGTTTATTGTTTAGTTGATTGGTTTAGTAAAGTGAGAGAGAGACAGTTGGCACCATCACTGTGTTTATTGTGTTTAGTTGATTGGTTTAGTAAAGTGATAGAGAGACAGTTGGCACCATCACTGTGTTTATTGTGTTTAGTTGATTGGCTTAGTAAAGAGAGAGACAGTTGGCACCATCACTGTGTTTATTGTGCTTAGTTGATTGGCTTAGTAAAGAGAGAGACAGTTGGCATCATCATTGTGTTTATTGTGTTTAGTTGATTGGTTTAGTAAAGTGAGAGAGAGTTGGTATAAACTAAAAATAAACTTTAAAAAACGATGACGTCAATGGCGCAAAGTGCTTTTCATCATTGTTCCTAATGAAGTCATTAATTGCATTATGTTACGCTTTAAAAAAAAATTCCAATCGATACAGAGGTGAGTAAGTAAGTGATTACGATTGTGCTTGTAGTATATGTGGAATGGGTGCACTGGTAGATTAGGCCTTGACTTCAACGGATTGAATTGAAAGAAACAGTTTAGATCTATATACTGTACAGTGTAGGCTCTTCTTCTTCTTCTTCTTCTGCTTCTTCTGTTAAAAGGCCCACGATCACCGAGCTGACCATTCTGGCCCCTTTCTTGGTTTATTGAACATCTAGATCTACTCTGGCCCTGCCAGAGTATTGTAGAATGTACTCAGCCAGAGTAGCGATTGTGTAAAAAGCAAATGAGCGTCTGCACAGCTTGGGGGCGCGCATGCGCACGCGCGCGTGTGCGTGTGAGTGTGAGTGTTTGTTATTTACTGTTTCATCCTTTTAGTATTCATTTATGTTGTGATTGTAAGCGATTAGGGCTTCCTAAATGTTCGTCATCATCATCATTATTATTATTATTATTATTATTATTATTAGTAGTAGTAGTAGTAGTAGTAGTAGTAGTAGTAGTAGTAGTAGTAGTACTTACAGTAGTAGCAGCAGCAGCAGCAGCAGCAGCAGCAGCAGCAGCAGTAGTAGTAGTAGTAGTAGTAGTAGTAGTAGTAGTAGTAGTAGTAGTAGTAGTAGTAGTAGTAGTAGCAGCAGCAGTAGTAGTAGTAGTAGTAGTAGTAGTAGTAGTAGCAGCCTAGTAGTAGTAGCAGTAGTAGCAGCAGCAGCAGCAGCAGCAGTAGTAGTAGTAGTAGTAGTAGTAGTAGTAGTAGTAGTAGTAGTAGTAGTAGTAGTAGTAGTAGTAGTAGTAGTAGTAGTAGTAGTAGTAGTAGTAGTAGTAGTAGTAGTAGTAGTAGCAGCAGTAGCAGTAGCAGCAGTAGTAGTAGTAGTAGTAGTAGTCAGTGGAAAACCCAGGTTTGGTCATAACATGCCCCTCACCTATAGAAGACGACCCACTTGTCCAATTATAGTCGTAAAGATATCCAACTGTTACATTTGTGAGGCATTAATGAATCTGATGAAATCCTGCAAGTTTCCTTCACTATATTCGTAGTCACACACACACGACTCTTACGAAATGTCAGTGTTTGTTTATTGCATGTCTTTTTTTCTTTGTTGTTGTTGTTAATGTACCCTGGCTAAAAGACGCCAGGGTTCATCCCAACAGCTGAAGCACCTGAACACTATGGTTCAAATACATCAGCTACGGATGAGAATATTACGTGTGTCACCGGTTTTTTTTATTACCCCACCACATGGGCAGCCGCACTACGTCTTCTGGGGACGTTATCAGATATGTGTATTGGGGTCTTCTTGAATATAGCTAGGAAAATACATTGTTATAGGATTTCATAATAATCGTTTTAGACAGCAGTATTTCACCAGAATCATGCTTCACAGACGTCGTCACAGCTGGGTGGTCGTATCACTGAAATTGTATGTTTGAGTTGGTCCATTAACCCCGCAAACCAGGTCAGAGGGCAATCAACATTCGAGCACGGGCAATGCTATTTTAAAGACCCACCAGATCGCGTGTCAAAATCACGGGTTGCACGTGTTTTCCCTCTTATAGCTGGAAAGAAATCTTGTTTTGACCAGGTCTCACTACCATACAAATGCCCCCAAATTCAAAGCGATACATCATTTTAAAGAGCAGCCTCAATTTGAACATAGGAACATTTCTATGTGGGGTCACAGCTACAAAAAAAAAGGGACTTAATCGTGGCGCGTCTGTGTATCCACCAGAGCCGGCTGGATTAAGTCCCTTGGTTTTTTCTGGGTCGGTGTGGCCCGCATTCAGACTTACCTTGTATGCGATCGAGGCTGCTCTTTAAAGTGATGCCTCGTTTTCCTGACTTACCTCGTATACGATCGAGGCTGCTCTTTAAAGTGATGCCTCGTTTTCAACTTGTATGGGAGCAACACTTGGTCAAAATAAGATTTCTTACCAGCTATAAGAGGGAAAACACGTGCAAACCGTGATTTTGACACGTGACGTACTAGGTCTTTAATCAACTCCAACAAGTTAAAACACAACTTGCACGGGAAACAGCCCTCACGGAGAGAAAAAACACAGATGTGAAAAGTGAATTGCTTGAAGCAGAATAGGCTGAGTTGTTTCTGTCCCTCTCATATTTCTGATTACCAAGCCAAGGTGAGAGTGGTGGAGAGAAACGCAGTCTGTGATGGCGACACCCCCGTCAGAGTATTTCCAGTTTTTCATAGCAAGGGCAAGCATTCACCAGTTTTGCAAAGCAACAGAGGGCGACCGTCTTGTGTTGTA
>CM065680.1:98394689-98402869 GCA_017654935.2 Phymorhynchus buccinoides
GACATTTAAGTATCTTCATGCATTGCTTTGTAGCTGCTTATCAAGGTTTTCTTTCAAATACCTTATTTATCATTACGTATATATTTTATGGTCAACAACTGTTAAGCACACTAAACCTAAAAGTGAAATGCCCGTTTGATCGAAATGTGCACTATATGAGAGAATTCTATTATTTTTAAATTAAGATTTCATTTACAGGATCTGAAACTAAAGACGCTCGACAATAGTTGCAAGCAATAACAACTTTGACAAGTTCGAATAATAAAGTGTAATCCTTTACGGTTTATATTCTGTACGCTATTAGATTTCAAGATATCTCTGGTTTGAATGTGCTGGTTTTGTCTTTAACGAAGTGTTTTAACAATTTTACTCTATACAAAAAAAGTAAAATGCTTCTATTAAAGACCCTTTCTTCCAACATTCTGTTGATTTAAAGAAATGTACATGCTAATCAGCAATTTAGAAACGTAATGTATCTTTGTTCTATATTTTGGTTTGAAAGGGGTTATAGATTGGTAATTAGAAACTGTCATCATTTACATAGAATAATGAAATGGAAATGGAATGTTGTATTTTGTTCTTCAGTCACGATTATGTCAGTGCACTGTGTCTAAATTCAACAATAAAATGTTTGTTTATTTCTGTGGTTTTGCTCAACCTTTGAATGTAACGGTTCACGTATGTACCAATGGACTGCAAATACAGTGTTGTGTTACATCATATGAGTTATATGATGTGTAGTGACTTCAGATTAGTTATTATGTACAAGTTTGCACGTACACTTACGCACGCTCGCTCGCAGGCAGGCACATACACACACACACACACACACACACACACACACACACACACACACACACACACACACACACACACACACACACACACACACACACACACACACACACACACACACATACAGGGGGGGTCAATGCTATTTATTCCTTTCATCACTAATAGGGTGCTGAAAATACGAGTCAGATAAACACATTTGGATCCCATAGCCAAATGCATTAACCGGGTATGAAAACTTAACAAATAATCCATTTGTCAGAATAGTACAAAGTTTTTGCCAGGAAAAAACTAATTTGCAAAATATACACTACACAAATTAATTTGCCAGAGTAGTACAAACGTTTTGCCAGCAAAAAGCTAATTTGCAAAATATAAAACAAATTAAGGGCCAATTGCGAATGGTTGAATATTCAATAACAAAAAACAGAATAGAATGCCAACAAGTCTGAGTGAAACATGCAATAATACAGTGCAAACATATCGTGAGGTTACAAACAAAAGCATCGTTGGTCAGTAGGCCTACTCTCACGCTGTAATGCAAAGGGGACTCAAGATCTCGCAAATTTACATTTTAAAACAATCGCAACAGCATGCAAAACTACGCAGAGTGGGCCGAAGAAACATTTCTGACTCGGGCACAAGCTGTGAACATTTTATACCGAGTTTTGCACCACAATTGTTTACTGAAGTGGATACATGAGTTGCCGAAAAGAGACGCCATTTTGGACGGGTTGGGTGGAGGCCACTCAAGAGTGGTTGAAGCTTTTTCTTCTTTGTATTGCAGCAAAAACAATTGAGCTATTGCCTTTGCTGTGAGCAAAACTCCTTTTGGTAAACTGTATAAAATAGCTTTTAAACAAAATACTAAATAAAGGTTTGTATTGTGGAAATATCGTGCAAGCGATTTGGTCTGACTCAGGCAGCCATTAGGGACAAAAATAAAGAATCTGACTTCCAGCACCTCCGCCAAGGAGGAATCGCCGAATTGATGGTTTGATTTCTATTGAGTGTGTTTTCCTGGTAGACTATGGTGACCTCAACATGTTTCTTGCAAGAACTCATCCATCAGGGTGTCCCTTTAAGGGTTTCTGGCTAAAAGGGCCGACCCACTGCATACGATTCAATCCAACTGCAGTCTGATTCAGTCGTTCGCAGTGGGTTTTCAGAGTACGGTCAACAGTGTTCAGATCAGTGAGTACTTCCTTGTTGGAGGTTTGCTCTTCAGGTTCAAAGCCTAAAGGGCAGACTCGCTTGTCCAACCACGGCCATCCAACTGTGGCATGTGTGAGCTGTGATTCTCGTGAAATGCTACATTCTACACTAAGAAAGAAAGGTAAGAAATCTGGTCTTGACCATGTGTGACTCCCATACAAATGCCCCCAAATTCAAAATGAGATACTTTGAAGAGCAGCCTCAATTTGAATTTGGGGGAATGTGTATGTGGGTCACACCTACCCAGAAAAAACAAGGGACTTAATCTCGCTGGGCGATAGTATAGGGCGAATCATACAAATTACTACAGGGATACTTCACTTTTGGTACGATGTGACGAAAATTTTAAGGCAAATATTTTTCAAGATAATCTTCTATTTTAGAGGATGACACACACTGTTCGACTATGTGTCCCCTTTGTTAAACTAACTGAAAAGTAGAGAACCACGAGACACGCACGCGCACTTTCCTGGAATTTTATTGGATTACGAGATCAACCTCGTGAATGAGCTATCCGCCCTCTCCCTTCACAATCTTATAGAGTCCGTTATTTTTGTGTTATTGTAACCAGGGAAACAGCGCGGGACAGCGTGTGTCATCCTCTAAATTAAAAACACATTTCACAAAACATTCGCCTTCAAATCATAGTTTTGAGAACATCGTACCAAAAGGGAAGTATGATTTCAATTTCGCCCCAGAGTACAATGGTTCTTAAACACAGCAAACCAGGTCAGAGGGCAATATGCATAGCCAAATCAACATTAAACCTGGGGGCGAACGTGAAAATTAGTAGCTGCCGGCAGCTCCCTATAAATATCCCCATCCCAGTCCAGAAATAGGACATTTTTATTTTGTTTCCTGCATCTTATATTTTTCTACTGGACCCAAGCAAATTCAAGTAGACTATGTGTGATAGCTGATTTTTGTCTTTGCTTTTCTTTTGTTTTCTCTTCTGATTCTTTTTCTTTGGTCACCCCCTAAAGTGTGTGCATTTACTTCTATAAAAACAAGCGCGGATTCGCAATCGTTTGTGGCACGCGACTATTTCAACTAGGGGAAGACGGGGTAAAAAGCGCATGGGCGGGTAAGAAGCCCACCCCAATTATCTCATGAAATAAAGAAAATTTCAGTCCAATTTGCCCATGAGACGAATGCTAGACATTAACGCTCGTCTCATGGGCAAAATGAGACTGAAATTTGCTTCATTTCATGAGATAATTGGGGTGGGCTTCTTACCCGCTCATGCGCTTTTTACCCCGTCTTCCCCTACAAACAAGGGCATCGCCGAGCGGCAGAATTCTTAAATTTTTGTTCAAACACTTTCACTCCACAAGACTGCAGCCCAGCGGTCTATTTTTACCACTCCAATCATTACATACACTGAGTCGCCTCCCCTGGCTTTTCAATCATTTTAATCTGTAAACCAGAATGGTATCTCTGCAACATTTCGTAACTTTTTATATCTTTGGGAAAACATTTAAAACTATTTATCCTACTTATGCTCATCGAAAGAAGCACCGCATACTCGTCGTGTCTGTTGCAGTGTCTGTATTACGTATGTTTATTATTTTGTACGCTTTAAAATGAAGATTCATGTGCTCTGTTCAGTATACAATTCTTTCCATACCTAAGGACTGTAGATATGACAACTGAAACGTTTCTTTATGCCCAATTTTTTTTCTGTCTGTACTTTTCTTTCTCTTTTACAATATGTACGACAATTTTGGACCGACTGACAGACCGACAGACCGACAAAGTGAGTTATAGGTTTGTGGGCCTGTATTCACGTTGAGATAGCATGAGACTTAGCATCATGCTAACTTAGAAGCTCTTCCAAAAGTCCTATTAAATCCTACAGGACATTGGAGGAGCTTCTAAGTTAGCATCATGCTAAGTCTCATGCTATCTCAACGTGAATACAGGCCCAGGCCACCACCACAGAAGAAGAAGGAATCATGGGCGTGCGCAACGCTATTTTACTAAACTCGGACAGGTTTACACAATTTGCACGTGAAAAAGGCCTCACGGAGAAAGAACAACATCCAAAACACACAGATGTGAAAAGTGAGTTGTTTAAACAGAAAAGGCAGGGTTGTTTCTTTAGCTCTCACATTGTACGATTATCAGACCAAGGCGACGGCAGCTGAGCTCATTTCCCTCTCACATTTGAGATTACCAAAGCGAAGGTAGGTGAGTGAAACGCAGTCTGTGATGGCGGAATCCCCGCAAGAGGAGGCCCTGTTTTACACGGCAAGGATAAACCTTGGCGGAGGAAGAAGAATACAGGGCAGCCCTCTGGTGCTGTATGGGGATTGTCTTTACCATTTAAAATGGGCCTGCCCTAGTAAAGGAGACCTGTGGAAATGCATAACTGATGATTGCCCTGCAACAGTGTACACAACCACGACCCAACCCCCAAAGTGTCACAGCCCCAAGGATGAACATACTCATCAGACGAAACACGAGGTCGATCGGCTAGCCTTCCCCACACTACCGGAGGCCGATCAACCTGCACAGGCAGCGCATGCACATCAACCAGGGCAGGCGAATCAACCAGGGCAGGCGAATCAACCAACGCAGGTACATCAACCAGGGCAGGCGAATCAACCAGGGCAGGTACATCAACCACTGCTGGCAAATCAACCACCACCAGCAAATCAACCAGCGCATGCACATCAACCAGGGCAGGCGAATCAACCAACGCAGGTACATCAACCACTGCTGGCAAATCAACCACCACCGGCAAATCAACCACCACCAGCAAATCAACCACCACCTGCGCATCAACCAGCGCAGGTACATCAACCACTAGCGGTACACCAACCAGCGCAGCAACATCAACCAGTGCAGGCAAACCAAGCAGTGCAGGCAAATCAACCAGTGCAGGTAGCTCAACCAGCACAGCCAAATCAACCAGCACAGCCAAATCAACCACCACAGCCAAATCAACCAGGGAAACCCTAGGTAAGCATTTCTTATCTTCTGTTATTATGTTCACTACCCTTACAGCCATGGCTAACGTGGAAAGTGTTTAAAGACCCACCACATCAAGTGTCAAAATCATGGGTTTCACGTGTCTTCCCTCTTAAAGGTGGACCCTGACGGATGAGTTTTTTGCAAGAAACACGCCGAGATCGCCATGAAAACATCATTTACAGAGATCGCAACACTAACTTTGCTCTGGTTTCCTAGAAATCAAACCGTCAAATCGGTGATTCATCCTTGGCGGAGGCACTGGAAGTCAAATTCTTTCACTGAAAGAGAATGCGTGTGCCGTCTCTTTTGTAATGGCGACCAAATTGTTTGCACGATTTTTTCGCAATACATGCCTGTATTTTAAAAAAAATTATGCAGTTTATCTAAACGAGTTTCACTCATAACAAAGGAAATACCTTCAATTTTTCTATGGGAGTCAGACTTGGTCAAAACAAGATTTCTTTCCAGTTATAAGAGGCAAAACACGTGAAACCCGTGATTTTGACACGTGACCTGGTGGATCTTTAAGAATGAAATTTATCCCATAGAATTACAGGCGGCATCGTTCTATTCATTCACTTCAGTATTTAATGCAAGACGAGCAATGTCTTCATAATCGTGGCATATACACTACTCACAAAAAGTTAAGGATCACTATGAGAAAACAGGTGCGCAATAAACTCCGTTCGCTCCTGTTATTTATTTCTCAGTCAAGCCAAATTGTTATGAATTCTTGTTCAGCTGTAAGTGGGCGATGTTGTGTTAGTGGAAACATTGCACGTGATTCTCTATTACTGAGCTTGGCAGCAAAAGAAAAAGCGGAAACTTGCGAAAAAGGACCTTGTTTTGGATCGTTCTGCATGAACACATTGCACAAGCCAGATGGAAAAACCATTATGCACGTGCAAGCACTGCTGTTTATGTGTGAGATGCTGTCTCTTGCTTGGCTTTATAAGAAGACATACCACCAGTATTAGGCCTGATTTGACAATGCCTCCACGACGAAAATTGAGCGAGTTGGATAGGGGACGAGCTGTTGCATGGTTCCAAGATGGTGTTCCCAAGCGAGAAGTGGCCAGGCGACTTCAGGTGTCCATCTCGGTCATTGTCAGACTGATTCAACGCTTCACAGCCACTGGGAGGGTCCATGAAAGACGCAGATCTGGTCGACCGAAGAAGACAACTCCACGTGAAGATCGTCTCATTGAACGACAAGCCCTGCAGACAAGAACAGCCTCTTCCAGCATCATTCGAAGGCAGCTGAGGGTGGCTACTAACATCAACATCAGCCAGCAGACCATACGGAACCGCCTTCATGGGTTTAACCTCCGTTCTCGTCGCCCAGCTGTACGGCCACGCTTAACTCCAGCCCATAGGGCAGCACGCCGCGCCTTCTGCAGACGTCACGTGAGGTGGACACGTCAGCAATGGTCCCAGGTCCTGTTCAGTGATGAATCACGCTTCACCCTGAACCACAACGACGGCCGACTGAGGGTCTGGAGGCGCCCAGGGGAACGCTTTATTGACGCCACTGTCCAAGAAAAGGTGGCCTTTGGTGGAGGTTCTGTAATGGTCTGGGGGGCCTTCAGCCTTCACCACAGAACACCCTTGTATCATGTACAGGGTAACCTGACTGGCCTCCGATACCGGGATGAGATCCTTCGACCGCTGGCTGTGCCTACACTGCAGCAGATGGGACCGCCGGCTGTCTACCAGGATGACAACGCTCGCCCCCACAGGGCAAGGGTGGTCAACGACTTCCTGCAGCAGTCTGGAGTCAACAGAATGGAGTGGCCAGCATGCAGTCCCGATCTCAACCCGATTGAGAACCTCTGGGATGAGCTGGATCGCAAAGTGAGGAGCAACCACCCCCCTCCCAGGGATGCCCAGCACCTCTACCAGATGCTGCAGGCTGAGTGGCAGGCGCTTCCACAGAGGATCTTCACCACCCTGGTCAACTCCATGAGGACTCGCTGCGTCGAGTGCCAGAACAGCCATGGCGGATACACGCATTACTGAACTTTTGGGAGCATCAGAATGCCCTGTCTTGTGATTTCAATGACTTTGGGAAATCAAATTTCGATACACTTTGATCAAATGTACAGACCAAACGATTGCTCGAAATTGAAGGCAATTGTGTATCGTTATCACTAAAGCATTGAATTAAATGTTGGCCAAAATTCAACGCATTGGCTTTCTTATTTGGAAAGTTATGAATTAGTTTGCAAGTGATCCTTAACTTTTTGTGGATAGCTTATATTCAGTACGCCAATAAGTGTGGTTGATGTAATTATGCTTATAGACTATTTCATTACATATCCGCTAGGCCATGGCAGTAGAACCCAGGTGTCAAGGGTGGGGCCTGTTCAGCGCACACTGCACTCCATCTAAAAACTCGATTGCGCAGGATATATATAGGGTTACGTTCAGTAACCAAGAAGTGTGTAAGAGAGCCACGAGGCCAATATCAGCCTAGACTACTACTACTACTACTACTACTACTACTACTACTACTACTACTACTACTACTGGTTACTACTAGGGGAAGACGGGGTAAAAAGCGCATGGGCGGGTAAGAAGCCCACCCCAATTATCTCATGAAATAAAGAAAATGTCAGTCAAATTTGCCCATGAGACGAATGCTAGACATTAACGCTCGTCTCATGGGCAAAATGAGACTGAAATTTGCTTCATTTCATGAGATAATTGGGGTGGGCTTCTTACCCGCCCATGCGCTTTTTACCCCGTCTTCCCCTACTACTACTACTACTACTACTACTACTACTACTACTACTACTACTACTACTACTACTACTACTACTACTACTACTACTACTACTACTACTACTACTACTACTACTACTACTACTACTACTACTACTACTACTACTACTACTACTACTACTACTACTACTACTACTACTACTACTACTACTACTACTACTACTACTACTACTACTACTACTACTACTACTACTACTACTACTACTACTACTACTACTAGGCTACTATTACTGCTGCTACTACTACTGCTGCTGCTGCTGCTGCTGCTGCTGCTGCTGCTGCTGCTGCTGCTGCTACTACTACTACTACTACTACTACTACTACTACTACTACTACTACTACTACTACTACTACTACTACTACTACTACTACTACTACTACTGCTACCATTAACATGAGGGCAGTGTCTTTTG
>CM065680.1:98403369-98415869 GCA_017654935.2 Phymorhynchus buccinoides
AGAGGTCTTTCTATTTCAATGCTCTTTTTAAATAATGTGATATAAAAGATGATGCAAAGCTGCAATATTATGAGAAGGACTTTGCATTTTTCTACCCAAAGAAATACCTATAGCGAAAAACTTGACGCACTACGAAACGTTCTGCCAACCGCGCGCACATTCGCGCACTTTGCACAATGAGACAATGAAGTTTTATAAGTACGCAAAGTGTGCATGTGTTCATGCCTCTCTCTCTCCTCTCGCTCTCTCTCTCTCTCTCTCTCTCATGCTCTCTCTACTTCCTCCGTCTCTCTGTCTTAATTCTCTCTCTCCTCTCTCCCTCTCTCATTATGCCCATTTTGTTTGGTATTCGTTTGTTTAACCTGTTTATTTGAGCCCCTCCCTTACCTACTATGGTTACGACAACCTGTGGAATGTATATATGGAAAAATCCCCAACTACCAACTATAGCACGTGTCGCATTCTTTTAAGAGACACATTTATTACCATACAAACACCGCTTAGACAAGCTCTAAATAACGATCAGATGTATCTCACTGCCATATCTATTGGTGTTGCAAAACACGACTTACTAAAATAGTTGTGTGCCTCATAACAATTCTACAACAAGTAATTAAGTGTCATCATGCTATGCAGTTAGATTATGAGCCATACTGCTACAATACGTTTTGCTTCGTGTACGCCGCGGATTAAGTAACTCTGTGAAGTATTTTGCTTTCGTGTGTTCTCCCGGGTTCTTGTGTGGGGTGGTGGTGTGTAGTGTGTGTGTTGTGGTGTGTGTCGTGGTCTGATGATATTTGAAGTTCTCGTTAAATGATGTTTGTAATTTTGCTTGTATCTTTGAATAAACAATGGTTTTCTCCCCATTTTCGTGCTATTTGCAATTGTTTCTTGTTTTCTTGTTATCTTGATAGTCAGGTTTCTTTCTTATTCCTCCATGGAGGGCTTGGTCTGGTAAAGAAGCGAAAGCTTATTTTGTTTATACTCATTAACAAAACATTCGTATTCGCTATTCGTATTATCTCGTCTTTCTCTCTTCTCTCTCTCCCTGCTTCTCTTCTCATCTCTACCTCTCTCTCTCGCTCTCTCTCTGCATCTCTCTTATCCATATTCCCCCTGTTTTTGGGGGTCTTCTTATTTTAAACATTAAAAATGTGTTATTTATTCTGATACAACTTAGTCATTGTCTCAGAATTGTTTCCTTTTTTCGTACTCCAATTTTAAAACCACCAATTCAAGTTCCACCATTGTTAATGGATCCATGTTTGCTTTGATTCCATTTTTGATTCTTTTTCAATTATTTCAATAAACTTCTGCTGCACCATATTTTGTTCCTTTTTTCTTTTGCTGATGTTTATGATCAAGATGGTCTTTCCCGATGCATGGTATGAGTTGTTGTGATAGTAGTGGATGTGCGGTTGAGGGGTGCGAAGGTGCAAAGAAGCTATTGTAGCTATACGTTTTGTGTTTTACCCCCAACTTAAAACATGCGAATTCGTATTCTCTCTTCTCTCTCTCTCTCTCTCTCTCTCTCTCTCTCTCTCTTTCTCTCGTCTCTTTCTCTCTCTCTCTCCTCTCTCTTCTCTCTCTCCTCTCGCTACTATCTCTCCCCTCCCCCCCTCTCTCTCTCTCTCTCTCTCTCTTCTCTATCGTATCTCTCCCCCTTCCTCTTCTTCTCTCTCTCTCTCCTTCTCTCTCTATCTCCCCCCCCCTCTCTCTTCTCTCTCCTATCTCTCTCTCTTCTCTTCTCTCTCCTCTTCTCTCTTCTCTCTTCTCTCATCTCTCTCTCTCTAATATAACTAATTCATTTTTCGAAATTCAAACCAGTTCTTTACCATCAGGCGAGACGTTTTAAGAGTCTGATATTCTCCCTTGCAACTTAGCATAGACTTAAAATGTAACAAAGCGAAGGTTTATGCACCAAAATAGTACTGGAAACAGGGCGCTTTTCGCCACCTTGTTGTTTTCCTCTTGTGTACAGATATAATATTCAACTTTCCTAAGTTGAATTTTTGGATATGAGAAAGTGAACACACGAATGATGTATCATCCAAAGACCCCTGTTGGATTTTGTTTAAGTCAATTACTCTATTCCGTGACGGTTCCTTCTTTGAACTACGAATCGCATAATTATCATAAACAGAAAAAAATAAGTTATCTATCCAATTTTTGGAAATCATTTTTATAAATAAATAAATAATAAACGGCTTATTTATATAGCTGCTTTTTTATCGAGCACAAAGCGCTTTGGACATGATCAGTATTGACTAGCGCTCAACACACGCCACACACCGCACACACAGACACACCACGCAAAAACCAGACACGCACGCACGTACGTGACACGCACGAGCCCGTGAACGCGCTTTTGCACACAAACATACACCACACATTTCATCAAACACACAGGAAAACACCATTATGACTGAAGACGCAGCACGAAACTTTACTTCTTAAGTAATTATTCACGTGTTAAAAACACGCGCCCACACGCACTGCAACACACATCACTACAACAACACCCACGCGCACTCACATACACAAAAGCAACTCACGGGTACTCACCACATAACAGGACACATACTCACAACACTCTTTCCCCCCCCCACTTTATGAGTGACAGTACATTATGAGTCCTTGTCCTGAGTAGTCTTTAAAATGTAGTAAACAAATGCCTCGTAGTATGAATGTGAAAAATTGCCAAATGATTTATCTCTCTGTTTCTGTTGTCCGTCAGGTGAAAATTCATCTCCCCCATTCCCCGCCCTGAGCCCGTGTTCCCGTTGCGGTTTGTTATGTCTGATCAATAAAGTTCGTTGGTTTTTGTGATTTGATGCTTTTTCTTCAACATGCATTTCTGTTTTCTTAATTTCTTCTTGTTTGCTTATTTCTGGTTAGTTTGCATCCAGGGTACTGAGTGGAAAAAAAACCTGTATCTAAATTAGCTTATCCTGGAAAATAAATAAAACATTTCGTTTTGTTTCGCTCGTTCTCTCTCTCCTCTCTCTCTCTCTTCGCTCTCTCTTTCTCTCTCTCTTCTCATCTCTCTCCTCACACACCACGACGGACCACACATACTCCGCCGACGTGCACACACACACTCTGCTGCGCGCACGCGCACGCTACGCCACTGCACACAGCACACACCACATACACACCACACACACACACACATACACACACACAAACACAACACACACACACACATCACACATACACACACACACACCACACATCACACCACAATGTTATGAGGGCAGGATGAAAAAAAAAGCTTTTGTTCAAACTATTCTTTAAAACCCTCTAATAAAAGATGATTTTGACAGTCGAAACTATGACTTCACCACACACACACACACACACCCCACACCCCCACAACACACACACAGACACAACCACACACAATCACTCACTCACAAGTACTTTAAGCATTCACGCGCAAACTAAAATCACGATGAATCATATTATGGTTGTTTTCTCAACAGTAAACCACCCGTAGGTGGGGGGCTGCAGAAACAAGAAGGAATCTGTGTGCAAAGAAGGACTGTATGCGATGACAAAACAGGAAAGATGCAGTGTGTGTCCGGTTAGTAAGGCATGTCGGTTTGCACAGCACGACATAGCGTGATAGGAATGATTGTTCTTCCCTTCGGACGTCAGTGCTTTTTCACCTTCACTTTCTTTTTAGAAACAGCGTCTTTACCTTCACTGCCAATGTCGCATTATCAACACAATGTTTAAACAACCCATGTCACTAAAAGGCATTCAAATCTAGGGCTGGTTTTTTTTATCCAAAGACCCTATTTTTGTTCTTAAATTTGGGAGGTACAGGATAAGGCCCGAATTTTAGCCGCTTTGTCACAGTATGAATTCCCAGTATTGATTGTTTTAGGTTTTTTTCTCTACACAGTTAAGTTTAATGGTATTTTGGGGTGAAAATTGGCTGGGGTGAATAGGGTTAAACCAAGGCTCATTCGTAAAAAGTAGCTCCCTCACCTTCTGGAAGTATTGTGCTTGTAACTTCCTCTAATCTGCCACTCTCTTTGAACTCTGCCTGTTCACCCGTTGTGGTTCTCTAATCGAGCTATATTTCTGAATTGGCCCATTCTCTATTGCCTTTATTAAAAAAAATCAATATTCCAAATCGATTTGTCGCCTCTTCTTGACGTGTAATCCGAAATCGGAATGTGTCGGTCTGAATGCAACGGTAGAGACCAATGGAAAACTGCAATACCCACGTAACAACATACGTACCTACCAACTATGGCCAGGCCTCTGTTTTTGTGTCGAGCGCAGAATGGTTAATGAAGTTAAGAAGATTAGCCTTTTTATTTGCAAAAACCTTTACGGTTTTTTTGGTCTCTCTTTCTTATCGGGCATCCCTTTCTCGTGTGTTTTTTAATTTAAGATGGTGTTGTTACATAACAAAAGATCTGTGCAGGCATATATCTGTTACATTGTGATTATATGTTAGTTTTTGAACGTTTTTAGTTCAAACACATAAATCGCCAGATTCGCACATACTCCTTCCGATGTGCTCATACGGGACAATAAGGGAAAAACTGTACGTGCGAGCACGCACGCACACACACATCACACACACACTCACCACACACACTACACACACACCACACACACACCAACACACACACACGCACCACACACACAGACACATTCACCACACACACACACACACACACACACACACACCATAACACATATACATGACGCCAGGATTGAAACAAAGTTATTGCTTTAAGCCTATTCCTTTTACTTCCGTAATTTAAAGATCATTTTGACTTGACTTGACTTGACTGTTGACACACACACGACACACACAACACACAACATCACGCACACACACACACTGACACATTCACTACCACACATCACACACACACTACAACACACCCACACACACACACATCATACACTTATATACATGATCGACTAGGTTATGAAAAAACGTTTCTTGTTTTTTTCCAGCTTGATTTTACCTGTTTATCGTCATTTAAAGATCATTTTTGATCTTGATCTTTGCTTGACTTGACTTGACACACAACTACACACACACACACACCACAGACACACACACACACACACACACGCACACGCACTACGCACACAATACACCATTTCGCATTGGTCAAACGGGAATTGCACTATAAGCTTGGAACATTCAGATGTTGAGAAAAGACTGGCCATGTCTTTTTGCTATAGCTCTTGTCTGCTTTTGTTTAGGGCTTGTGATTGCTGGGTACTGGGAAAAACCTATACATATAAGGGTCAGCGACAATTAACAAAGATGGAATGGCATTTTAAACGTTTTGTATTAAAAGAACAAATGTTTGTAGCATGCGATTTCTTAGTAGCAACGCCTAAATGACGATGGGATGAGAGAGTTAGATGTCACAAAGACTTCGTTGATCCACTTCGCAGATCTTGGCCTAAAATTTTTGCACCACTTCCACTGGAAGGCGAAATGGATAAAAAAAGGCTGGAAGTGCTAAAGTAAGTAACAGCGCATTGAGTGAGTTCACAATGATCTCACCTGTAGGTAGGTGAAAAGGTGTAGGGAAGTTAAAACAACCCGGCTTCTAGTCAGCTGCGGAGGGTAATCACTATTTTCTGTATATCCAGGCTTTTTGGTGAGCACGTAAAACGTGTAAGTGTTTTATTAAACAATATCCCATACGAATAAGAGAGTGTTAGTACATTGTTTAACCGTCCAATGACGGATCTAATTCCGATTGAGCTGAGTTGTTACAATAACAATTGATAACCCTCAAGGCTGGTTTAGCAATGTTAATAAAATGGAACAATCTTGTTGAAAATCCTGGTTGTCGAAATATATTTTTTTCTACTGTTTAAGACCACAGTTTGATGTCCATACTAAGATGTGTTTCAAAACAGACTCATAACTGAACTGCTCCCAACCCAAAAATAAACGGTCTCTACGTAGAATAAAATCATCGATTCTTCAAAACTTAAAATTTCTTGGCAATCAGGAAGAGCAGACATATCCTTCACATGTTACATGATTGTGTTGTTCATTCAAAAGATTTTGGAATATGATGGATTTAAAAATATGCTTGGGAAGGGCACAAAATGTCCAACACTGTCAATTAATAATGCGAGATAGCACAGGAATTAAATTTGTTTGGGGGTTAAACCAGATACCAAGAAAATGATAAGTAATTGACCTTTATGATTTATATTAGCTACAATGTCATTATATTTATAAATGTAGGCCTTCAGGTGTCTCAGACCCGAGGATACATACCATACACGCCAACCGAAAAAATCCTAGTAATCACGATGAGAGAGCGAGAGAGAGAGAGACCCGAGAGAGTGCCGCGGAGGTTGAGGCTGACCGAGAGACGAATGAGAGAGAGAGAGCTGAGAGGATAACACATTAAAAATCCGTTTACGACCTACATAAAAGTTGTACCACAGTACGTGGTTCTTTATTTCTTGAAAAGTGAGTGAATCGAAACGCAAGACTGCACGATCCACACAAAGATTTTTATGCAAAACGGAACCGAGTGCGTTGACGGACAAGGTTGTAAGATATCTGCTGAGGTTCTAATGCTTGTGAGATGACTACATCTGAACGAAAGCCCATTATCTTCCTCGCCAGTTCTAACTTTTGTTCACGTAGACTAACAGTGTGCATAATTATCGAGGTTCATAGCACCCTACAAACCTCTACCCAGTAGTAGACATACACACTCAAGCCGAGCTTCCATTCACACACACACACGCACCACACGCATCGCATCACGCAGCCGTACGCACGAACACGCACACGCACACAACACCACAGACCACACACACTCCAGATAATTACTAAGAATCTTACTGCTGAGCGCTGAGCATAGATGTAAAACAAACATCAGTTTAGTCATCAGCTGCGTGATGAACTCTCTGCAATGCCCTGGTGACCAAAAACCCAATGAGTATAGTTGAAATCCTGAATCTGAATCTGAAATCTTAATGCTGCGATATTCAGATGGATTTAAGTGTGATGGTGGAGCAGCAAGTAAAGAAAAATTACCCAAACCAAACTGAAAGAACGCAACTTCTTGTGAAAAAGAAGAGGAAGCACTAAAAATAGAGATTCACGGAATCCACCATTAGCATCATAGCATTCATCATACATCATAGTCATACCTGCCTCATTCTCCATCAAATCATTAAAGAAAAATGCTTCAAATTATGTGGCATTATTGTATGCCCTGCGCTCATGCGCTGACCTCTAGTTTTGTCGGTTTCCATACTCGTCTATTGCCTTGGTGCGTTCGAAGTCAACAGTCATGAAATAGTGTGTTCTTCTGGGGAGCTGCAGATGGTGGTGGTGTTGTCCTCGGATGAGGACCTCACTCACGCTGGCTCTGCGACTGAGAGAATAGTGTCGTCAGTTAGGGGGGCTTAGTAGGTGATGTCCTGCGTACCAGGCTCCACTGAGCTCAACCGAATTGACTCAGCAGCAGTGCAGTGTCTCCTCGGTTGGTGCCTCCTGACGGCCTAACATAGACTCGCTCCCCTTGGACTGCTTGTCTCGAATTCTGCGACCTGAACAAGCCGGGTGTGTGGCTGCGAGTTTGGGACTCGGAATGAGCGGCGTGGGATGCAACCCACTGAACATCCCAGAAGATAAACCAGCCAAAAAGAGATCTCCCCGCGTTTCAATGTTCCAATTAGACCAATCTGGCTACCGTAGCGGTCCCCCAGGGACCAAGCCCCGACCGGCACAGCCCCAACCTTCTTAACCACTTTTTGCTGGGGAAGGAGTGATAGGTTTAGAATGTGAGGTTGTTGAGCTCCTGCTTGAAGTGTGACAAGCTAGCTATAGGAGCCTCTGCAGCAGACGCTGGGAGCGAGTTCCAAACCGGGGATGGTTCTAGGAAGAAAGCTGTATTTGAAACTGTTTGTGTTTTGATGGAACTGTCGGAATTTGTTCTTGTTGTTTGTTCTTGTACGAGCTGGCATGCTGGTCAGATACTGGTCGCTATTGATGTCCACAAGGTCGTTGATGATCTTACACAGCTTAGTGAGCTGGATCTTCTGCCTTCTTGATTCAAATGTCTCCCATCCTAGTTCATCCACTCGATTCCAGCATTGATTTATGTTGCTGCTGGTGTTGTGGTAGTGGTTGGTTGCGTACCTGGCTGCTCTGCATTGTACCATTTCAATCTTTGATATCTGGTCCTGGTGGTATGGATTCCAGACTGAGCAGCAATACTCTAGGTGGGGACGAACAGGGGTCTTGTAGGCGTTGGTGGTGTGGATTCCAGACTGAGCAGCATGAGTACTCTAGGTGGGGACGAACAGGGGTCTTGTAGGCACTGGCTTTTAGCTCGCTGTTGGAGGTCTCCAGATGTCGCCTCAACAAGCCTAGTACGCTGTTCGCCTTCTGTGATGCTAAGTCAACATGGTTCTTTCAACTGAGGTCGGATGACATGTGGACCCCAAGGTATTTCGCTGATGATGTCGGCCCCAGGATGTGCCCTGTTGAGTTTGTACGTGAACGAATTGGGAGCTCTGGATCTTGTTACTTTCATTATATTAACTGTATCTGGGTGAAAATTCATTCCCCATGTTTTCTTCCATTTCTCGAGTCGTTCAACGTCTTCGTGCAGGTTAATGCAGTCCTCACGAGTGTCTTGATCTCTCTATGAACGATGCAATCATCTGCAAACAGGCGGAGTGAGCTGTCTGGATGGTCAGGCAGGTCATTGATAAATATCAGGAATAGCACTAACTGGTCCCAGTACGGTTGAAACCGACATCAGAATCGGTCGCATATCAAAATAAACATCAATTGAGGATGAGCAGAATCATCCGCTTGTTGCATGCTTATAAGCACATACGATCAGATACACATTCGTGTAAATCATAATCTTTCACTTGATGATTTTTTTAAAAGAAAACACTCACAACACTCTACGCTGAAACAACGGTATTCCGAATGTTTACTTCTTGCTCTGATAAAATCTACCGAGGACTGAAAGTAAAACTGTCTATGTGTGCTTCAAGTTGCAAACATAATCACTAAATTTCTTTCTTGCCTTCTTTACTTTCTTCCTTTTTGTTTCTTGACTCTATTTATCTTTTGTTACAATATGTTTTTGTTGCGTCCGTTTCTTTCTTCTTCTGAAAAACAAGTGAACGGGAGAAACTAAGTCGTACAAGTAGACGTTTTGAGTCTGTCGATAATAGAAGAAGCTGAGACAGACTGCAACGTCAAAACAAGGGAATCTTAACGGTGATGATAATGATGATGATGGCGGTGGTGGTGGTATGATGATAACGATGATGATGATGATGATAGGTAGGTAGGGAGCAAACAAGCCGTAAATCTTTTTAAAATTAGTCCCATCTTTTATGTATTTTCTGGCAATTTTCCCTTTCGCTCAAGGTTGATGCAGCATAATAATTGAGGATGATGATAATGGTGATTGTGATGATGCCATACAGGGCCTGTCAACCTCCCACCTGAACAGAAATGTAGAACGAATCAAAACTGTAACAGCAGCAAATGTGCAAACGAGAAGTGTGTCTGTCGTAACAATCAAGTGTTGTCTTCTAAGGACAATACTTGCGGTAAGTGCCTCTATCTTCCTTCCTTTTTGTCTCCCTATCGTAACTCCATCTCTATATCATGTGTCTCTCTTTGTCTACATGTCCCCTCTCTCTCTCTCTCTCTCTCTCTCTCCTCTCTCTCTCTCCTCTCCTCTCTCTCTCTCTCTCTCTCTCTCTCTCTCTCTCTCTTTCTGTCTCTGTCTCTGTAAGCATGGTAATATACTTCGAGAAAAAAATGGTCAGACAAAACTCTTATCCGCAATATTTAACCCTTTCAACGCCAGCCATTTTTCAGCCTAAATTTTCCACTAAGCTTACCTGGGTAGAGAAAAGATTCTGTCTGTAATATTGGGGATTCCTCTGTGACATGCACAGAACAGGGCCTATCCTTACCTCCCAAAATTAAGAACATTACGGTAATTCTAATTGGATAACAGACCCTCATTTGGTGCCTTTTAGTGACATGGGTGTTAAATCATTGTGGTGCCAAGAGGCGACAGTGACGATGAAAGGGTTAATCATTAATAATGAATATAGACGAAGTACACGAGCACCAAGTCCTGGGAGAGATCATAGATGACGAGCTAGAATACCGGTAGATAAGTACAAGTCCAGTTTCACTTGTTCGGGTTCCTCAACATGGAATTCCTTTTTGGCTCACGTCGTTTATAAAAAACAAAGTGAGTCTATAGTATCGTACGTGTTCGGTTGTGTGTGTGTGTGTGTGTGTGTGTGTGTGTGTGTGTGTTGCGTCCGTGGCCCGACCTTTAACCTTGCACTGCAAACTTTAACGTTGTCGTTTTCTCTAAAAATATAAGGTGTTGGAGGGTTAAAGTTAGCAGGATATTTGATTTTGACGTGAGCCTTCAAGTCACGATGATCAAAGCAGTCAGATACATTGATAAAGGACACAAGAAAGACTATCATTTGTTGCAGAGATTACTGTTGTGCAAGGGGGGGATTGGTCACTATGTTTTTCTGAAAGCTTTGTCAATATGCTTTTCAATTTTACTTGTTTGCCAAAAATAAAAATAGGGTTCCACTATGTTACATGCGCATATATAAACATACATATAATTAAATTTTAAAGAAAGAGGGAAAGGGGTAGGGGTAATTGAATGAAAAATGGTGTTTTACGTCCTCTCGGTCATAGACACATATGGGACATTTTTAAATGCAAAGATGGTGGGAACAATACTGGCTACAATGCCCGGAGGCAGTGCAACACCAGTAAAGTCCCGAGTTTTTAAACAATATAGATAGGTGTAGCGGTAACCACGCCTCGGTTAAACCTCATCGGCTATTGAGACACTGAGGGTAGGGGTAATTTAATGCACAGAAATAATTTAATTTACACAGTAAAATAAAAATTCATTCTGTTCTCAGATGCACAAGTGTCTACATAACAGTATTATAGTAATACAAATCAGACGTGAGCCTTGAAGGCTTTGCCTCTTGTCTAACATTATGTTCTCCCCTTCCATCTCAAGATTGAAAAAAAAGACTTCTGGCAAAAATAATGCATAGACATCTTTGATGATCAGAGGGCAGCTACAGACTTTGTCCGACATGGCGGAATCACCAAAGTATTCTTCAAAACATGTCAGTTAGCACTATGCTTGTGTAAAACTGCCTTATGCACATGAACTCGCAGCAGAAACCCTTACAATAATGGGAAGCACAGAAATAAGTTGGAAATTAACGTCTCGATTCGTGTTTACAATTTTGCGCAAACTTAATTGCTTCGACACGCACTGGTAGTTTTCGCTCACCAATATCGCGACGATGATTTTCCACTGAATCTAGGGCTCAAAACTTCTTGAAAACAGAACATACCGTAGATAGGGCTCTCTCGGTAAAGGTGAAGATGTCCCCCCCAGTTCATTTCACCCGCGGCACTTTTCTCTTTGTCTTACACAATGAGCGTTAGTGCTGACAGTTTTGCCTGCTTCACTCATTTTAAAATCGATCTTCTGTTTAGATCTAAACAGTGCAGACGATCACTTTCATGTATCGTGACGTCGCACGAGAGTCTCGGTGTTGCTACGGACGCAAATCTGACTGCCGTTCTAACATTTTATTCTTTTATTTTAGATTTTATCGGAAAACAACCAAACCGGGGTCTAGTTTCACTAGAGGACGGTCGGCGCGCAAATAACTGTTACGCCAAAAGGGGTCTAAGAAACACCAAAAACGTTTGCTAAGGTCAGATAACTCTCTAAGCTTGCTCTTCACTTTTGGGAGAGAGAAAAGAGTTGCTATCAAAAGGGAGATACATCATACCTCTCTGTCAGTGTGTACAAAGATTTCTACTTCTTTTTGTCTATTTGTGTGCAGAAAATTGAATCTGCACTATATTATGCCATCTAACATGATGACAAATTAAGAAAGAGCACTCAAAAACACTTGCGGTTGTTTAATCTTCTAAAATAGTTTCATATATGGCTTGTACCACGTGTCGTCATATCCGGCCACAAGGAGCGCCATATTATGGGAGAATGCCAGATCGATGCTGCGTATTTGGCTGTTCCAATTCGAAACTTACCTAAATTGTATTTATAACATCTGGATGTTTTCTTTACACATTTAGATAACATTTTCACTTTGTTTACACACAAATAAGGACTAAGATGGCGACACTTCCGTTGGAATGGTCGAGATGCGCACGCAGGTGGGTTGGAGCCATTTCCATGATAGACTAAAGAATATTTGCCTGTGACAAGCTTGTTTACTTGGTCTTCCATTTTATGAGTTTATGTGCACTTTATGGAAGAGACTGCCATTGTGCAATTAGCTTCCTCAATCATTTCTAGGGAAATACCACCCTTGCGTCACATCATCATTATGAAGTAAGCTGCCACTGTACAGTTATACTACATAGACAATCTAGTAGTGATCCCTTCTACTAAGGTCTG
>CM065680.1:98420869-98433369 GCA_017654935.2 Phymorhynchus buccinoides
TTTCTTAAGTATTTCTTCATTCACTTTTTCATGCTAGATATCCACATTTTGCTAAGGCGTCCTGAATGTAATTCTCTTCTTGTTTCTGGTCTTCTATTTCCGACACATGTTGTAGCACCGGTCGAGTAGTGTTCTGACTACGCTCAGCTTGTGTTGTATTGGGTGGTGAGATGAGAAGTTCAGGTATTGATCGGTGTGGAGTTTTCTTTCTGTAGACCAATAATTTGACTGTGCCGTCTGGTTTCCTAGTGATCCATGCGTCCAAGAATGGAATTGCTCCTTCCCTTTCCTCTTCCTGAGTGAGCTTGATACTCCCGGCTCCATCAACAGTGTTCAAGTGGTCTGTCAGGTTCTGTAGTTCGCCTTGTTTAATTTTCTCCAGAATGTCATCGACATGCCTATTTTAAAGTGTCGGTTTGCACATCAAAGGGTTGGTTGCGATCGCTTCTTTCTCCAGGAACTCCATAAGCAAGTTTTAAATCCATTGTTTTTCCACAATAAGATGATGAGAAAATTATACAATACAATAAGTGGTATTTAAAATCCATTGCTTTCCACAATCAGATGATGAGGAAACTGTGAAATACAGTAAGTGGTATTTAAAATCCATTTTTTGTCCACAATCAGATGATGAGAAAACTGTAAAATGCAGTAAGTGGTATTTAAAATCCATTGTTTTCTACAATCTTATGATGAGTAAATTGTAATATGCTGTAATCACGAACCACGAATCCCGTATTCAGGATGACCCTATGGGCGCCTCTGAAGACTTCACAACCAGTCTCTTCCACTCTTCTCGGTTCTCGGCTTTTCATAGTGTGTCTTTCAGCTCCAGGCCCGTCCAGTCGCGGATGTTGTCTTCCCATCTCTTCTTCTGTCTGCCTCTTCTTCTCCCTCCTTGGACCGTGTCCTATAGGATTGTCTTTGCAAGGCCTGATGAACGGGCAGCATGTCCATGCCATTTCAACTTGCGTCTTTTGACAATGGTCAGTAGGTCGACATTATGGTCCAATTGCAATTTTAATTCGCCTTTTGACTTCTTCATTGCTGATGTGATCTTTGTAGGAGATGCTGAGGATTTTTCGGAAGCATCTCATCTCTACTGCTCTGATTCTTCTTTCAATGTTTGATGTCAAGGTCCAGGATTCACATGCATATAGAAATATTGACATGACCAGTGAGTGCATCAGTCTGAACTTTGAGCTGACAGCGATGTACTTGTCTTTCCAGATGGTTTTGAGCTTGGTCATTGCAGCAGAGGTCTGGGCTATCCTGGAGAGTACTTCGGCCTTGGATCCTTCGTCTGATACAATTTCTCCTAGGCATTTGAAGCCGTGTACTGTCTCAAGCTTCTGATTATTGACCTTTATATCGGTATTGATACCGAAGTCTTCTCGAGGTGGTCCACCAAGTCGACTAGCTCCTGTTCTTGTCCGGCTAGTGCGTCTGTGTCTTCGGCTAAACGTACGTTTGTAATTATTCTGCCCCACGATAGTGACTAAGCCTTCATGATCTTCCAGTGCGTCAGTCATTATTCTTTCTAGGAAGATGTTAAAGAGGGTGGGGGAGAGTAGGCATCCCTGGCATACTCCGAGTGTTGTCCGGAACCATTCTGGTGGCTTTGTTGTAGAGGCTCTTTATCACTGTGATCAGGTTGGCATTGATGCTGTACTTTTTCATTGTTGCCCATAAAGCTTCGTGCCAGACTCGGTCAAATGCCTTCTTGAAGTCCACAAATACATGATATAGGTGCTGTTGATGTTGAAGGCATTTCTCGAATATTATTCTGAGGTTGAATATTTGCTGTTGTACATCGGCCTGGCCTAAGTTCTGCTCGTCCTTCTGCGATGATATTCTCTGCTTGAGGTTTCAGTCTGTTCAGAATTACTTTTAGCATGACTTTACTATGATGAATAATTAGACTGGTGGTTCGGTTGTTCTGGCATAGCTATGGGTTTCCTTTTGGGGGGAGAGTAATTATCAGGGATTGAGTCCATGGTTTTGGCCACTCACCTGTGTCAGATCTTATTGCAGATGACCAGTAGCATGTCTAGCATGTCATATCCTCCTGCCTGGATCAGTTCGGCTGGGATATTGTCCACACCTGGTGATTTCCCACTTTTTAGAGACGTTACCGCAGATAATATTCCAGCATGAGTTATAGAGTACTTGCCATTGTTGGTCGATGGGGGGACATCCAGCACTGTTGGGTCTCCTGTGGCTTTGTGGGTGTACAAGTCGGAGCAGTATTCCGTCCATCTACCTAGGACGTATTTTTCTTCTGCTAAGCATTTCCCTGTTTCATCTTTGATCAAAGTTGTTCGACTTTGTTTTGTACTTGTCAGTTATTTAATAGTTGTGTGTGCCTTCTTGCAGTTATTTCTCTGTAGGCTCTCTTCGATTTCTTGGCAATGTTCTTCAATCCATGTCTCTTTAGCTTCGCTCTTGGCTTCCTTTATTTGTTGGTTGACTTCAGTGTATTGCTTTTTGTCTTCTGGTTCTTTTGTTCTTATTCTTCAGTTCTCTACGTTGTTGCATAAGTTTAAGATATTGTTTGTGACCCAGGGCTTCTTTTTTGGTCGATGCTTGCCAAGTATTTCACTGGCTGTTTCAGTCACAGCTGTGTTGAAGGTGTTGGTCAGGGTGTCAATCAATCAATCAATCAATCAATCTATCAATCATCATTAATTGGCCCTATTTTAAAAACAAGGCCATTTGTCTTGCAGTCGATCATTAACCATGATGTAGTCTATTTGGTTGTGGTAATCTCCCCCTGGACTGTACCAGGTTCATCTCCTTGATGCCTTGTGTGGACCAAAAGTGATCATCAGCTTCAGCTCATTATAGCTGGCAATTTCCAGAAGGCTCAAACCCTATATAAGCATTATTAATTATTATTATTATCATTAATATTCCCGTTCTTGCATGCAGTTTCTCCTATCTTTGCATTCCAATCGCCTTGTACCACAATAATGTATTTCTTGGGGGTTTCGTCCAGGATTCCTTGCATTTGGTTGTGGAAGTCCTCCACCTCTTCATCATCATGCTCTGATGTTGGTGCATATGCCTGGATGATAGTGATGTTAAGCAGTAAGCTGTATTTAAAATACATTGTTTCCTCCATCAGGTAACAGAACATTTTGATACGATGATGTTTGATTATTTCCCCCCGCTCTTCTTACCGAACAAAGGTGGGGATCTACTCTCTTGTTGGCCTCAGCATTAATGATCTGTTTTGTTGTTGTTGTTTTGCTTAATTAAGTACAGTTCCCTTACCATCTCCTTGTTCCACCTTTATGCACATCCCCAACTTAAGCCATGCACCCATTTATATATAAAAGTATGTGAAATGGAAACAGGGGTAAGTTAGGCCCTACTTTTCCAACGACACAACACTATATTGAATTAGATTGGAACCACGAAGTCGTATTCCTTTCGGTTAAAAGACAGTGGCTTCACCCACGCGGCCTCAACGCCTTTTGTTTACCAGTAGGCCTAACACATAATGTGTAGAATATTCCTTGCTTAATTACGCTTTTCACCCCTCATGGTTTGCAACTTTATGTTCTGCTTCCGTTTTTTTCTGTCTTCACTGTGTCTTTAACTATGTAAAATTAATGACAATTAATGACAATGCGACGGCAAATTCCATGCACCAGTCATACGTGGTAAGTTGTACAGGCTATTTAAAAATATGGTAATTAAATTGGGTTTTGACTTTCACCACGCATGCACACGGACACATAGACACAGATGGTTTCTTATCTGCATACAGTCCACACGTATACCACACACGCACGCACACACTCGTACACGCACACACGCGTACACACACACACACACCACGCACACGCTCACGCACACGCACATGCACGCACACGCACGCACACGCACGCACGCGCACGCGCACATGCACACACACACACACACACACACACACACACACACACACACACACACACACACACACACACACACACACACACACACATTCGCACATATTATGTATTTTGTTTCTTTTCAACAGCCATAAAGGAGAACAACAACTGTACAACCAATGAAGCCTTCTGCGAAACAGGAACCATATGCTCCAATGGAAAATGTTGTAAGTGTTTTTGATGAGAGAGATTAGACTTTTTTTTTAACTACACGGTCGCACACGAGATACGTTACGTATCGTCATTTCTCGCGTGATAAAGGCATGCAAATGGTGGAAGATACGTACGTGGAGGTGGAGTTCATGCGTGATCGATTCCGCATCTCATAGCAACTCAACATGTACATTTAAGTCTCTTCTTTCGTTCAGATTGCATCTTGTTTCGAAAACCTTCAGCATTATACTGAAAATTGCATCTTTTGTGAGGCACCCTATTTGGTTGGCACACTTGATGTAAACAAACAACAGGAATGAATGCACCAATACATGCATATAAACAGCCCATGCTCTCTCGCTCTCTCTCTCTCTCTCTCTCTCTCTCTCTCTCTCTCTCTCTCTCTCTCTCTCTCTCTCTCTCTCTCTCTCTCTCTCTTCTTCTTCTTCTTCGTCTTCCTTCCTCTTGCATGCTCAAGAAGATAGTCATTGCAGGCCAGGATAAAATCAAAAATCAAAACTGGTTTGATAATGACTGTAAAAAGGCTAAGGTTATTGCAAAACGTTCGCTTAGAGAGTACATAATACAAACCTAAAACCGGATACAAATTTGTATTTTAATAAGATAGATGAGTATAAGCAAATGTTAAAACTAAAAGAACGTACTTACAAGAATGACATGAGAAATAGTATAATTGATAGCATTTATGATTCAAAATCATTTTGGTCCACATTAAAATCTATATCCCCAAGGAAAAGTACAATGGGAAAAATGTCAATGGAAGATTGGTTAAATCATTTTACCTCAGTGTTTGATGCCGCATCTACCCTATGCCAAGGAAATGACATTTTAAGGGATGGAAATGAACATGGCAATAATTTTAATCTTCAATTAAAATGGAGACATTCAAATAGAGGAGGTATTTGACGCAATACACCATTTAAAGCAAAATAAAGCTGGTGGTCCCGATACACTAATTTCAGAAATATTTATTCATTCATCAGAAATAATGGCACCCTTTGTGAAAGTCTTGTTTAATAAAGTTTTCTCTACAGGGTATTATCCAGAATCATGGACGGAAGCTATAATCCAACCAATATATAAACAAGGTGACACAGTACAGTAACATCCTCCCAGAAGAACAGTCCTGTACAGATCTCACCCTGCCTGACTGGAGGCTTGATCGAGGGGTAAAGGCCACTATCAGCCTTAGCGTTCCTGGCATCACTGCCAAAGACCAGCATGCAGCCGCACTCAAGTCCCTGACTCTGGTCGTGATAGACGACAGCTATCCTGCCAGCTCCTTGACCCATGTTTGCACAGATGGATCGGCGGAGGGTGCCCCACACAATGGCGGAATTGGAGTCCATGTCCGGTATTCAGACGGAGACTGCAGCAGAATAGCACTAGCAGGAGGAAAGCTGTGCTCCAACTTCCAAGCGGAAGTTCTGGCCATCAGAACAGCAGCAGACTTCCCCTCCACCTGCAAAAAGCCTATCGGCAGCGTCTTCATCTTCACTGACTCAATTTCCACTCTCCAAGCCCTTGGCTCTGCTGATCCAGACACACAAATCCAATCCCTCAGGGCCTCCCTTGCCATACTGATCCAAAAGGCTCCAGTGGGTGCCTGCTCATGTCGGCCTTTCACGAAATGAGCGTGCAGATCGTCTTGCAAAGGAAGGTAGCCAGCTCATCCAGTCTGATGTCTCTGCTACGCATGAGGAAGCCAAGACCCTCATCCGCAGCAAGTTCAAAACGAACTCGCTCCACCGAAATGGCGGTTAACAGACACCAGGATCCAATCCAGACACTGGAGAGGAGAGACAAAAACACTATTTTTCGTCTGCGTACAGGGCACTGCGGCCTCCGTGCACACCTACGAAGGATTGGGGTCTCAGACTCATCCATATATCAGTGTGGACAAGCTGACCAGACCCCTTCCCATATTCTTCAGGACTACCCTCTGTACGACAGGATGCGGCAACAGACCTGGTCTGGAGGGATGGACCTCAGAAACAAACTCTGGGGGACTGCAGATGACCACCGCCGGACATCCATGTTTGCGGCATTACTCGGTCTGAGGTTTTGATGCGTAGCCAGTTGAACGCTGAAGAAGAAAAAGAACAACAAGAAGAAGGATGGGGGGTGGAGGCCACTCAGAATGGTTGAAGCGTTTTCTTCTTTGTAGTGCAGTAAACAAAATGGAACTATTTCCTTTGTTGTGAGCGAAACTCCTTTTGGTAAACTGTAACAAATAAGGCTTGTATTGTGAACATTTCGTGCAAACGATTAATTTTGGTCTAAGCGACTCAGGCGGCCATTAGAAAAGAGAAGGCATGCAACTGAAAGAAACCGACTTCCAGCACCTCAGCCAAGGAGGAATTGCGCCAATTTGACAGTTTGATTTCTAGGAAACCAAAACAAAGTAAGTGGTGCTATCTCTGTAAAGTGGGGTTTCCTGGTGATCTCGACGTGTTTCTTGCAAAACTGTATCCGTCAGGGTGCCCCTGAAATGCGCCACCCTATACAGGATTGACCTAAAAGAAATGAAAACAAACTAAAACACAACATAACACTTTAGCGTTAAGAAATGCACCACCCTAGACAAAATTTAGAGCGATTCTGTGTAACATTTCAAAGTATTGTAGCCTTGGCCAGACAGAAATGAAAAGGGAAAAAAACATAAGCCTACTTTTCCTAGAGTGTAGGACGGAGTATGATGATGATATTAATATAATTATAATAATAATGAAAATGATGATAATAATGACAATGTTGTGGTGATTTAATGCAGGGTCCACCAACCTCCCCCCTCAAGCTGCTTGTAGAATTAACGAGAACTGTAAGAGTAACAGATGTGTCAACAACGTGTGCCTATGTCGTAAAACTCAAATCTATTCTGCGAAAGACAAAACTTGCAGTAAGTATCTCTCTCTCTCTCTCTCTCTCTCTCTCTCTCTCTCTCTCTCTCTCATCTCTCTCTCTCTCTCTCTCTCTCTCTCTCCCCCCCCCCCTCTCTCTCTCTCTACAAGCTTTACCAATGCCATCAACTTATGCCAATCTATATTATAATGCGCTAAGGATCCGAGGATGGGACCCTAAAAACTCGATGTGTGTGTTGTGTGTGTGTGTGTTATTGCATCGTAATTTAATTTTTATGATGCATTTACTGTATATTGTCTTATTGTCTCTATTTGTATATGTGTGTTTTATGTGCATGCCAGACAAATATTTTCTTTATCTTTTTAAAGACAATAATTTTTTTGATTGATTGATAGATGATAGAGTTATCTGTATTCAAAGATCTGATACATAATTCACAGTCGATTGTATGGAGATCTGTTTGTGAGTGAGAGGGCATTTTTCTTTCCTAAGAACAGATATAGTCTTGTAGGTATGTATGTTCTGTACAGCATGCATAGAGTAATTCTTGAATCGAGGATGTCAGGCTATTGTACGGAAATCCGGTTTGTAATTTTTTGTATTTTTCCTTCTTGATCTTGTACCTGGGTGAATGATTGGGTAATAATGTTTTGTGTGACTGCGGGTGTATCAGTGAATGGAAGCGCCTTGAGTGTAAACTAATTATAGAAAGGCGCTATAGAAATACTATCAATTATTATTATTATTATTATTATTATTATTATTATTATTATTATTAATATTATTATTAGTATTATTTTCTTTCTCGCCCACCATCCTTTATATGCGTGCATCACCACACATAAAGACAGGACAGCAGAAAAGAAAACAAACAAGGTTGTGGCCGAGCAGTAGACATGTGCCACACAGTCCACCACCACCACCACGTATCCCTCTCATTGCCTGCCTCCCTCCACCCCCTCTCCTTTTTGGCATGAGAAAAATAAAAAAAACAAATCGAAAGTGTCACCACTTATAACTGGTCTGCATTATAATTATACTGTAGGCACAACAACATCAACAGATGTTACGATGAAAAGTGTATTCCGAGAACTGGTTATGATTATATCTTAAATTTATCATATTTCTTTACAGCCTTAATGTGAGTCTATATAAAACCTAACTGGACTTTGTTAGGGGATATAAATTACATTAGGTTTTTATTATCTATGGTGTGATATATAAATCTGGGTAAATTATGCCTATGAGCTGTATCCGTTGCTTTCAGTAATGTACACGTAGTGGGGTTAACTGAATCTTTGATAAATTTAGCTTTTAAATCCGAATAGGCACAGCATGTAAGAAAGAAATGGCGTTCATGTTTTGTCTGGTATTCACACAAATTGACAAGTTTTAGCCTGATCTAAAGTACTCTTGCAATAGACGTTATTATTCATAGGAAGAATATAAAAGACAGAGAGATGATTTTTCTGTTTCTTTCTCTGCCTTCGTCTGTCTCTTTGTCTCTCTGTTCTTTTGATTGTCTGCCTGTCTGTCTGTCTGTCTGTCTGTCTGTCTCTCTCTCTCTCTCTCTCTCTCTCTCTCTCTCTCTCTCTCTCTCTCTCTCTCTCTCTCTCTCTCTCTCTCTCTCCTGGTGTGCTTCGTCTTCATAACAGTGTTAAGGTTCAAATGCATAATTATGGATGCACATTTACACACTTTATGTCACCTGTCTTGTAGGAAATGATGCCGGAGAGATATGCAACGAGGGTGGTGGAACTGGCTGTGCCGAGGAATTGGACTGTGAGGATAAGAACAACGTCTGCAGTGAGTGTCACTAACTATCATTGGTCTGTGACAACGTGTGCAGTGAGTGTCACTAACTAACATTGGTCTGTGACAACGTGTGCAGTGAGTGTCACTAACTAACACTGGTCTGTGACAACGTGTGCAGTGAGTGTCACTAACTAACATTGGTCTGTGACAACGTGTGCAGTGAGTGTCACTAACTAACATTGGTCTGTGACAACGTGTGCAGTGAGTGTCACTAACTAACACTGGTCTGTGACAACGTGTGCAGTGAGTGTCACTAACTAACATTGGTCTGTGACAACGTGTGCAGTGAGTGTCACTAACTAACATTGGTCTGTGACAACGTCTGCAGTGAGTGTCACTAACTAACATTGGTCTGTGACAACGTGTGCAGTGAGTGTCACTAACTAACATTGGTCTGTGACAACGTGTGCAGTGAGTGTCACTAACTAACATTGGTCTGTGACAACGTGTGCAGTGAGTGTCACTAACTAACACTGGTCTGTGACAACGTGTGCAGTGAGTGTCACTAACTAACATTGGTCTGTGACAACGTGTGCAGTGAGTGTCACTAACTAACATTGGTCTGTGACAACGTGTGCAGTGAGTGTCACTAACTAACATTGGTCTGTGACAACGTGTGCAGTGAGTGTCACTAACTAACATTGGTCTGTGACAACGTGTGCAGTGAGTGTCACTAACTAACATTGGTCTGTGACAACGTGTGCAGTGAGTGTCACTAACTAACATTGGTCTGTGACAACGTGTGCAGTGAGTGTCACTAACTAACATTGGTCTGTGACAACGTGTGCAGTGAGTGTCACTAACTAACACTGGTCTGTGACAACGTGTGCAGTGAGTGTCACTAACTAACATTGGTCTGTGACAACGTGTGCAGTGAGTGTCACTAACTAACATTGGTCTGTGACAACGTGTGCAGTGAGTGTCACTAACTAACATTGGTCTGTGACAACGTGTGCAGTGAGTGTCACTAACTAACATTGGTCTGTGACAACGTGTGCAGTGAGTGTCACTAACTAACATTGGTCTGTGACAACGTCTGCAGTGAGTGTCACTAACTAACATTGGTCTGTGACAACGTGTGCAGTGAGTGTCACTAACTAACATTGGTCTGTGACAACGTCTGCAGTGAGTGTCACTAACTAACATTGGTCTGTGACAACGTCTGCAGTGAGTGTCACTAACTAACATTGGTCTGTGACAACGTCTGCAGTGAGTGTCACTAACTAACATTGGTCTGTGACAACGTGTGCAGTGAGTGTCACTAACTAACATTGGTCTGTGACAACGTCTGCAGTGAGTGTCACTAACTAACATTGGTCTGTGACAACGTGTGCAGTGAGTGTCACAGACTGTAATTAGGTATTAGGTACTTTATAGTCACAGAGGCGTTTCTGTGAAATTCGGGTTGCTCCCACCTGGAGAGCGCGTCGCAGCCAGAGGCGCGCCACCCATTTGTTTTGCATGCGATGTTTGTGTGACTGATAAGGAAGGAAAGGAGGGTGGTGGTGGTAAATTTTGACCAAATGACAACTTTTTCGTGACCTTATTTTTTTAATGTTGACTAAATGACAACTTTTTCGTTGCCACTTCGTTTAACCCTTTCACCGCCAATGTCGCATTTTTGCACCACAATGGTTTAACACCCATGTCACTAAAAAAGCATCAAACCAGGGCCTGTTACCTGAAGACCCTATTTTTGTAATTTTGGGAGGTAAGGATAGGCCCTAATGTTAAACATGTCACAGAGGAAATTGCAATATTGCAGATCTTTGTTCTCTATCCAGGCAGGTTTAATGGTATTTTAGGGATGAAAAATGGCTGGCGGTGAAAGGGTTAACGTATGCTAAGTGCATGGGCACACGGGACCTCGGTTTATCGTCTCATCCGAAAGACTCCACGTTCAGACCGTAAGGCCTAGTGCAAAGTGAGAGGAAAAATCCCCTGTACCCAGGTTAGAACTCGGGTTTACTTGACACGAGGCGAACGCGCTACCACTGTGCCACTCTACACTCTCTGTGACAAGTCATAGGCTCATATTTGTTCGTATTAATTTTCAATATGCATTCGCACATCTGTAATAAAAGAGTCGCTTGAATACGCCCGTAAACACGATATGTTTTTTTGTTTTTTTGTCCACAGAGATTCCTGTAAAAAAGAACTGCACAGGAAAGGAAAGATTTTGCGAGGGCAAGCTGGTATGCGACATAGACAAAATTTGCAGTAAGTACTGTTGTGCATGCTATCCTATCTCTATGTCTTTTGAATAAGTTGTTGTTGTTTTCGTTCCCCAGCTTAACACTCTGGGGGCACACCCAGTGCCATGTGAACATTTCGCATGGCCTTGGGTGGGAAGATTACGTGTATGGCTGCTTTTAAAGGGCCCCGCCACATGGGCGGCCATACTCCGAGTTCAGGGGACTTTGCTCCATTCATGGAGCCACCCACACACTCACTCCACCCGTGGAGTGACAACAACCAACAATTCTTTATTACGTGTAGGGAGAACTGCCACTGGTAAAGACAGCTTCCACTGGGCACAGCCGTATCATTTTAATATTGGCCATGGGTCAGTTTCACTTGCATCACGTGCACAGGCACAGTGAATAGCCAAGAACCCTTGGCCATTTTCAATAAGTTGATTTGAATATATTTTTTTACTTTTTACCCCTCCCTCTCTCTCTCTCATTCTCTCCATCTAGTCTATTTTGTCTGTCTGTATCTCTCTCTCTCTCTCTCTCTCTCTCTCTCTCTCTCTCTCTCTCTCTCTCTCTCTCTCTCTCTCTCTCTCTCTCTCTCTCTCTCTCTCTCTCTCTCTCCTCCCTTTCCATCTCTCCCTCCTTCCTTTACACCTCTCCCTTTTTCTCTCCCTCAGCTTTCCGTTTTTGTCTTGTCCTCTCGCTCTACTATATACTGACCGAAAAAAGTAACTGACCACTTTTATTTTTTTTGTAATCTAAAAACAAAAGAAAGGATTAAACATTTATTGGGCTTCTTTGTGTACGGCAAGCATAAGAATTCGTCTAGAGTTATTTAATGCACGTGAATATCGTGCAGTAGGCTACGATCGCGATAATGACAAAAACAGATATCACGTGCCTCATTTCTCGCTTTTTACGTGCACACATTAAAAAATGCCTGAACTGTAATCTCTGAACCAAATGCCAACTTTATCCATACTTTTGCATTGAACAAGCCCACACGTAAAGATGCCACGCTTATCTGAAGGTGAGAGACTTCGTGCTGTTGGCATGTTGCAAGGGGGAGCATCCATTTCTGCGACAGCAAGGCACTTTGGAGTGACCAGACAGACTGTCCGGCTGTGGCATCGTCGATACGTGGCGACAGGAACGACCTCTGACCTTCAACGCAGTGGGCGCCCGAGAGTGACGACTCCTCAACAGGATCGGTTTATCGCCCTGACACACCTGCGGAACCGCTTCCAGCCCAGCACAGTCACTGCCCACACCATCCCTGGACTCAGGAGCATCAGCTCCAACACAGTGCGCAATCGTCTGCGTGAGAGAGGACTACGCGCAAGGCGTCCTGCAAGGCGACTAACTCTTCTCCAACATCACCGAAACGCCCGTCTAGCATTGAGACTGCTTAGTTCGTGACTTTTGTTTACACACCAGTCCTGAATGAATTGATGGAATTCGATCACGTGATTTCGGATTTGGTTTTTCTTTTGTGTATTCTGTGCATGATAGATGA
>CM065680.1:98438369-98446867 GCA_017654935.2 Phymorhynchus buccinoides
GCAAATCAGGAACCAAATGCTCTGATGGAAAGTGCTGTGAGTGTATGAATAATTATGATAAAAATATTTCAAGTACAAAATATATCTGAATATGTCGTGCCTAGCTTACAGAATTGCCTAGTCTGTAGATTAGGCAACCACTTTGCCTAGTCTGTGAACTAGGCTCTAGGACTGCCTAACTTGTAAGCTAACTTCTCAGACGTACCTAATCTACCGACTAGGCAGCCTAATGTGTAGAATAGGCACTCTAGGCTGTGAACTAGGCAGAGTGCCTAGTTTACAAATTAGGCAGTCCTTGTTTTAATCTCCAACATGCCATTACATTTTGTTGTTGCTAGAGCCACTGTCACTGATCACTGTAGCGAAAACCAGACGCCATGTCACAGCCACTGCCCTCCTGAAATCAGAACTTGCTCCTTGCTATGGTCATTGACAGGAACATGACTGTTGCCAAGTACGGGGATGACCTTCTCATGATGTCATGGGCAGCACATCTCCATGTGGCTTCCTGTGGGCTTTCAGAGTCATTTTTTTCTTCAGAAAAAAATAAGAGTGAAAACCAGTCACCATCTTTGCAGAATGAATTTAGCGACAATTTAAACATTTTGGGCGCTGCCAATACTCAGTACATGACGGAGACTTGTCTTAGTGGGTTAATGAGGAAACATGAACTGTTTCCTTGAATTTGTTTTTTAATTTATGAATTATTACAATTTTGTTTGGGATTTTTTTTTGTTTTTTTTTTATTTTTTAAAGATGGACCCTGACGGATGGAGCTTTTGCAAAAACACCCCTCGCCTGCGATCACCCAGAAGAAAGACAGCCTTTTCACGGTCAGAAGAACACTCACTTTGTTCTGATCTCCTATAAATCAAACCGTCAAAAACCAGCGAACGGATTCCTCCCGAGGCGGGACTGATCAGTGCCCTCTGAGAGAGAAGACAATTTTGGACGGGGGGTGGGTGGAGGAAACTGAGAGTGGTTGAAGCTTTTTTCTTTTTTGCAGTGCAGTAAAAAACAAAAAAAGAGCAATTTCCTTTGTTGTGAACGAAAATCATTTTGAAAAACTGTATAAAAACTGTAAAATTAAAAAAGGCTTGCATTGTGAACATTTCGTGCAAACGATTTGGTCTAAAATGAGGCGGCCATTAGAAAAAAAGGAATTAGAAAATGAAGGCATTTGACTTCCAGCACCTCCGCCAAGGAGGAATCGCCGATTTGACGGTTTGATTTTGGGGGGAAACCAGAGCAAAGTGAGTGTTGCGATCTCTGTAAAGGGTGTTTTTTTCCTGGTGATCTCGACGTGTTTCTTGCAAAACCTCATCCGTCAGGGTGCCCCTTTAAAAGAAGATTGATTCACTTTGTGGTTTGACTGTGTATGCATAGCACTTTGTCTTGACTTACCATCTCCAAAGTTTCTGCAAAATGTATATTTTTCCAAAGTGAATTTTCTATTCAGTGTTTATTGTGATGGTATTAACTAAATCGTAAGGAAAATAAAATGATATGGAAATAAAGAAAGAAAGAAAGAAGATAGCGGAGGAGAGGGGGAGAAGAAAGAGAGTGAGAGAGGGGAAAAAATGGAACGAAGAAACAAAATCATTATTATCATCATCATTATGATTAGGGGAAGACGGGGTAAAGACGGTTGATGTAAAAATAAGCGCATGGGCGGGTAAGAAGCCCACCCCAATTATCTCATGAAATGAAGCAAATTTCAGTCTCATTTTGCCCATGAGACGAGTGTTAATGTTCTAGCATTCGTCTCATGGGCAAATTTGACTGAAATTTTCTTCTCTCTCTCTCTACTCTCTCTCTCTCTCTCTCTTTCTCTCTCTCTCTCTCTCTCATCTCCCACTCCCTTATCCTTCTACCCACCCCTCTCTCTGTTCTCTCTCTCTTTTCTCTCTCTGTGAGTATCTCTCATGAGATAATTGGGGGTGGGCTTCTTACCCGCCCATGCGCTTTTTACCCCGTCTATAGTGATTATGAAAAGGACGTCGAGATAAAATAGTAATAGAAACAAATTGTGTTCATGCTTTGCAGGGCCTCTACCGACCTTCCACCTACCTCAGAATGTAGAATTAACGACAACTGTAAGAGCAAGAAGTGTAAAAGCAAAGGGGCCCAAAGCAAAGCGTGTGACTGCCCCGACAAACAGATTTGGTCTGTTGAAGTTTTGACAAATGCAGTAATTCTGTCGGTCAGTCGTTCGGTTGGCCAGCCTCTCTCTCTGCTCAATCTCTCATCTCTATCTCTATCTCTCTCTCTCTCATCATTCTCTCTCTCTCCAGTCTCTCTCTCTCTCTCTCTTTCTCATCTCCTCTCTCTCGAGATCTCTCGTCTTCTCTCTCTCTCTCTCTCTCTCTCTCTCTCTCCCCTCTCGCTCTCTCTCTGAGAAGAGAGAGAGGAATCTCTCTCTCTCTCTCCTCGAGCTCTCTCTCTCGAGAGCTAGATGAGAGAAGAGAAGGAGATCCTCTCTCTCTCGCGTCTAAGATCTAGAGCGAGAGAGAGAGCTCTCTCTCTCTCTCGACTCGAGACAGTCATAGCTCTAGCTCGCTCTCTCTATCCTGTAGATGTCTCTCGCTCTATCTCTCTCATCTCTCTAGAGCTCTCTTCTCGCTCTCTCTCTCTCTATCGCTCTCGCCTCTCTCTCTCTCGAGAGAGGATACTGAGAGAGCAGAGAGAGAGCTCCTCGTCTCTCTCTAGCGATCCTCGCTCTCGCTCATCTCCCGCGCTCTCTCCTCTCTCTCGCTCTATCTCATTCGTCTCTCTCTCTCCTCTCTCTCTATCTCTCTCTCTCCTCTCTCGGCCTCTCGCCTCTCTCTCGTCTCTCTCTCTCTCTCTCTCATCTCTCCACCACTAAGACAGATTGGAAGAATAGGATTTGCCTAAAATCTAAATCCTCGGAAATAAAGTTCAGTTTTCAAGTTTTCAAAGTCTCTCTCTCTCTCTCTCTCTCTCTCCCTCGCTCTCTCTCTCCCCATCTCTCTCTCGTTCTCTCTCATTCTCTCTCCCTCTCTCTCGCTCTAGCTCACTCTCTCCTCTATCTCTCTCCTCTCTTGCTCTGTATGTTACACAATTCTGTTAGATGTATCATTGTATTGGTTTAAGATTTTCAAGTTTTCTCTCTCTCTTCTCTCTCTCTCTCTCAATCTCCTCTCTCTCTCCTCTCTCTCTTGTATGTTACACAATTCTGTTAGATGTATCAAGTATTGGTTTAAGATTTTAAAGATGGATATGTCTAGACTTCCAAGATTGGCTTATATTATGTTAATGAACCTAGACGAGAAAGGGAATGCATGTTGGGCTAGCTTAGTGAAAAATACTTTGTTCAGTTTGGGGTTTGGGTATGCATGGTTTAACCAGGGTGTGGGGTGTGAAGTAGCATGATTTAATTTGTCCTTGTTTAAGCAGCGACTAAAAGATCACTATACTCAGGAATGGGATTGTTATGTAAAGTACAAAGATATATATATCACATACTGTCTTTTTTAAACAGTCTTTGGAATGTGAACAGTATTTTCAGTTTCTTGATTTAAGATGTTTTTGTGATGGAATTGTTAAACTTAGAATAGGATTAGGAGTATTACCTATCAATGGTTCTTCTTTTAGAACAACATTCAGTGAAGATATTAATTTTCTATGTCCTGTTTGTAAGGTAAAACAGGATGAATACCACTTTATATATTAATATGTCTGCCCGTTATATAATGATATGAGAATGAAATATTTGAGTGGAACTTGGTCAATCGGTAATACTAATATTTTGTGTAACGGATTTGTGTTTCAAATTCGTAAATTAGCTTTATATATTTTATATTCCCTTCGTATACTGGAAAACGTATGGATGAGTATTTGGAAGGCTAAACATGTTTCTAGTCTAGAGTTATTGTGAATGTTTGTACCTTGACCCTGTATCTATATGGGCTAATAGGCCTAAAGGAATTAAACACTTTTGTTCAACTTTTCAATTGTTTTTCTCTCTCTCTCTCCTCTCTCTCATCTCTCCGTACTCTTCATCTCTCTCCGCTCTCATCTCCGTCTCTATCTCTCTCTCTCTCTCTCTCTCCTCAGTCTCTCTCTCTCTCTCTCTCTCTCTCTCTCTTCTCTCTCGCTCTCTCTCTCTTCCTCTCTCTCCTCTCTCTGTCTCCGTTCGCTGTTTAAAATTCAGACAGATTTGGTTGTGAAAATTCATCTCCTTGTTGTTTTCTGCGTAGTCCAATTTACCTGGAACGAATTGTCGACGAGGGTGGAACTAAGTGTAGCCCAAATCTTGAATGTGACAAGAAATCAAAAACTTGCAGTGAGTGTGACTGACTGTAAAATTGGTCTGTGAGAACAACGTGTGACTTACTGTAACATTGGTCTGTGAGAACAAAGTGTGCAGTGAATGTCACTGACTGTAACATTGGTCTGTGAGAACAACACGTTTGACTGACTGTAACATGGGTCTGTGAGAAAAACAAACATGTGACTGACTGTAACATTGGGCTGTGGGAACAACGTGTGACTGACTGTAAAATTGGTCTGTGAGAACAACGTGTGACTGGCTGTAACATTGGTCTGTGAGAACAACGTGTGACTGGCTGTAACATTGGTCTGTGAGAACAACGTGTGCAGTGAGTGTGACTGACTGTAACATAGGTCTGTGAGGGCAACGTGTGCAGTGAGTATGACTGACTGTAACATTGGTCTGTGAAAAGGGCATTTACAGTGAGTGTGACTGACTGTAACATTAGTCTGTGAGAACGTGTGCAGTGAGTGTGACTGACTAACATTGGTCTGTGGGAACAACGTGTGACTGACTGAAACATGGGTCTGTGAGAACAACGTGTGCAGTGAGTGTGACTGACTGTAACATTGGTCTGTGAGAACAACGGCAGTGAGTGTGACTGGCTTGTAACATTGGTCTGAGAGAACAACGTGTGACTGACTGTAACATTGGTGCTGTGAGAACAACGTGTTGCAGTGACTGTGACTGACTGAACAATGTCTCGTCTGTGAGAACAACCGGTGCAGTGAGGTGACTGACTGAACATTGGTTTTGTGAGAAACAACCCGTTGTGATGACTGTAGCATGGGTCTGTGAGAACAACGTGTGCAGTGAGTGTGACTGACTGTAACATTGGTCCGTGAGAACAACGTGTGCAGTGAGTGTGAATGACTGTAACATTGGTCTGTGAGAACAACGTGTGACTGAAGATGCAAGATTGACCGATTGATTTCAACATGTGCAGTGAGTTGGATCGACTGACTGCCTGTTAGAACTATAATATAAATATGAATACCTATGTTCACCGATGAAAAGAGAGCAGTAGTTTGTGTGTGTGTTGTTTTTTGCTGGGTTGTTTTTTTGCTTTGCAAAGTATTGTTGATTGCAAATAAAGTAAAGTGTTGATGATGGCAAACCGTGCGTGCGCTCGCATATGCACGCACACAGACGCGTACACGCATTTCAGTTATTTTAATGACTGTTTTCAATACATGTATTTTTGTTTCATTTTTACATGTCTCGATGTGCGTGATATGTTCAGTGTATGTTTAACATCGTTTTGTGTGATATTGTGTGTGTTTCTGTTGTTGTTGCTGTGTTGTTGTATTCGCAGAGTCTGTTACATAAACAGCGCGAAATCGCATAGTTTTGTGGCAACGACGGTCTATTTTTAACCACTCCAATCAAGTTACCTCCCCTGGCTTTTCAATATTGTTTAATCTGTAAACACAGAATGTTATCTCTGCAACCAATTTCGTAACCTTTTTATATCTTTTGGAAAACATTTAAACTAGTATCCTACTTATACTCATCAAAAGAAGCACCGCAATCTCGTCGTGGTCTGTGTAGTGTCCTGTATTACATATTTTTATTTTTTGTAACGCTTTTAAATACATCATTTAAAAGAGTCGGCCATAAGTGTAGCCTCGATTTGAAGTGCGAACAATTTTGTCAAAATGTGCGACAATTTTGGAAACGACAGACCGACAGACCGCATGTGAGTTATAGGTTTTGTGGCTTGCGCCACAAACCACAAACTGGAGGACAAATGATTTCTTAAAGAAACCATTACAGTTTTCTGTCATAACGCAAATATATTCCGATTGATTAACCTGCACGACTACCAGAAGAGTGCAAGACATCTGACTTCCGGCGCGTGAAGACATTGTGTCAGTAATTTAATTGATCGTACTAGGTTCGTTTACATTGGTGTGCAGTGGAGTCACTGCAGTACATTTGAGTTCGTTTAACTTGATGTGGCAGTGAGTTCATTGAAGTATATTGATTTCGTTAACATTGTGGTGGCAGTGAGGGCACTGAAGTACATTGAGTTCGTTTAACATGCGTGCGTGAGTTCACTGAACTACATTGAGTCGTTTAACATTGGTTGCAGTGAGTTCACTGAACTACATTGAGATCCGTTTTACCTTGTGTGGCAGTGAGTTTCATTGACTACATTGAGTTCGTTTTAACATTGCGTGCAAGTAGTTCACTGACTACATTGAGTTCGTTTAAAAACATTGGGTGCAGTAATTTATTTGAACTTCATTGAGTTCGTTTACCATTGTTGTGCCGTGAGTTCATTGAACTACATTAGTAACATTGTGTGCCAGTGAGTTCACTGAAGTACATTGAGTTCGTTAACATTGTGTGTCGTGATTTTCACTTACTACATTGAGTTCCGTTTAACATTGTGTGTCGTGGTTCACTTACTACATTAGTTTAGTTTAACAGTGTGTGCAGTGACTTCATTGAAGTACACGAGTTCGTTTAACATTGTGTGCGTGAGTCATTGAACTACATTGAGTGTCGTTTAACATTGTGTGTAGTAGTTCACTGAGAGTAACATTGAGTTCGTTAACATTGTGTGTAGTTGGAGTTCATTGAACTACATTGAGTTAATTTAACATTGTGGTGTAGTAAGTTCCTGAGGAACTTCATTGAGATTCGTTTTAAACATTGTGTGTAGTGAGTTTCATTGAACTTCATTGAGTTCGTTTAACATTGTGTGTTGATTCATTTGCACTCATTGAGTTCGTTTACATTGTGTGTAGTAAGTTCACTGAACGTACATTGAGTTCGTTTAACATTGTGTAGTGATTCATTGAACTACATTGATTAATTTACATTGTGTGTAGTACGTTCACTGAACTTCATTGAGTTCGTTTAACATTGTGTTCGTGAGTTCAAATTGAACGTCATTGAGTTCGTTTAACATTGTGTGTAGTGAGTGGCATTGAACCTTTCATAGGTTCAGTTTAAACTTGGTGTAGTTAGTTAATTGAACTTCCTTGAGTTTCGGTTAACATTTTGTGTAGTGAGTTCAATTGAAACTTAATTGACTTCGTTTTGCCTTGTGTGTAGTGGAGTTCATTGAACTACATTGAGTTCCGTTTCCTTACTGACCTCACTGTACTGCATTTTAAAAAAAACATATCACAAAGCATCGCAGAAAGCACGATAACATTAAGAACATGGTTATTAAATTAGGAACATATTTCAAGCAATCAACAACACAATCAACAGAAGCAATAACATAGGCCTAATATTAATAAGATAGTACATTAAGGTAAATGGGATCAGATTATGAGTCATTCAACCAAACTACAATTATCAACAGAATCTCGCTACACATATGATAATTATCGTATACATCTCTTTAAAATGGGGAATTAGATTAGAAGCATTCAATTAAGATCATCGTGCATATGTATGGTACCGAACTGAGGATACTAACCACGATTCCACCATGCCACACAAACATAGAGTCTTGACGACTAACATTAAGTAAACGTTTTTACGCAAATATTGCACTCTTTCCTAGGGGTATGATCTGAGATCAGAACCCAACTTCAGAACCATATTATAGCATGGTTAAGATTTTGACTATCGAAAAGTTTAAAAAATATTTTGGGATGAACTTCCCCAAGAGACCAAACATTTTTCAATCTACACCTACAGCTCTCTGGCTTTTGTTGCTCTGTCTTCCAGTGCATAAAGAAAGGTTGCGAGAGGAAGAGAAAATTATCCCGAGATATTTGACTGATTAACTATTTCAATATTATTATTACCAATGTACCTTTTCGCCTTTCTTTAAATCATAGGACAGGAAAACGAATCAGTCACATTCGTTCTTTCACTCTTACCTTGCTTTCACACTAGTTACATACTCCTTAATATCATTATGCATTTTTACCATTTATACCATGCTTTCCTTAATATTGTCCAAAGGTATTGTCTGTTCACTAGATCAAATGCTTTTTTAAATCATAAAGGCAACATACATTTCAGTGGTTAAGGTACTGGTTTTTGACTAGGCCAAAAGAAAGTGAAAACGTGTCACTAGTGCTATTCTCACGTATAAAACCAGCTTGGGAAGAATCAATAATACAATTTACTTCAATCCATTTTACTCATCTTTTATTAAGAATACAACTGTACAATTTACCTCCAATATTCAGTAACGAAATACCTCTGTAGTTGTCTGGGCATTCAGGGTCAC
>CM065680.1:98447367-98452367 GCA_017654935.2 Phymorhynchus buccinoides
CTGAAAACTGAAGACAGACGAGATAGAGAGAAAACAATGCTTTATTGGGTTCAGCTGAAAACTGAAGAGACAGACGAGATAGAGAGAAAACAATGCTTTATTGGGTTCAGCTGAAAACTGAAGAGATAGAGAGAACAATGCTTTATTGGGTTCAGCTGAAAACTGAATAGACAGACGAGATAGAGAGAAAACAATGCTTTATTGGGTTCAGCTGAAAACTGAAGAGACAGACGAGATACAGAGAAAACAAAGGCTTACCTTCATTGCTTCCCAAGGAAAATGAAGGCACCACTGTAATAACATACACATTGATTGTCAGTAGGATGATGAAGGCATCACTGTAATAACATACACATTGATTGGGTTCAGTAGGATGATGAAGGCATCACTGTAATAACATACATAACTATTGTCAGTAGGATGATGAAGGTATCACTGTAATAACATACACATTGATTATTGTCAGTAGGACGATGAAGGCATCACTGTAATAACATACATAACTATTGTCAGTAGGATGATGAAGGCATCACTGTAATAACATACATAGCTTTATGTCAGTAGGATGATGAAGGCATCACTGTAATAACATATGCATTGATTATTGTCAGTAGGACGATGAAGGCATCACTGTAATAACATACACATTGATTGTCAGTAGGATGATGAAGGCATCACTGTAATAACATACACATTGATTATTGTCAGTAGGATGATGAAGGCATCACTGTAATAACATACATAACTGTTGTCAGTAGGATGATGAAGGCATCACTGTAACTATTGTCAGTAGGATGATGAAGGCATCACTGTAATAACATACACATTGATTGCTGTCAGTAGGATGATGAAGGCATCACTGTAATAACATATACATTGATTGTCAGTAGGATGATGAAGGCATCACTGTAATAACATACACATTGATTATTGTCAGTAGGATGATGAAGGCATCACTGTAATAACATACACATTGATTATTGTCAGTAGGATGATGAAGGCATCACTGTAATAACATACATAACTATTGTCAGTAGGATGATGAAGGCATCACTGTAATAACATACACATTGATTATTGTCAGTAGGACGATGAAGGCATCACTGTAATAACATACACATTGATTGTCAGTAGGATGATGAAGGCATCACTGTAATAACATACACCTTGATTATTGTCAGTAGGACGATGAAGGCATCACTGTAATAACATACACATTGATTGTCAGTAGGATGATGAAGGCATCACTGTAATAACATACACATTGATTATTGTCAGTAGGACGATGAAGGCATCACTGTAATAACATACACATTGATTATTGTCAGTAGGACGATGAAGGCATCACTGTAATAACATACATTGATTATTGTCAGTAGGATGATGAAGGCATCACTGTAATAACATACATAACTATTGTCAGTAGGACGATGAAGGCATCACTGTAATAACATACACATTGATTATTGTCAGTAGGACGATGAAGGCATCACTGTAATAACATACACATTGATTATTGTCAGTAGGACGATGAAGGCATCACTGTAATAACATACACATTGATTATTGTCAGTAGGATGATGAAGGCATCACTGTAATAACATACACATTGATTATTGTCAGTAGGACGATGAAGGCATCACTGTAATAACATACACAACTATTGTCAGTAGGATGATGAAGGCATCACTGTAATAACATACACATTGATTATTGTCAGTAGGACGATGAAGGCATCACTGTAATAACATACACATTGATTATTGTCAGTAGGACGATGAAGGCATCACTGTAATAACATACATAACTGTTGTCAGTAGGATGATGAAGGCATCACTGTAATAACATATACATTGATTATTGTCTAGGACGATGAAGGCATCACTGTAATAACATACACATTGATTATTGTCAGTAGGATGATGAAGGCATCACTGTAATAACATACACATTGATTATTGTCAGTAGGACGATGAAGGCATCACTGTAATAACATATACATTGATTATTGTCAGTAGGATGATGAAGGCATCACTGTAATAACATATACATTGATTATTGTCAGTAGGACGATGAAGGCATCACTGTAATAACATACATAACTATTGTCAGTAGGATGATGAAGGCATCACTGTAATAACATACACATTGATTATTGTCAGTAGGATGATGAAGGCATCACTGTAATAACATACATAACTATTGTCAGTAGGATGATGAAGGCATCACTGTAATAACATACACATTGATTATTGTCAGTAGGACGATGAAGGCATCACTGTAATAACATATACATTGATTATTGTCAGTAGGACGATGAAGGCATCACTGTAATAACATACACATTGATTATTGTCAGTAGGACGATGAAGGCATCACTGTAATAACATATACATTGATTGTTGTCAGTAGGATGATGAAGGCATCACTGTAATAACATACACATTGATTATTGTCAGTAGGACGATGAAGGCATCACTGTAATAACATACACATTGATTATTGTCAGTAGGACGATGAAGGCATCACTGTAATAACATACATAACTATTGTCAGTAGGACGATGAAGGCATCACTGTAATAACATATACATTGATTGTCAGTAGGATGATGAAGGCATCACTGTAATAACATATACATTGATTATTGTCAGTAGGATGATGAAGGCATCACTGTAATAACATACACATTGATTATTGTCAGTAGGACGATGAAGGCATCACTGTAATAACATACATAACTATTGTCAGTAGGATGATGAAGGCATCACTGTAATAACATATTGATTATTGTCAGTAGGATGATGAAGGCATCACTGTAACTATTGTCAGTAGGATGATGAAGGCATCACTGTAATAACATACATAACTATTGTCAGTAGGATGATGAAGGCATCACTGTAATAACATACACATTGATTATTGTCAGTAGGACGATGAAGGCATCACTGTAATAACATACACATTGATTATTGTCAGTAGGATGATGAAGGCATCACTGTAATAACATACACATTGATTATTGTCAGTAGGACGATGAAGGCATCACTGTAATAACATACACATTGATTATTGTCAGTAGGACGATGAAGGCATCACTGTAATAACATACATAACTATTGTCAGTAGGACGATGAAGGCATCACTGTAATAACATATACATTGATTATTGTCAGTAGGACGATGAAGGCATCACTGTAATAACATATACATTGATTATTGTCAGTAGGACGATGAAGGCATCACTGTAATAACATATACATTGATTATTGTCAGTAGGATGATGAAGGCATCACTGTAATAACATACACATTGATTGTCAGTAGGACGATGAAGGCATCACTGTAATAACATATACATTGATTATTGTCAGTAGGATGATGAAGGCATCACTGTAATAACATACACATTGATTATTGTCAGTAGGACGATGAAGGCATCACTGTAATAACATATACATTGATTATTGTCAGTAGGACGATGAAGGCATCATTGTAATAACATACACGTTGATTATTGTCAGTAGGATGATGAAGGCATCACTGTAATAACATACACATTGATTATTGTCAGTAGGACGATGAAGGCATCACTGTAATAACATATACATTGATTATTGTCAGTAGGACGATGAAAGCATCACTGTAATAACATACATAACTGTTGTCAGTAGGACTCCCTCCTTTGGGGGATGGGGGAAATACTATTGTTATTGTGCACATTGTTCTTTTTATTATTATCATTATGATTATTGTTAGCAAGTGTAGTTGTATTATTATTGTTGTATTTGAATGTTTTTGTGAAACTGTTTCACAATGATTGTAGTAAAAAAAACCTCTCTTCTCAACAGTAAGTGGCTTGCCTTTAGAAATAAGAGTGTTACATCAGAGTTTGTAACAATTATGGAAAATAATTGAAGAAGAAAATGAAACACGCATCAAACAGAAAACGTTGACAGTCAGCTAAATATAAAAACAAACAACCAGAACGTGAAAACACTAGATTAACCAGCCACGCGGTTAGCATTCTTGGCTCCCGTGACCTCGAACTTTCACCAATGACCTTCGACCTTGGCCTAGATATCCTAACTACCTACCTGCATGCCGAATGTCACCTCCTACGTGCCTCCGTTCAAACGCTATTGTGGAAACACACACACACGTATCCAGCCAGAAAGAAACAAACCCCTCCCTCCTGAAAACAGTATTAAGGTTTTGCTTTGAGGCTGGTTGAACGAAAATTAAAAGAATGAAAATAAACAAGGGAGACAAACTCGAGTGGGTTTGACGTTTCCTTGCCAGAGCTGAGTTGCTTCCCTTTGACCGTAACTTCGACAGCAGACGGAATGATGCATGCGCGGAGAGATAAGACGGACGAGAAACAATTTATAAAAGGTGGCTGTGTGCAAACCTGGGTCAATGAAATAGTTTCAACAAGAGTGGATGTAAGGAGTGGAAGAGTGTGTGTGTGTGTGTGTGTGAAATATTCGGGTTTGCTCCAGACTGACAGAGGCGTTTCTGTGAAAATTCGGGTTGCCCCCCCCTGGAGAGCGCGTCGCGGCCAGAGGCACGCCACATTTTTTTGGCATGTGATTTTTGTGTGACTGATGAGGAAGGAAAGGCTGTGTGTGCAAATTTTGACCAAATGACAACTTTTTCGTTGCCACTGGGTTTAAGGTGTGCTAATACATAATCTCATCCGAAAGACTCCACTTAAGGCCCAGAGCAGAGTGAGAGAAAAAAAATTCCCTGTACCCAGGTTGGAACTCGGGTTTATTGCATAGGAGGTGGATGCGTTACGTCTGTGCCACTCTACACGCGAGCGTGCGTGTGTGTGTGTGTGTGTGTGTGTGTGTGTGTGGGGGGGGGGGGGACGGGTCAGTGAAAAGCAAAATCCATTAATTACAATGAACTTATTCTTCACACAGCAGAAATTGTTTTTGTATGTTTGTTTTTCTTACCACAATTGAATCGTATGTTGGGTGTTGCTCCAGCCACACAG
>CM065680.1:98457367-98474867 GCA_017654935.2 Phymorhynchus buccinoides
TCTCGTCTCTGTCTCTCTCTCTCTCTCTCTCAAAATTTTGGGGGGGGGGGACAAGAAGACATGCCCCCCCCTTCTTTGAGCCAGCCCCCACCCAACCCCCATAGACACACACTATTCCTACGCCACTGCTTTAGTGGTGCCACTCACTGCATGCTTCAAGCCAGTCGCAGTAGAAGCCAGATATACAGAAGCCGTTCTCTAAACTGCAGTTCCCCCCTGCCGGCAGTTCTGCACACAGCACAGCTCCATGATGGGTGCAACAACCGATACCTAGATGCATAATCCACCACTCCCTCTCTCTCTCTCTCTCTCTCTCTCTCTCTCTCTCTCTCTCTCTCTCTCTCTCTCTCTCTCTCTCTCTCTCTCTCTCTCTCTCTCTCTCTCTCTCTCTCTCTCTCTCTCTCTCTCTCTCTCTCTCTCCTCTCTCTCTCTCTCTCTCTCTCTCTCTGCTTAGGTATGAGGTATGTGTATGTGTGCGTGTCATTGTGTGTATAAGGCCCATTGTCTCCGGGGTGGGAGGCCCCACAGTCCACCTGGTGGACTCCTGGCTGCAGGACCTGGTTGTCGCGCTCCCCAGTTACACCCAGGACTCGACAGCCATGTTGAGGACGCTGGAGGAGTTGCACACCAGGCACGGAGGCTTCAGCCACGAGGCCACTCTTGTGACTATAGAGGTGGTGGTGTTGTATGCTAACATTCCCCACAAGGACATGCTGGAGGGTCCACCATCCTAACATTGCCCCACCAAGTAAGGCCAGTGTAGACGTGGTCTCCCATATCCTGCACAACAACTTTTTCTCTTTTGAAGGGCAGGTCTACAAGCAGGAACATGGGACGGCGATGGGCACCACTATGGCACCGACCATTGCCAACTTGTTCATGGGTTGGCTTGAGATCAGGATGCTGGCAGAGAGCCCAGAAAACATCGATGAAAGGATGTGGAAACGCTTCATCGACGACGTCTTCTTGTTGTGGCTGGGCTCTGATGAGGATCTGCAGACCTTTTGCCAACACATGAACAACTTTCATCCCACCATCAAGTTCACCTTTCAGTCACAAAGACAGTCCATTTCATTTTTTGACATTCGCGTCGGTAAGAACTAAGGATCGGCGACGATCGGCCCGGATCGGTAAGAACTAAGGATCGGCGACGATCGGTCCGGGTCGGTAAGAACTAAGGATCGGCGACGATCGGTCCGGGTCGGTAAGAACTAAGGATCAGCGACGATCGGCCCGGGTTGGTAAGAACTAAGGATCGGCGACGATCGGCCCGGGTCGGTAAGAACTAAGGATCGGCGCTATTGGCGACGATCGGCCCTAAATATTTTGACAATCGGCCCACTCCAACACCCCACTCTCTCTCTCTCTCCTCTTTCTCTCCATCCCAGTCTCTCAAAAGCACGCAATGTCTGTGCGTGTGTGTATGTGTGTTAATGTGTGTATGTTCGTGCGTAGGTGCGTTTTTCTCTGAGTGTGAGTATGCTGCACGCGCGCGCGCGCGCGTGTGTGTGTGTGTGTGTGTGTGTGTGTGTGGTTGTGTGTGCGTGTGTGTGCGTGCGTGTGTGTGTGTGTGTGTGTGTGTGTGTGTGTGTGTGTGTGTGTGTGTGTGTGTGTGTGTGTGTGTGTGTGTGTGTGTGCTTGTGTCGGTGTGCCTTATTTGAGGTTAACAGTCCAGTGTGAATCACGACCTGCTGCAAATCGTGGGGGAGTCGGAGTTTGGAGAAGGAGTGGTCAACGTAGAGGACCTGGCAGGCACAATTCTCAACAAGTTTAAGGCGGACTCCTTAAGGAGTGGTCAAGTTGACCTGGGGCTACCTAAGGCAATTCATGACGGGATCCCCGTTGGGAGACCATAACAGGTTTCAAGAGTAGGCATGAGAGTGGAGAGAGAGAGAGAGAGAGAGAGAGAGAGAGAGAGAGAGAGAGAGAGAGAGAGAGAGAGAGAGAGAGAGAGAGAGAGAGAGAGAGAGAGAGAGAGAGAGAGAGAGAGAGAGAGGAGAGAGCGAGAGAGCGAGAGAGAGAGAGAGAGAGAGAGAGAGAGAGAGAGAGAGAGAGAGAGAGAGAGAGAGAGAGAGAGAGAGAGAGAGAGAGAGAGAGAGAGAGAGAGAGAGAGAGAGAGAGAGAGAGAGAGAGAGAGTATGTGTACGCGCTTGCGTATGTGTGATTCAGTCAAGTAAAATCTCCAGTCTTTGTTTATTACGTTATTCAAACTTGCCTTTTTATTTCGAGTAAAAATACAGGACTACTCCATTGACTTAAAAGCAGCCGTTCAAAGGAACTGTTTAACAAACAGCTCATACAACTGTTTGTAAACTAGTTCATACTACTACAAACATGTGCATCATCATCATCATCATCATCATCATCACCATCATCATCATCACCATCATCATCATCATCATCATCATAATCACCATCATCATCATCATCATCATCATCATCATCATCATCATCATCCCATCATCATTATCATCATCATCATCATCACCATCATCACCATCATCATCATCATCATCATCATCATCATCATCATCATCATCACCATCATCATCATCATCATCATCATCACCATCATCATCATCATCATCATCATCATCATCATCATCATCATCATCATCATCATCATCATAACCCTTAATAAAGAAAGCCAAGACTGCGCACAATCAAGGATTTTAAGATTTGAAAGTTTATTTTTAAAACCCCCACAACAAAACAACAGAAAAAGAAAAAACTGATGATGACGATGACGATGTTGTTGATGATGATGATGATGCACATGTTTGTAGCAGTATTAACTAGTTTACAAACGCAATCGTGCGTGTGCAGCATACTCACAATCAGAGAAAAACGCACATATGCACGAACAGACACACATTAACACATTATACACCACACGCACAGAGAGACATTGCGTGCTTTCCAGAGACTGGGATGGAGAGAAAGAGGAGAGAGAGAAGGGGGGTGTTGGAGTGGACCGATTGTCAAAATAAGTAGGGCCGATCGTAGCGCCGATCGTCGCCGATCGTCGCCGATCGTTAGTTCTTACCGACCCTTGACATTCCTATCAAATTCCATGACGACTTCATCCACACTGAGCTATACACGAAACCGACTGACACTCATGCCTACCTTCACCATCGTTCATGCCATCACCATCACTGCAAAAGGAACATTCCATTCAGTCAGTTCCTCAGACTCCGTCGCCTTTGCTCCAGGGCTGAGGACTTTGACAAACATGCTGCTACCATCATCGGCATGTTCCTCAGCCGTGGATACAAGTCCAGCCTCTTACAACATGCACTAGCAGGGGCAGGGGTCTCCCCAGGGCTGAGGTACTGACCTACAGGGCCAAACCCGTCAACACCAGGGTCCCCTTTGTCATCACACATCACCCCTCCAACCCACCACTTACAACAGGCACTAGCAGGGGCAGGGGTCTCCCCAGGGCTGAGGTACTGACTTACAGGGCCAAACCTGTCAACACCATGGTCCCCTTTGTCATCACACATCACCCCTCCAACCCACCACTTTGTGACTGGCTCGGAGAACAGCAGGCCGTGCTTCACAGCAGTGCACGCATGAGAAAGGCTGTGCCAGACGTGCCTGTTGTTGGGGAGAGGAACTCTAGAAGCGTGCGTAACCTCCTCATGCCCTCTACCCTCCCCCAAGTCAAACTGACCCAAGAACAGACTGGAGAGGTGAAATGTGATGACAAAGGTTCTTCTCCAGCTCCACCACAGGAGAACGGTTCACTGTCCGCCACAGCATGAACTGCAGATCTTCCAACGTCATCTACCTGCTCTATTGTCGGCGCTGTCGTGGCGCTCAGTATGTGGGTGAGACCAAAAATGCACTGCGAACCCGGTTTTACCTTCATAGATCTCACATCTCAAAGATCACAGGCACCAACGTCACCAGGCACTTCAACTCACAAGACCACACGCTGCAAGACACGAAGTGCATGCCCATTGAGCAAATCCTCACAGACAACCATGCTCACAGACACAACAGAGAGCAATTCTGGATCAGCAAGCTCAAAACACACCACCCACAGGGCCTCAATACTCTGTTACTTTCCAGGCCAATGTTTGATACCATCCAGTCTCCACAAAAGACACACCACCCACATTATACATGTGAGTCATGGTGTCGTTGACTAACTTTTAGGGGTAGGTAGTTGATGCTGAAGACCTTGCACAACGGACAGTGAAGCAAGTGTGTGTGTGTGTCGTTGACTGTGTTAGTGTGTGTGTGTGTGACCTTGCACAACGGACAGTGTGTGTGTGTGTGTGTGTGTGTGTGTGTGTGTGTGTGTGTGTGTGTGTGTGTGTGTGTGTGTGTGTGTGTGTGTGTGTGATTTGTGTGTATGTGCGCGTGTGTGCGCGTGCGTGCGTGTGTGAGTGTGTACGTATGTGCATGCGTGAGTGTATGTTTACATTTCTATATAATTATTTTTTATTCATTTTGTCTTTGGTACCAAGGAAAGGGAATGTGTGATTTAGAATATTGTTGTGTATGTGGAGCCTGTGAAGGTGAATATTGACAGAGGCAGACTTACTGCAGGTTCTGTCGATGTCACACTCAGATCCCGCTTCACAAAATTCCTCGTTGTTTTCTTCACACGCATCTCCCAATGGTATTTCTGAAACAGCCGTTAGTAAATTATCAAACGTCTGTATCCCTGTAACAGCCGTTAATAATATAATTGTCATACTTTTATATCCATGAAACAGCCGTTAATGTAACATTTATCCCTCTATATCTCTGAAACAGACACTAAATCCAGGTAGCAGCCGTTAAAATAAACCTTTCAACGCCAGCCATTCGACAGCCAAACTTTACCATTAAACTTACCTGGGTACAGAATTTTTTTTGTCTGCAACATTGGGGATTTCTCTATGACATGCATAAGGTCACTGGATACCAGACCCTCATTATTATTAGGTATTATTAGGTACTTTATAGTCACAGAGGCGTCTCTGTGAAATTCGGGTTGCTCCCACCTGCAGAGCGCGTCGCAGCCAGAGGCGCGCCACCCTTTTTTTTCTTCTTTTTTTTTTGCATGCGATTTTTGTCACTGATGAGGGAGGGGGGGGGGGGGGGGTTGACCAAGTGACAACTTTTTCGTTGCCACTGGGTTTAGCGTATGCTAAGTGCATGGACACACGGGACCTCGGTTTATCGTCTCATCCGAAAGACTCCACGTTCAGACCGTTAAGGCCTAGTGCAGAATGAGAGGAAAAATCCTCTGTACCCAGGTTCGAACTCGGGTTTACTTGACACGAAGCGAACGCGATACCACTGTGCCACTCTACACCACTATTGCACCTCTACATCATTTGATGCCTTTTATTGACATGGGTGTTCAATCATTATGGTGCCAAGAGGCGACAGTGGCGATTAAAGGTTTTTAAATTAATTAATTACTAACAATCATACCTCTCTACTCCTGAACAGCCGTTCACAATATAGCAAACTTCTGAATGCCTGTAACCGCCATTAATGGAAGAGTTACACTTCTATATCCGTGAAACAGCCGTTAACAGTTTATAACATTCCTGTATCCCTGTAACAGCCGTTAATGCAAGAGTTACACCTTTATATCCGTGAAACAGCCGTTAACAGTTTATAAAACTTCTGTATCCCTGTAACAGCCGTTAATAATCTTAAAAGTCATATCTCTATATCCCTGAAACAGCCGTTAACCATTTATTATTTATCAAACTTATTTATCTCTGTTACATCCGTTAATGTAACATTTATACCTATATAATCATGAAACGGCCGTTAACAGGTTATCAAACTTATGTATCCATGTGAAATCCGTGAATAATAATTATAGCATTTATATCTGTATACCCCTGAAAAAGCCTATAACAGTTTATCAAACTTCTGTATTGCTGTAGCAACTGTTAACAACGTAAGTCGTACATCTGTATCACTGCAACAGCCGTTAACTATTTACCAAACATCTGTATCACTGCAACAGCCGTTAACTATTTACCAAACATCTGTATCACTGTAACAGCCGTTAACTATTTACCAAACATCTGTATCACTGTAACAGCCGTTAACTATTTACCAAACATCTGTATCACTGTAACAGCCGTTAACTATTTACCAAACATCTGTATCACTGTAACAGCCGTTAACTATTTACCAAACATCTGTATCACTGCAACAGCCGTTAACTATTTACCAAACATCTGTATCACTGTAACAGCCGTTAACTATTTACCAAACATCTGTATCACTGTAACAGCCGTTAACTATTTACCAAACATCTGTATCACTGTAACAGCCGTTAACTATTTACCAAACATCTGTATCACTGTAACAGCCGTTAACTATTTACCAAACATCTGTATCACTGTAACAGCCGTTAACTATTTACCAAACATCTGTATCACTGTAACAGCCGTTAACTATTTACCAAACATCTGTATCACTGTAACAGCCGTTAACTATTTACCAAACATCTGTATCACTGTAACAGCCGTTAACTATTTACCAAACATCTGTATCACTGTAACAGCCGTTAACTATTTACCAAACATCTGTATCACTGTAACAGCCGTTAACTATTTACCAAACATCTGTATCACTGTAACAGCCGTTAACTATTTACCAAACATCTGTATCACTGTAACAGCCGTTAACTATTTACCAAACATCTGTATCACTGTAACAGCCGTTAACTATTTACCAAACATCTGTATCACTGTAACAGCCGTTAACTATTTACCAAACATCTGTATCACTGTAACAGCCGTTAACTATTTACCAAACATCTGTATCACTGTAACAGCCGTTAACTATTTACCAAACATCTGTATCACTGTAACAGCCGTTAACTATTTACCAAACATCTGTATCACTGTAACAGCCGTTAACTATTTACCAAACATCTGTATCACTGCAACAGCCGTTAACTATTTACCAAACATCTGTATCACTGTAACAGCCGTTAACTATTTACCAAACATCTGTATCACTGCAACAGCCGTTAACTATTTACCAAACATCTGTATCACTGTAACAGCCGTTAACTATTTACCAAACATCTGTATCACTGTAACAGCCGTTAACTATTTACCAAACATCTGTATCACTGTAACAGCCGTTAACTATTTACCAAACATCTGTATCACTGTAACAGCCGTTAACTATTTACCAAACATCTGTATCACTGTAACAGCCGTTAACTATTTACCAAACATCTGTATCACTGTAACAGCCGTTAACTATTTACCAAACATCTGTATCACTGTAACAGCCGTTAACTATTTACCAAACATCTGTATCACTGTAACAGCCGTTAACTATTTACCAAACATCTGTATCACTGTAACAGCCGTTAACTATTTACCAAACATCTGTATCACTGTAACAGCCGTTAACTATTTACCAAACATCTGTATCACTGTAACAGCCGTTAACTATTTACCAAACATCTGTATCACTGTAACAGCCGTTAACTATTTACCAAACATCTGTATCACTGTAACAGCCGTTAACTATTTACCAAACATCTGTATCACTGTAACAGCCGTTAACTATTTACCAAACATCTGTATCACTGTAACAGCCGTTAACTATTTACCAAACATCTGTATCACTGTAACAGCCGTTAACTATTTACCAAACATCTGTATCACTGTAACAGCCGTTAACTATTTACCAAACTTCTGTGTCACTGTAACAGCCGTTAACTATTTACCAAACTTCTGTGTCACTGTAACAGCCGTTAACTATTTACCAAACATCTGTGTCACTGTAACAGCCGTTAACTATTTACCAAACTTCTGTGTCACTGTAACAGCCGTTAACTATTTACCAAACTTCTGTGTCACTGTAACAGCCGTTAACTATTTACCAAACTTCTGTGTCACTGTAACAGCCGTTAACTATTTACCAAACATCTGTATCACTGTAACAGCCGTTAACTATTTACCAAACATCTGTATCACTGTAACAGCCGTTAACTATTTACCAAACATCTGTATCACTGTAACAGCCGTTAACTATTTACCAAACATCTGTATCACTGTAACAGCCGTTAACTATTTACCAAACATCTGTATCACTGTAACAGCCGTTAACTATTTACCAAACATCTGTATCACTGCAACAGCCGTTAACTATTTACCAAACATCTGTATCACTGTAACAGCCGTTAACTATTTACCAAACATCTGTATCACTGTAACAGCCGTTAACTATTTACCAAACATCTGTGTCACTGTAACAGCCGTTAACTATTTACCAAACATCTGTATCACTGTAACAGCCGTTAACTATTTACCAAACATCTGTATCACTGTAACAGCCGTTAACTATTTACCAAACATCTGTATCACTGTAACAGCCGTTAACTATTTACCAAACATCTGTATCACTGTAACAGCCGTTAACTATTTACCAAACATCTGTATCACTGCGACAGCCGTTAACTATTTACCAAACATCTGTATCACTGTAACAGCCGTTAACTATTTACCAAACATCTGTATCACTGTAACAGCCGTTAACTATTTACCAAACATCTGTATCACTGTAACAGCCGTTAATGACCTTAGAAGTTGTATATAAAGTAGCCCAGGAACAGCCGTTAATTTGTTTTTATATCAAACTTCAGTATCCATGTAAAAGACAATAAAATGTAACAGCTATACATATATATCCATGGAACAACCGTTACCAATCCATTATACTTCTGTATCCCCGTAACAGGTAACCCTCTATATTTTCCTAAAACAGTCGTGGATAATCTTTAAAGTCATGCTCAAATATCAAAGCAAAAGCGATTATGCTTAACAAGCTATCACGTATCTTTTTTTTATCTTTTTTTTTTTTTTTTACTGTGTCGTCAAGTTATTTTATTGAATGTTTAACCCTTTCACCGCCAGCTATATTTCAGCCAAGCATTTCCCTTAGATTTACCTGGGTAGAGAACAAAATCCATCTGCAGTATTAGGGATTCTTCTGTGACATAATATAAAATAAGGTCTGCCCTTACTTCCCAAAACTAAGACAATAGACCCCAATTTGATGCCTTTTAGTGACATAGGTGGTAAATCACTGTGGTGCTAAAATGCGACATTGGCGGTGAAAGGGTTAATAATATAAAAACGTCCAGAAAAGCGCAGGGACTATTATAGAACTCGGTAAATATTCTGTCTTATTTGCTTCTGATAAATGTATGGATGCAAGTAGCTAACAGGCATCATTCACGAAGAACAGCGGGAACCATTGAGCTGTTAGGGGGCGTTGTGGTCCTTAGCCATTGCACCAGCAGGTGGCGCTTCATTTGAAGTCCCTTTCTTAGCAACAGCAAACTTACTTTCTCTCTATCTCTGTCTCTCTCTTTCTGTCTCTCTCTGTCTGTCTCTGTCTCTCTCTGACTCTCTCTGTCTGTCTGTCTGTCTGTCTGTCTGTCTGTCTGTCTGTCTCTCTCTCTCTCTCTCTCTCTCTCTCTCTCTCTCCCCACCCCCCCCCCCCCCCGTGTGTGAGCGGCTTTAAAAGGTTTTGCTTTCTATTTTTGCCCAACGGAAGTAAAATAAGCCATTAGAGTGATCTCCCGTTCGCGACCAGAAGCGCTCTATCAGTCCAGCTTCCATCAGTCTATAGTAGTAGTATGGGTCTGCCATCACGTATCTATATCACTGCATAAGCAGTTATTCATTCATCATTAACCAATGCTTATTTGTTCGTTATTTTTAATGTAACAGTCATAACTAGTCTAGCGAGTGAACCTCTGTTTCTGTACTCTATTATGTACTATTAGTTATTAACAATTAATCACACCTCTGAATGCCCGTAACAGCTGTTAGATATCCACCATTTTCACCTGTGCATCTATTACGTGTAACAGCCGTTAATAATTCACCGGTTACGCATGTGCATCCAATTTTCCACCATATTATACTTGTATATCCTTGTAACATCTATCAATGATCAAATTACCTGTCGTGTATACCTGTGTATCCCGGTAACATCCGTTATGTGTCCCTACAATAGGCGTTAACAATCCATATTTACCTGTAATTGCCGTTAATAATCTATCTTTCAGAGAGACAGAGAGAGAGAGAGAGAGAGAGAGAGAGAGAGAGAGAGAGAGAGAGAGAGAGAGAGAGAGAGAGAGAGAGAGAGAGAGAGAGAGAGAGAGAGGGAGAGAGAGAGAGAGAGGACACTGTTCTTGGATTTGCTTTTGCTTAGTTCTAACATTCAGAGCTTCTACAATATATTTAGCTAGGGATTTTATAGATTCATCATCATAGTCCATTTTCAAAACTCCATCTAAATATACAGCAACACTTTCAAAAAATGTACACTTCTTTCTAATCACATCATATTTTTTACCAAAACAAGTGTAATATTATCTTCTTTATAAAAACACACATTGGGCAGGGAGAAATTATAGATATATCATCATCATCATTAAACCATTGTTTATGTACATTCAAGCCTATACTATACTTCTTGACCTACGCCTGGCCAGACCTATTCTATGCCACCTATTGTTTACAACTGATAAATAGTTCTCAGCTTCAAATACATCTTTAAAGCTATAATACTAGCTATATCTGTCTGAACGTCCAATTTTAGAGTGCCAAGTTTGCTGATAGGAAGCAATAATTGTCTTTAAATTCCATGATAAATCCCTCCTCACTTCCCACACCCTGACATAGCCATACAATTCCAAACCCATGCGTAGTTAAAATATTTGTCACACAATATACCCAATTTTGAGAGACAGAGAGAGACACAAAGAGAGACGTAGAGACACAGAGAGAGAGAGAGAGAGAGAGAGAGAGAGAGAGAGAGAGAGAGAGAGAGAGAGAGAGAGGCAGACAGACACATACAAAGAGAGAAAGAGAGAGAGAGAGAGAGAGAGAGAGAGAGAGAGAGAGAGAGAGAGAGAGAGAGAGAGAGAGAGAGAGAGAGAGAGAGAGACAGAGACAGAGACACTGTCAGGGTTGTCGCACTCACTGCAGATATGGTCTTCAGGGTCACAGAGCAAGTCTCCTGCACAGTCCTTATTTTTCGCACACGGCTTTCCGGCTGTCTTGGCTGCAATGGTTAGAAAGCACATGCAAAAGAACGTGTGCGTTATATTCATCTACTAACATAACACATCACAACCACACACTGACTGTATTCATTTACTAACACACGGCTATCTCACGTTATAGTATAAGCATCTACTAACACACCGCTATAATAATAATAATAATAATAATAATAATAATAATAATAATAATAATAATAATTAATAACATTTATATGGCGCAGTATCCTGACAACAGCTCAAAGCGCCTTACAAATACAACGCATATACAAAACACACATGAACATGATAATACAGGCACGTAATACTACTATTTAAATACACAATAGAACACCAGGACATACAGATCATATAAGATACATATAAATATACACATGCACAATAAGAGATAATAACAGATGCAAACGGAAGAAAAAATGAAAACACACGCACTCGCCAGCTTAAGGCCAACATATTGACGTCGTTAAAAATAATAATTGAAAATGAATGCAAATGAAGAGAAACGACACACACTCGCGTACGCCCATGCACACATAAAAAAATCAAAATCAAATCCCCACCCCACCCACTAATCCGCTCCAGTCAACAAAATGACATAAGTCAATAATAAAGTAAGAATGGAGAGGGGAGGGGGGGGATTCACACACACACGCATGCGCATGCTATCACATACTATTAAATGGTATGAAAAAAAGTATAGTAAGTGTTCGTTTTTCAAGGCCATCCTATTCCTCTATTCCTTTGAATGTTTATGACGCAGCTAGTATAGGCAGTAGCGCCATTGCTTTTATGACCACAAACCAAATACGCCATTGTTCAATAATTTATGCTCCCCGCCATTGACCAATCATTATTCCTGGAATGCACCCAGAAGCATTTTAAAGCATAAATGAAAACAATAACAATTACTACCAAAGTTCTAACTCACAACCGAATCTGGTTAGGTTAGTCACCCTTAAATCACGTCCCTATAGAAAAAATGTATCCCTTTCAACTTTCTAGGAAATTCTTTTAACTTGGTCATGCAAACCAATTAGTGATTCACCTCAGTGGGTTTCACCTCTAAAGTCTCTGTCCATCCATACACCTGACAGCATTCATCCAAATGTCGTTTCGAGTGCACACAAGCTATGGGTTGCTAAACTGGCGTACGGTTTGACCAATTTGCAGTAACAGTCCTGACCCACCATCACGTCAGTTTGGATCTGAGCTTCGCTGTCCACCCATAACCCCTCCACCAGTTCAAGGCCTTGGTTTCAATCTTTTCCAGGATTTTCCTGAAAGAACAGGTCTGTGAACTGGAGAGCGAACCACAGGCTACTCAGTGACCCTCGTAACATCCAACATGTCGTCTTATCCGAGCAGCTTTACACTGAATGCATTTTGTTTTCTTCATCCTACATAACTTACCACAGCTCAGGGTGAGGGGCTCGCCCACGTAGCCCTCCATGCATTCACACAGTCCGGTGTCTGGGTTGCACTCAGATGCAGGATCCGTACAGTCCTTCCCCTTACACTTCCCACCCACCTTGCCGTCAATAGGCTCTGCACACACACACACACCGCACCATGGAGTCTGCGTTAGGCCTACTGGTCAGGATTTAACGGTTTATGCGCATTTGTCCTACTTAACACAGCACACCAAGAAGTTTGCGTTACTGGTCAGGATTTAGCGGTTTATGCATTTGTCCTACTTAACACAGCACACCAAGAAATCTGCGTTTTTGGTCAGGATTTAACGGTTTATGCGTTTGTCCTATTTCACACACAGCACCATGGAATCTACATTACTGGTCAGGATTTAACGGTTTATGCGTTTGTCCTATTTCACACACAGCACCATGGAATCTACATTACTGGTCAGGATTTAACGGTTTATACGTTTGTCCTATTTCACACACAGCACCATGGAATCTACATTACTGGTCAGGATTTAACGGTTTATGCGTTTGTCCTATTTCACACACAGCACCATGGAATCTACATTACTGGTCAGGATTTAACGGTTTATGCGTTGTCCTATTTCACACACAGCACCATGGAATCTACATTACTGGTCAGGATATAACGGTTTATGCGTTGTCCTATTTCACACACAGCACCATGGAATCTACATTACGGGTCAGGATTTAACGGTTTATACCTTTGTCCTTCAGATTGACGTTCTGTCTTGGAATTCTACGTGACTTCGCCTTCCACAGTAACGCTGTATGATTGACACTATTCCTTTCTAATCCTGTCACCTCGGACATTACCCCTTCGTTACCTTGGAGGACGCCACCTTCAGAGGCTAAGTTACCGTGTCTTTGTAAAGCTATGGTATGTTGGACACTGACCCTATGAATGCTATGTTACGTTGGTCAAGACCCGTTCTAATGTTATGTTACACTGGACACGCCCTTTTCCAAGCTATATTATCTTGGATTATTGCCCCGTCTACAGCTGTGTTACGTTAGACCCTTTCTCTAGCTATGTTACTCGCTGTTTATATGCTACATTTTGGACACTGCCCCTTTCTAATTCTATGTTACATTGGACGCTGGCATTCTTTAAGGTATAATATACGTATTATAATACGTTGAACAATGCTCTTTACTAATTCTTTGTTACATTGGACGCTGGCATTCTTTAAGGTATAATATGATACGTATTATAATACGTTGAACAATGCTCTTTACTAATTCTATGTTACATTGGACGCTGGCAACGTAGTGCTGGAATCATCAACGACGACGTCTGCCACGTCACGAATTCCTGTCCCATCATCATCACCACCACCTCACTGAGAAGACTTTGTCTTCAGGAATATCGTCCATATGGGTATCCGACCGATTGGACGCAAATCTCACCACAAAAGAAGAAGAAGTATGGCATAGTGTACCATTTAATATGTATAATATGTAGTAGTAGTCGTAGTAATAGTAGTAGTAGTAGTTGTTGTGATTAGGCCAGAAGTGGACCTCTCGGCCATTTTACGCCCTTTCTCGTTCGTGACTTTGATTTGTTGTAGGGTGGTTTGCTTTCTACAGCTAAACCCATAAATTTAACAGAAGGATAGAATGGACTTTTTGGGGGGTCATTCATATATTTTAAAAAAATGACGTTTCACTGTCTTCGTGCAGAAGACTTTTGAATATATTTATGATAGGTGCAGTCTGGATGTTAGTTGACAAATTACTCCAGTATTGAACAACTCAGAAAAATAAAATTTACAAATGTTAGTAACTAATCGTCTTGAAAATAACTTCTCTGTACTTTTCCGTGTCTTGTTTGTAATACCTTTGACAAAAAGTTGTTAAAGTCTATGTTATCAATAATATTATTTTCTATATTTGTATAAGGTCTCCCCTGATATGATATGGTATGTTGTGTGCCTTTACATAGGAGCGTATAGGGTAGTGTATAGTACAGTGCATAGTGTATGATATAGGGTACCGTTTAATATGATATGGTATGTTGATTGAATGATATAGTATGCCTCAGATTGAAGTGTATAGTGTAGTGTATAGTGCAGTACACAATACATGGCATAGTGTACCGTTTAATATATGGTATGTTGTGTGCCTCACATAGTACATTGCACGGTGTATTATGCAGTACAGGACACCGTATATTGCATTGTATATGAAACTGTGTTTCTGTCCTTACCGCATATTCCACCCTTCTCTACAGACACGCCCTCTGTACACTGACACTCTTGAGTTTCCTGGTCACAGTGAGAGCCCGCCTCACACTGGAAGTCAATGCCACACTCTGCGCCTGCTGGGTTCTCTGAACACAGCACACAATCATGCAACAAGATTATGCAAATGGAACTACACAGTTCTAACATCAACCATAAGTAGTAGTCCCTGACACACTCTGTGCCTGCTGGCTTCTCTGAACACAACACACAATCATACAACAAGACTATACAAATGAAACTGTGTACTTCTGCAAATGAACCATACACTAATGATAATGAGACAGCAAGGCCTACGTTCAAGGTTATGGATCAATCACACGTTGTTCTTTTTAACTCTTTCCCATTAGCAGCACAGTCGTATTCTAGTGTTGAGAGTACTCGCATATGACTGTATTGCCACGAGGAAAGAGTGACAAACAACAAAGCGTAGTTGGACCATTATCAAGGTCATTGATACGTAGCAGTCCATACTACCTATTAAGCTAATATACTGATTTGGGACAGTGACAGCAAAGCCAGGAAAAGTGGGCCCAAGGTTAAATAAAGTTTACGAAATGAAGATCAAAGGTCAAGCTCAAAAAAAGGTAATCGTTTCCCAATGCGAAGCATCAACTTCAAGCGTTGCATTTCCGTACAGAACCTGAATTGAATCTGCCTGCTGGTTCATAAGATAATGATAGGCAGACCCCCCCCCCCCCCCCCGAGTGATAAAGCATACACGAGCATTCACGATAGTCCTCACGCTTTAGTGGAGGATTTCCAAAGAAAGATAGGAGAGAAGAAGAACAGGTGAAGCAAGGGACTTACTGCATCGTTTGAGAGAGAGGCCCAGGGAAGCAGTGGATTTAATGCATCGTTTGAGAGAGAAGAGGAGCATTGGAGCAGTCCAGAGAAACAGAGGACTTACTGCATCGTTTGAGAGAGAAGAGGAGCATTGGAGCAGTCCAGAGAAGCAGGGGACTTACCGCATCGTTTGAGAGAGAAGAGGAGCATTGGAGCAGTCCAGGGAAACAGGGGACTTATTGCATCATTTGAGAGAGAAGATGAGCATTGGAGCAGTCCAGAGAAACAGGGGACTTACTGCATCGTTTGAGAGCGAACAGGAGCATTAGAGCAATCCAGGGAAACAGGGGACATACCGCATCGTTTGAGAGAGAAGATGAGCATTGAAGCAGTCCAGAGAAGCAGTGGATTTACTGCATCATTTGAGAGAGAAGATGAGCATTGGAGCAGTCCAGGGAAACAGGGGACTTATTGCATCATTTGAGAGAGAAGATGAGCATTGGAGCAGTCCAGAGAAACAGGGGACTTACTGCATCGTTTGAGAGTGAAGAGGAGCATTGGAGCAGTCCAGGGAAACAGGGGACATACCGCATCGTTTGAGAGAGAAGATGAGCATTGAAGCAGTCCAGAGAAGCAGTGGATTTACTGCATCATTTGAGAGAGAAGATGAGCATTGGAGCAGTCCAGGGAAACAGGGGACTTATTGCATCATTTGAGAGAGAAGATGAGCATTGGAGCAGTCCAGAGAAACAGGGGACTTACTGCATCGTTTGAGAGTGAAGAGGAGCATTGGAGCAGTCCAGGGAAACAGGGGACATACCGCATCGTTTGAGAGAGAAGAGGAGCATTGAAGCAGTCCAGAGAAGCAGTGGATTTACTGCATCGTTTGAGATAGAAGAGGAGCATTGAAACCGTCCAGGGAAACAAGGGACTTACTGCATCGTTTGAGAATGTCACAGGTGGTGCCGTTTCTGCAGCCCTCTGGGATATCCGTGCAATTCTCATCGCGATTGTAACCTGTACAATGACAATAAACAGCAAAACTGATCGTGATCTATAAAATGACAATAGGCAGCACAACTGTGATCGTAATCTATACAATCACAATAAACGGCAAAACTGTTTCTTCAAAAACGGCAAAACTGTTCGTCAGCTCAACATCATTAGCATCAGCACATGGGTTGATAAAGAAGGAAAACTGTGATGGTAATCTGTAGAATGACAATAAACAGCAACATTGTGATGGTAATCTGTAGAATGACAATAAACAGCAACAGTGTGATGGTAATCTGTAGAATGACAATAAACAGCAACATTGTGATGGTAATCTGTAGAATGACAATAAACAGCAACATTGTGATGGTAATCTGTAGAATGACAATAAACAGCAACATTGTGATGGTAATCTGTAGAATGACAATAAACAGCAACAGTGTGATGGTAATCTGTAGAATGACAATAAACAGCAACATTGTGATGGTAATCTGTAGAATGACAATAAACAGCAACATTGTGATGGTAATCTGTAGAATGACAATAAACAGCAACATTGTGATGGTAATCTGTAGAATGACAATAAACAGCAACATTGTGATGGTAATCTGTAGAATGACAATAAACAGCAACATTGTGATGGTAATCTGTAGAATGACAATAAACAGCAACATTGTGATGGTAATCTGTAGAATGACAATAAACAGCAACATTGTGATGGTAATCTGTAGAATGACAATAAACAGCAACATTGTGATGGTAATATGTAGAATGACAATAAACAGCAACATTGTGATGGTAATCTGTAGAATGACAATAAACAGCAACATTGTGATGGTAATCTGTAGAATGACAATAAACAGCAACATTGTGATGGTAATCTGTAGAATGACAATAAACAGCAACATTGTGATGGTAATCTGTAGAATGACAATAAACAGCAACATTGTGATGGTAATCTGTAGAAT
>CM065680.1:98479867-98489867 GCA_017654935.2 Phymorhynchus buccinoides
ATGTTACTTGGCCAGCCTTTCTTTTGCCTTGAGCATGCAGAATGTTACTTGGCCAGCCAGCCTTTTGCCCTGAACATGCAGAATGGTACTTGGCCAACCTTTCTTTTGCTTTGCAGAATGTTACTTGGCCAGCCTTTCTTTTGCTTTGCAGAATGTTACTTGGCCAGCCTTTCTTTTGCCTTGCAGAATGTTACTTGGCCAGCCTTTCTTTTGCTTTGCAGAATGTTACTTGGCCAGCCTTTCTTTTGCCTTGCAGAATGTTACTTGGCCAGCCTTTCTTTTGCTTTGCAGAATGTTACTTGGCCAGCATTTCTTTTGCCTTGCAGAATGTTACTTGGCCAGCCTTTCTTTTGCTTTGCAGAATGTTACTTGGCCAGCCTTTCTTTTGCCTTGCAGAATGTTACTTGGCCAGCCTTTCTTTTGCTTTGCAGAATGTTACTTGGCCAGCATTTCTTTTGCCTTGCAGAATGTTACTTGGCCAGCCTTTATTTTGCTTTGCAGAATGTTACTTGGCCAGCCTTTATTTTGCTTTGCAGAATGTTACTTGGCCAGCCTTTCTTTTGCCTTGCAGGATGTTACTTGGCCAGCCTTTCTTTTGCCTTGCAGAATGTTACTTGACCAGCCTTTCTTTTGCTTTGCAGAATGTTACTTGGCCAGCCTTTCTTTTGTCTTGCAGAATGTTACTTGGCCAGCCTTTCTTTTGCTTTGCAGAATGTTACTTGGCCAGCCTTTATTTTGCTTTGCAGAATGTTACTTGGCCAGCCTTTGTTTTTGCCTTGCAGAATGTTACTTGGCCAGCGTTTCTTTTGCCTTGCAGAATGTTACTTGGCCAGCCTGTCTTTTGCTCTACAGAAGGTTCCTTGGCCAGCCTTTCTTTTGCCTTGCAGAATGTTTCTTTGCTCGGTGTTTCTGTGCCTTGCAGAAGCCATGTACGGCAAAGGCAGGGACGAAGGGCTGAGGAGGCCTCTTGCTGACGGACTACATCCTGGAAGGGGTGCAAAGCTTAACTAAAGACAAAAACAACAACCACAGCAAGTGTGTTAATATCCCTTGCTCACCACAAATGCCGGATGGATCACAGAACCCTTCCTCGGTACAGTTCACAAGGCTGCCCTCTGAGCAGGAGGAACCAAGATCGAGCACTGTGGATGATCAACACAAATACACATACACAACTCCAGTCATCTGCAGCAATTACTGACACAGTTTCAAACAGGTATAATTGATACAAGAAGCAAACCTGCAAGGCCCACTCGCTGTGTTTTGAATAGATCTAAATGTCAAATTGTTTACTTTCAAAATAATAAACCCCATACCAATTTTTCTTTTAACCGTTTCATTATTTGCCTATTTATTTGATCATGCAAACTGTTCCTGCCTGTATACAAATCTATAATAATATATAATACAATTCTTGCGTTTTGTATGTGTGTGTGTGTGTGTGTGTGTGTGTGTGTGTGTGTGTGTGTGTGTGTGTGTGTATATAATATATATATATATTTATATATATATATATATATATTATATATATATTGTTCTACATAGTTTGGAAGTGATAACTACAAAGATGGACAGAGCGGACATGGATATGAGAGAGAGAGGGAGAGAGAGAGTAGAGAGAGAGAGAGAGAGAGAGAGAGAGAGAGAGAGAGAGAGAGAGAGAGAGAGAGAGATAGGAGACTATGGGGGATTCTTTCTTTTATTATTATTTTATTATTATTATGTGGACTCAATAGTCCAAACGAATATCAAACACACACACACACACACTGCATCTAATTATATACAACAATGACGTCAAGAAAAGTTATGTTGTATTTGTTATCAAGTTTGTTCTACTGTCTGTCCCGCGTCCAAGGCCAAAAGCCGAAATATTGGGAATAGTGTTAGTTTTCATTCTCTTTTTTTGTGTATATATATATATATATATATGTGTGTGTGTGTGTGTGTGTGTGTGTGTGTGTGTGTGTGTGTGTTCGCCCTGTAACTCATGAACCGCTGCACAGAATCGCTTCACATTTTGTGTGGTGGTGTATCATGGTACACAGATGGTCCCATAGAAAAACTGACCGTGCTGACGTTGACCTTGACGTATGACCTTGAAAACCTAAATTTCGTTTAGGAGCCATATGTTTTACACTGTTAAACTTACAAACTTTAAACTTGGTATGCATGTGCATTGACTTGTAGTAGATTTGAATGTGGGGTAGCAATCAAGGTCAAGCACATCGACAGATCTTGAAAGTGTTTAGGGTTTATAAAATCGCGTTTTAGCTATATCTTTCACATTTTTGCTTGACAGAATCGCTTTAAACTCGGTATGGTGATGTTTCACCTTGAGTGGAAGACGCTCTAACATAGATTGTTGGCGTTTTGACTTAGACCTTGAAGTTTGACCTTCAAAGCCGAAATATGTTTCTTTACGCTATATATTTCATGTCCGAGCTATATCTAATTAACCAGTGAACAGAATGGCTTATTGTGTGTGGTGGTGTATCACAGTGAAGGAATGGTCCCATATACAAAAAACTATAAACGTGCTGACCTTGACCTTGAAGTTTGACCTTGAAACCCGAATTCTTTCTTTCATATCGTTGGACTTACAATGTTCAAACTTGGGACAGAGGTGGACTAAAGACATAGACCTTGGAGGTGTCAACTTGGTGTTTGGACCATATCTTTTACATTTTTTTTCAGCTACAGGCTTCAAAGTTGGCAGGTTGGTAGACTGCCTCAAGGTCATGTGTGGTGCAAAGTATTGATTATCCTAATTACTTTGACCTTGACTTTTGAACTTCTCTTTTTTTTTTTTAAACCTGTGGCTGTAGTTTGGACACCATTGGGTTTACACCCACGAAACCATATATATTCTTGATCACTGTGATCTAGGGAATGCAGTTGGAGACATTTAAAAGCCACTTGACCTTGACCTTTACATTTGACCTTGAAGCTGTTACATGATGACGGTCTGTCCAGATAAATGTGCGCATAATTTCCAAACCGTTTGCGTTAGACCCATACAGGAACTCCTTCCTACTCACGGCCATCCGCCTGTTCAATGGTCAACAGCAGTGACCACTAAGACCATGAAGATTATCTGTGTGTGTGCGCGTGCATGCGTGTGTGCATGTGTGTGCGTGCGTGCATGAGTGCGAGCAAGCGTGTGTGTGTGTGTTTGCTTTATAATTTTTCCCAACATATGTATGCATGTAGGTATGTATGTACATGTGTGCATGCATAACATGTATGTGTAATTGATATGTATGTATGTATGTATGTATGTATGTATGTATGTATGTATGTATGTATGTATGTATGTATGTATGTATGTATGTATGTATGTATGTATGTATGTATGTATGTATGTATGTATGTATGTATGCACATAGACTAAGATATTTGTATTATATACAATTTGTATGTGCTGTATGTGTATATGTGTGCGCGTGTGTGTATGTGTGTGTGTGTGTGTGTGTGTGTGTGTGTGTGTGTGTGTGGGTGGGTATGTGTGACCAAGAATTGTATGTGCGCACAGTGTGTAAAATAGTCGCATATCTTATTTTTTGGCTTTTCTACATACTATGTATCTGTCTTTATTGTGTTGTTTTGTTGATTGTTTTATCACTGCAAAAAGAATTTCCTGCAAAATGGACAATAAAAATATTGATTGATTGATTGATATAACCATATATATTCATGTTCAGCATCACAGCAGAAACCAAGTGGGAGACATTTTGAAGGGGCCAATAGCACAGTGAGAATGAGAGCTGATGGGTCTCAGAAAACAAATGCTAAATTTAACAACCGTTGGCGACCACTATAACCATATATATGTTGTGATCAGCATTAACAGGGGAATGCAGTGGAAGACATTTTGAAGGGCCAATAGCACAGTGAGAGTGAGAGCCAAGGGGGGCCCGTAAACATGTACAATAGTGGGAGACATTTTAAAGTGCTATTCTGGCAACTGCTATTCAAAAGACATGTGCCGGGGAAACGCTGTCGCAAAGCGAAGCGAGCGCAGGGCGTAACAAGTGCGGGGTGTTGCTGCTGGGCACGGTGTGTCAGGGATTCAGAGTGACATGTGTCAGGCTGCAAGGTGTCAATGATTCACAGCTACATATACCACACTCCAAGGTTTGGGGGTTGACGACGAATGTTCTTTCACATTGGCACGTGTTGTCTATACATGCAGCTCCTTGCACCTGACATTTCTCCTCCGTACTGCAGGGTCCGCCAACCACCGAGGTGTTAGCATCTGTAGCACGAGGAAAAGACAGGTTGATTTTCCAACCAACCCGTTAAGGCTGTTAATTGGCATGTTAATTGGCATCAGTGTGTCCCGATGAAAAGACACATTGATTTTCCAACCAACCCGTTAAGGCTGTTAATTGGCATGTTAATTGGCATCAGTGTGTCCCGATGAAAAGACACATTGATTTTCCAACCAACCCGTTAAGGCTGTTAATTGGCATGTTAATTGGCATCAGTGTGTCCCGATGAAAAGACACATTGATTTTCCAACCAACCCGTTAAGGCTGTTAATTGGCATGTTAATTGGCATCAGTGTGTCCCGATGAAAAGACACATTGATCTTCCAACCAACCCGTTAAGGCTCAGTGTGTCAGGATGAAAAGTGTGTTTTTGTGTGTTCTTTCTCAGAGTCATAAATATTCCGAAATGAAAATAAAAAGAAGAAAAACAAAAACAAAATACTTTGGGGAAATGTTCGGCCAGCTTCCTGCTGGCCTTTGTCAATCCCTACTGCGGTTAATGTCTGGGGGCTGTTGTAGGGCAATCACCTTTTGCCCAAGTCTTTGTTCTCGTTGCGTATCAGTGAGTACCTCCGAGTCGAAGCTCAGCAAACGGAATGTGCCACGGTTCGCCCAAATTGCTCTAGCACTGTTCGCCCAAAATTGTTTCCTAAGCGCGAACCCTAACCCTAACCCTAACCCTAAGACCCGCAATGACATTTATTCACTTCTGGTATTTCTTTCTTTTTCAAATATCTGTTTGATTCAACCATTAAATTATTGATTCAATTCCCTGATTTCCTTGCATGATTTTTGGGCGGAACGTGATGGATGCAAACCGGTATAATTTCCAATTGGGCGAAAGGTGATTGGGCGAAAGGTGATTTGGCGAAAGGTGATTGGGCAAAACGTGATGCACCGGTTGTTCTGCCTTGTGAACTGTATTCACTGCTGGATTGGTTCAGCAAGTTGTTGTAGATGGGAGGTACCTCATACCCAATGTCTCTGTTTTCGGCTGGGTTTTCTTTCCCTGATTTCTATAGCTTCTTTTTCTTTGCTTTTCGTGAGTTGAAGGTCAGTTGCTGGAATGTTCGTTTGTAAACTGCTGGTATGGTGGACTTTCATAGACAGCTGTTCACATTACGCTGAAGATGCTCTGTTGGTGTGTTCATTTTACCTAACTTTTAATGGCAGTCCTGTTTCTCCAATGTAATCCCCCAAGCACTCATCACACTGAATGTGATATATGACGCCACTCTTCTTATCAACATCTGTCTTGTCCTTCACGTTTGTGACTTGGGGGTGAATTGAATTGATTCCTTGGATTATTAAATATTCCCAAACCCAAACAAAGAGAGCCCACAGAGAAGAAACACATCGCTGTCAGTGCACCGTACGTGAAAGGAGTGTCTGAACGTTTGTCAAGGACTTTCAGCCATTGCACAAACCAGTCAATTCCATTCGCTCCCAAGTCATAGAAGTGAAGGACAAGACAGATGTTCATACGAAGAGTGGAGTTTTATATCACATTCAGAGTGATGAGTACAAGGGGGTGTACATTGGAGAAACAGGACGACCATTACAAGTTAGGTTAAATGAGCACACCAACAGAGCATCTTCAGCGTACTGTGAACACCTGTCAATGAAAGTCCACCATACCAGCAGTTTCCAGACAAGCATCTTAACAACTGAACCTCAACTCACAAAAAGGAAAGTACAAGAAGCTAAATAGAGACATTGGGTATGAGCTACATCCCATGTACAACAACTTACTGATCCAATCCAGCAGTGAATACAGTTCACAAGGCAGAGACAACAGCCCCCAGACTTCAACCTTAGTAGGGGTTGACAAAGGCCAGCAGTGAATGCAGTTCACAAGGCAGAAACAACAGCCCCCAGACTTCAACCTCAGTAGGGGTTGGCATGACAAAGGCCAGCAGTGAATGCAGTTCACAAGGCAGAGACAACAGCCCCCAGACTTCAACCTCAGTAGGGGTTGGCATGATAAAGGCCAGCAGTGAATGCAGTTCACAAGGCAGAGACAACAGCCCCCAGACTTCAACCTTAGTAGGGGTTGACAAAGGCCAGCAGTGAACGCATTTCACAAGGCAGAAGCAACAGCCCCCAGACGTCAACCTCAGTAGGGGTTGACATGACAAAGGCCAGCAGTGAACACATTTCACAAGGCAGAAACAACAGCCCCCAGACTTCAACCTCAGTAGGGGTTGACAAAGGCCAGTAGTAAGCAGGCCGAACATTTCCACAAGGTATTCTATTTTTGATTTTCTTCTTTTTATTTTCATTTTGGAATATTTATGAATCTGAGTAAGAACACAACACACATGACCACACCAGAGTCGGGAGGCATCTTTGGATTAATCACAATGAAAAAACAGATTGATTTTCCAATCAACCCTTCAAAGACCCGATACGTCGGCATGTATTTTCCCTCTCTTGCTAGAGAAAACGCTGAGTTTGACACATGGACGTGGTGGGTCTTTAAGGCTGTTAATTGGCATCTGTGTCACGATGAAAAGACTGAAAGATTTCCCAAGTAACCCTTTAAGGCTGTGTGCAGATTACACACAGAACCTTCATGCGCTTATCTGCAAAAAAGTAAAAGAAAGTGAGGTAATAAGCGGATGGGAAAAGTGCATGCGAAAACAATTGCACTTATGTTTTTACTTTCTTGTACTTATTTGCATCATCGTCATCACCACCAGTATCATCATCATCATCATCATCATCATCATCATCATCATCATCATCATCATCATCATTAATATTACTAATCAACAATTTGTTCCACTACCAAAAATCAAATTCTATATTACAGACCTTTGTTTCCGCCAGAGGGAAGACAAAAATAATAATAATAAGAAAACAGAGAGAGAGAGAGAGAGAGAGAGAGAGAGAGAGAGAGAGAGAGAGAGAGAGAGAGAGAGAGAGAGAGAGAGAGAGACTTCAGACTTCAGACACTTTATTTTACAAGGATAAGAATTTAGGCTTGGCCTAGTCTTCCATTCTGTCCTTGGTTCTAAGCATGCAATACATAATTAATACTATTAAATGAACATTGAGACACAGGAACATCACCAAAAGAAACAACTAGTAACAGTAATATAGCAACGACATGGTAGGCAGAGCATCAACATCAGCAATAAAAGCAATGGAGAGAGAGAGAGAGAGAGAGAGAGAGAGAGAGAGAGAGAGAGAGAGAGAGAGAGAGAGAGAGAGAGAGAGAGAGAGAGAGAGAGAGAGAGAGAGAGAGAGAGAGAGAGAGAGAGAGAGAGAGAGAGAGAGAGAGAGAGAGAGAGAGAGATGGATGAGGGAAGTAGAAAGAAATAGACGGAAGGACCCAGAGACAAACCGCATTTTTCAGTGGTTGTGTCGGTGAGTTGCTCATTGCAGAGGCACTGGTCGTTGACGCACAGGCTACCACTCAGACACAGCTCAGGATAGTCAGAGCAACCTTGGTACTTGGCCAGCCCTGGTATTACAGAGAAACAAAATGATAGCAAAACAACAACAAGTGCAACGCCGGGCGGCTGCAAAGTCCCCTCGCCGCATCGCCGAGGTACTCCGAAATCGGAATGGCGTCAATTTGACCTTAATGTAAAACTAAGTACATCAGTGGATAGCTTGCATCTTGTGCAACAAGTATACCAAATTTGACGATAATAGACTGAATAGTTTTTGATAGATAGCCTTGGGGTTCGGACCCGTGATTTGAGCGCGCGCGATCATGCGCACACGCGCGCACAGAAAAATTCATGACAACTGTGTTAAAAACCATTCATCAAGAATTGTTGTGAAAAAAACTGCATTAAAATAGATGCAAAACTTCGCGAGATATTAGCGATTATGTGTTTCGGGGTTTGAACCCCGTAACTGCGCGACCTTGACCTTAATGTAAAACTAAATACATCAGTGGATAGCTTGCATCTTGGCAAACTAGTATACCAAATTTGATGATGATAGACTGAATAGTTTTTGAGAAAAACGGACGAATAGCCGGACGGACGGAGGCACGCCGGACGGACGAACGGACACCGGACGGACGGACCAGACAAAAACAATAGCTCCCCGAACCTTCGGCTCGGGGAATAACAACCCCAAAACAATACAAAGGATGGAAACAACAGCGTAACACCTTACAAGTCGATCTTAGTAAGTCCTACCAGCTAGCAATATACTGATCGATTTGTCCCTTTATTTTGTTTGATACTCTCCCACCATTACATTTAGGTTAGTGAGTGTTTTAAAAGCAACACGAGTATAAAGTTTGATCAAAAGCAAAATATTCTGCATTTCCATAGCATCAACTTTTTAGTCCTTTTATAATATACTAGCGAGTAAACCCGGCTTTGCCAGGGAACCTTGTTATTTGTTATTTTTGACTGTGTATCATATATGATACGCCAGGCTTCAAGGGACTTGAAGTTAAGTACTATATAATATCATATTAGGATCCAATAGGAAAGCTTATTGTTTTTGCTTTTTTTGGTGTGAAAATAGAAATATCAGTTTGAGGATTAATAAAACACACAAAGGTGCCTGTACTTCCATGAAAACAATAAAAATACTTTTGTTTAAAGTTTAGGTTTTGTCAGCAAGGTTTCGGCCATTCTCATCTCAACTGCCGACGAAGAGCCTATGCTCGAAAGCTCCACCTTTGACTCCTTCAACAGGTCAGAATTTCCTCTCCCTTTTGCTTTGTTTTTCATCCAGTAAATATACATTCTTTTTCAAATACTTAGATTTTCTTAAAAAATATATGACATAAATAACCCCCAATACTACTAACATGGCTGAAATGCTATCAACATGCTCACAAAATGTGTTTATAACTGATAAATACTAACAAGAACGAAACCAACTCTCTATAATGTTATCACAAATGCCCAAAATCACATATATGTCACATGGTAAAGCTGCGAAGGCCTGCCTGACGTATTATATATGGTACACATGTTTTCTTTAAAATACATGGCTCTTTCCAAGCATATAGATGTTAATGGGCTTCTAGGCAACTAACATTTTCAACAAGGATATAAATGTGTACATGTCAACAAAAAATGAAATATATCTATATTAATGTTTTTTTAAAATGTTACCACAAAGACCCAAAGTGCCTAACATAACGCTGCTGTTCCCAGTGTACCATATAATATATGACATGTTTAAATTTTTTTAAGAAAAACGTCTAATTTGTATCATGTATTTGAGTCTTTTGATATAATTTAATCATGAAAACACGTAGTGCATCAAAAGATTGATGTTCCTTTTGTTGGATTAGGATGGGTTTTGTTAGCAAGGTTTTGGAATTGCTGGAGTGTGTGAGATCATCAAACAGGAAGTGGCTAGTACAACTCGATGAACAACCTGGAAAAGCAGGGACATCGTTTCTTTTTTAGGAGTGTGTATATGCTATGTATCATATATGATACGTGTGGTCCTAGAAGGTTAAAAATTAATAAAAAGATTCGTTCGTTCTCTCTCTCTCTCTCTCTCTCTCTCTCTCTCTCTCTCTCTCTCTCTCTCTCTCTCTCTCTCTCTCTCTCTCTCTCTCTCTCTCTCCACGTCGTTGCTATATTACTGTTAATCGTTGTTGTTTCTGTTGGCGATGTTCCTGTGTCTCAATGTTCATTTATAGTATTAGTTATGAATTGCATGCTTAGAACCAAGGACAGAATGGAAGACTAGGCCCAGCCTAAATTCTTATCCTTGTAAAATACTTAATTCTT
>CM065680.1:98494867-98534867 GCA_017654935.2 Phymorhynchus buccinoides
GAGAGAGAGAGAGAGAGAGAGAGAGAGAGAGAGAGAGAGAGAGAGAGAGAGAGAGAGAGAGAGAGAGAGAGAGAGAGAGATCACACAAAACATAATAATTGAGAGAAAATGAAAAAGAAGAAAAACAAAGAATAAAGAATAACATTATTTACATATTTATGATCACATACGAATATGCATAATAATAAATTAAGATTTTACAATTTATCAATCAAATACTTCTTTAAAGTTCTTTTAAGAGTAGATTTAGATGGACATAATTTCAAGAATGCTGGCAAGTTGTTCCATGTGTGTGTGTGTGTGTGTGTGTGTGTGTGTGTGCGTGTGTGTGTGTGTGTGTGTGTGTGCGTGCGCGTGCGTGCGCGTGCGTGCGCGTGCGTGTGCGTGTGCGTGTGTGTGTGAGTTCGCCCATCTCGACCGAATGGACTCGGGGACAGTTGGCGTGGCAAGGGGTTCCAGAAAAAACGAATCCTCAATGCTCAGCTCCAAGAACCAGTGCAAATGATTCCTTGTCCAACTAGAGCACTAAGATGCTAGATCACCAGCCGCGCGGCACTGTTTTTGGCTATAGTGCTCCGTCTCGCAGCTGGTAACGAACCTTTAAGATATTACAATGTGAATACATGCCCAAATGCTCGGCAGCATTTTCGGCTCCCGTGACGTTGACCTTTGACGCTAATTTCAAACCTGGCCTAGATATCCAAAATACCTATCAGCATGAACAATGTTAGCGTCCTATATCCCTTCGTTCAAACGTTATCATGCCAGGTACTCGGCAGCATTTTCAGCTCAAGTGATCGTAACCTTTGACCTATGACCTTCGTATTGAAATTGGCCTAGATATCCTTAGTACCTATCAGCATGCACAATTTGAGCATCCTATAGGTCCCTCCGTTCAAACGCTATCGTGCCAGGTACTCGGCAGCATTTTCGGCTCCAGTGACCTTTACCTTGACCAAGAAAGCCTTAAAGCACGTCCTAATCTAGGGTTTATGCCCTGGCCAGCCAGCGTACATCCAACGTGCAGCCAGCATGATGCCACGTCCTAGCAACCTATAACAAAAATTGGTTTGAGGTGGGGTGGGGGTTGGGGTAGGGGCAATGAGAAAATGGAAGGAGGTTTGGGGAAGGGGACTACTTCCTTTCAGGGGCATTCTGGAGGAGGGTCTTAAAGTCATCCACGGATCCTGCGGACATGACCCTGGTGGTCAGGCTGTTCCACTGCTGGATGGTTTTGGGAAAGAAGCTGTTTCTTAATACTGAAGTCTTTGCAGGCTGGATATTGAAACAGAGCTCATATTATCAAGCTAGATGTTCCACTAGATGTTTGCTCTCATGCTTTTCCTGCTATGTTGGTCTGATGAGGCGCTTATTTCTTACTGGTGTCAGGTATTTGTCAGCCTTGATGCTAGGGAAATATCCTTCCATTACCGTCACAGCTGTTCCGTCGTACACAAAAACTAGCTGTTTAGTTAAAAGACTTAATATTAGAAATCTTAGATTAAAAAAAACCCTGCACCAAACACGTCCTTTAAATATTTTGGTTGCATGCTCTACATAGTATATCAAATATACTTCTTTCATCAGATTAATTGTAAGAACTTTTTGTTGTTGTTGAGCAGTGTCATGTAACATATTTAGTAGAAAATGTTCTTAAGTAATTTACTTAGTATTGCAAATATAAATAAAATTGCCACGAGTGAACATCCAGCAATTTGAACTGAATAAAACTAATTTACACACACACTACAACATACTCTTGACTGTTATTTATGAAAAGTGACTTATATGGTAAACTGAAGTTGGCCTGGAAAAAAAAAAAATCAATGAACTAAATGTTCATCCCGAAACAAATTTGCCGTATACAAGAATGAGCCTCTGTTGTTTCCTTCTTCCCCAAAGTGATGGAAGATAGAAGTAGCGTCATGTGATTATTTCTAATTTATGGTGGTGGAGGGTCAAGGTTGTCCAGCACGGCTGTGACACAGCCTGGGTTGTGGGACCGGTAGTCTCCTTTGATGAAGCTCGCTGCCCTGCGGTGGGTGCCTTCTAGCGTGTCAATTTCACATTTAGTGTGAGGATATCACACTGTCGTGCTGTACTCAAGGAGATACCTTACAAGCGAGACGTATGCTGGTTTTCTGCAGGATGCAGGGAAGAAGCGGGGGTTCGTGCGGAGCATACCCAGGCTAGCGCTCGCTTTCTGGATGATTTTGCTGATGTGTGCAGACCAAGTTAGATGACAGCTGAGTTCTACGCCGAGGTAGGGGTAGGATTCCACCTACTGCAGAATGTGACCCCCTAGTTGGTATGAGAACTCTCCTCTAAAATTGCGTTTAGTATCAAACCACTCACCGCATTCTTTGACACTCACCTAAAATTGTGTTTAGTCTCAAACCACTCACCACATTCTTTGACTCTCACCTAAAATTGTGTTTAGTTTCAAACCACTCACCGCATGTTCCATCAACCCAGGTTGTTCTTAATTTGTATGCTGTTACATTGACCTAAAATTATGTTTAGTTTCAAACCACTCACTGCATGTTCCAACAGCGCAGGTTGTTCTTAATTTGTATGCTGTTACACTGACCTAATATTGTGCTTAGTGGTTTCAAACCGAACAACCTGCATTAGTGTAGAGTGGCACAGTGGTAACGCATTCGCTTCGTGTCAAGTAAACCCGAGATCGAACCTGGGTACAGGGGATTTTTCCTCTCACTTTACACTATGCCTTACGGTCTGAACGTGGAGTCCTTCGGATGAGGATAAACCGAGGCCCCGTGTGCCCATACACTTAGCACACGTTAAACCCAGTGGCAACGAAAAAGATGTCATTTCGTCAAAAATTACACCACCCACCTTTCCTTCCTCATCAGTCACACATACATTGCATGCCAAAAAAAGAGTGGCGTGCCTCTGGCTGCGATACGCTCCCCAGGTGGGAGCAACCCGAATTTCACAGAGACGCCTCTGTGATTATAAAGTACCTAATACCTAAAAATACCTAAACCGCTTACCGCATGTTCCCTCAACGCAGGTTGTTCTTAATTTGTATGCTGTTACACTGACCTAACATTGTAATTAATCTCAAACCACTCACTGCATGTTCCATCAAGGCAGGTTGTTCTTAATTCGTATGCTGTTACACTGACCTAACATTGTAATTAATCTCAAACCACTCACTGCATGTTCCATCAAGGCAGGTTGTTCTTAATTTGTATGCTGTTACACTGACCTAACATTGTAATTAATCTCAAACCACTCACTGCATGTTCCATCAATGTTAATAATGAGCATAGTTAATAACAATAGGTTTGATTTTGTTATTGATGTGTTACAAGATAGGGATGTTTTTTGCATGCTTTATATTACTTTGTATGTGTTTATTTTCGTTTTCCATTTTCTACTTTTATATATGTATTCTGTCCAGAGGGCTGGATGCACAAAAGCATGTTATTGCTTACTCTATTACCCTCTATAAATAAAATTCAATCAATCAATCAATCAATCAACGCAGGCTGTTCTTAATTTGTATGCTGTTACACTAACCTAACATTGTGTTTAGTCTCAAACCACTCACTGCATGTTCCATCAACGCAGGTTGTTCTTAATTTGTATGCTGTTACACTAACCTAACATTGTGTTTAGTCTCAAACCACTCACTGCATGTTCCATCAACGCAGGTTGTTCTTAATTCGTATGCTGTTACACTGACCTAACATTGTGTTTAGTCTCAAACCACTCACTGCATGTTCCATCAACGCAGATTGTTCTTAATTCGTATGCTGTTACACTGACCTAACATTGTAATTAATCTCAAACCACTCACTGCATGTTCCATCAACGCAGGTTGTTCTTAATTTGTATGCTGTTACACTAACCTAACATTGTGTTTAGTCTCAAACCACTCACTGCATGTTCCATCAACGCAGGTTGTTCTTAATTTGTATGCTGTTACACTAACCTAACATTGTGTTTAGTCTCAAACCACTCACTGCATGTTCCATCAACGCAGGTTGTTCTTAATTTGTATGCTGTTACACTGACCTAAAATTGTGTTTAGTCTCAAACCACTCACTGCATGTTCCATCAAGGCAGGTTGTTCTTAATTTGTATGCTGTTACACTGACCTAAAATTGTGTTTAGTCTCAAACCACTCACTGCATGTTCCATCAACGCAGATTGTTCTTAATTTGTATGCTGTTACACTGACCTAACATTGTAATTAATCTCAAACCACTCACTGCATATTCCACCAACGCAGGTTGTTCTTAATTTGTATGCTGTTACACTGACCTAACATTGTAATTAATCTCAAACCACTCACTGCATATTCCATCAGCGCAGATTGTTCCAGGTCTGCACATAGATGGCTTGCTCAGACAGTCTGCACCTACTTTCCCCTCTGTTCAAGAAAACAATTGTTCAAAAAACCGAGTTTTCTAAAACAAAAACAACACAAACAAACAAACGAAAACTAACAACAACAAAACGAATGCATTACATACTATCAAACAAATGTTTATAAAAAGAAACAAAGTGAAAGTTACGAGAGAGAGAGAGAGAGAGAGAGAGAGAGAGAGAGAGAGAGAGAGAGAGAGAGAGAGAGAGAGAGAGAGAGAGAGAGAGAGAGAGAGGGGGGGGGGGGGGGGGAGAGAGAGATTGTGTTAGGGACATATTCTGTTTTTGTTTCTGTCTGGATACGTCGCAGACGCCACTTCTAACGATAAATCGCGACGGAACTTGGAGGGCGCATAAACCTAATAGAAAACATAGAAGGAGAAAGACCTACGAACATTAAACCCCCCAGTTCAACCGGAAAGGCCAAGGCCCCACTTCCAGACGCAAGCAAAATAATTATAACAAAATTCCTTTGTGGTCAGTAGTTGCAGGCTTAGACGGTGATCTGGTCAGCGCTGATGAAAATGCACTGACAGAGCCTGCGGTGACAGTGGCCTCACTTAGTTGGTTCCACTCCATGGCAGTCCGGATGAAGAAGGAGCTACGATACTGCCCTGTTCTCGCGTTGGGGACACGAAATCCACGGGAGTGGCTTATGGCATGTCTTTCTAAGATGTTAGTTGCTTTGAACCCCTCAAGTCTAGTTAGCTTTATCCTGCGACGATTTGTGATGGCCGGCGTGAGGAATTTATCTGCTGGAATAGCTGGGAGGAGGCCTTCAGCTATCTTATAGAAGAGGCTGAGGCGTTAATGCCTGCATTTTTTCTCCAGGGGAGGCAGGTCTAGATTCTTGAGCATGCCACTTACGCATCCCGGACTTCTGGATCTGTAATTACCGGTGATAAAGCGTGCTGCTTGGCGTTGCACTCTCTCCAGCACTGTATTCCAGTTTGGATCGGACCAAAGCAATGTACGCCAGGCGCCTGCATTCTCTAGGCCAATTCCGGATGTTCCGGCGGAGGAATCCAGTTTTACGGCATATGTTTGGGATGTGGGAAGACCACTTCAAGTCGCTCGAGATTTGTACTCCCAGATAAGGGGTCTCATGCACCTGCTTCAAGAAGACTCCACGTAGGCTGTAGAGGAAGGATGAAGTGTTTTTGGTGGAGAGTATGTAACACCTTTGTGCGTTGAATCGCATGCAACACCTCGTAGCCCATTCTTCCAGTTTTGTTTAGGTCTGCCTGTAGAGTCAGGTGGTCTTGGAAACTGATTATTTCCCGGTACAGTAGGCAATCGTCGACAAAGAGCCTTACTGAAGATGTCACTGAGTCCGGCAAGTCATTTATGTGGCAGAGAAAGAGTAAAGGACCCAATATAGTGCATTGGGGGACGCCAGAATCAACATCAGCTTCTTCTGATGCCTCGCCGTCCAGACCCACCCTCATCTTTCTCCTGCTCAGAAAGTTGGTAAGCCACGTGTAGAGGGAGCCTCAGACACCGTAGTGGTCCATAGTGTGCAGACGTTTGCTGTGAGGGACCGTGTCGAAGGCTTTGATGAACTCCAGAACCACTACATCAGTCTGCTTCCCAGTATCGTATGACTTAAGGAGATCATTGACTGTGGTGAGAAGTTGGGTCTCGTAAGAGTGTCCAGACCAGAAGCCGTGATTCTTGTCAGATAGTATTCTGTGCTTCTCCAGGTGGTTCCGACGTTGCCGACAGATGATGTGCTCGAGCAGTTTGCAGGCCTCTGAAGTGAGCGAAATTGGTCTATTGTTGTCTGCTCGAGTCCTGTCACCGTTCTTGAATACGGCACCGATGTTGGCAGAGAGCCACTCTGATGGCAGCTGTCCAGTCTGTAAGGAGTGGTTGAAGATGCAGGTAAGGGGAGGGGCTACAGATTCTGCGCAGGTCTTAAGGACTCTGTTTAGTATGCCGTCTGGGCCTGAGGACTTGGATGGGTTTAGATTGCGCAGCAGTTTCAGGACGCCGTTGACTCCTACAGACAAGTTGTCTATGGTCGGGTAGGCTAGTCAATCCATTGCTGGTGGTGGATCGTCATCCTTTCTCGTGTATACCGAGCAGAATTGCTGCAGGAGGATCCGGGCTTTGGAGGTAACCTTGCTATGAAGGGTGGGGCCTTTCTTCAAGGGTGCTACTCTTATGTTCTCCTGGCGTCTGGCTTTTACGTACAGAGCAATTTGGGCCAACAGATAGGGAGTTAAAAGAGGTGACTATAAGTTTAGTGTAAGTTTATGTCTTGAGGACAGAGGAGGAAATAATAATTTGAATCAAGTTGTCCGTGTTAGCAGCCGAACGCTTGGTTGTAGCAGTTGTACTGTCGCTAAGCCTATTACTAGCGCTGTCTGGAAGACGGGAACACGAGGAAGACACGCTACTTTGAGGATTTACTGGTGTCAGCTGGCGGGGGTTGAGTAGTGGCAGGGTCAGGCCTGTTGCCACACACAATGCTGATTTTCTTCTGCTTTCGACGTCCGCCGCGATGTGTGCGAACACGGGGAAGGTGGTTACTGATTCCTGCCCCTCTAATAGCATCCACTGTAGAGGGGTCCAGTGCTAATGGGGCCACAGATAAAAGCTGTTGCCTGAAGTAAGAGATGCGGGCGGAAGAAACAGGGAAGGAGGGGTGGTGGCGGGTAGTGGAGATGGAGGGAACGAATCCCTCTTCTGAAGAAAGAGACGCTGTAGCGGAGGGATGGTGGTAGGCTGTAGGGATGGAAGAAATGGCATCCAGATGTGGGGTTGGAGAAATGGCGTTTCTTGACCGGCGAGAATACTAGAAAACTGTGCCAAAAAAAGAAATCCAAATAACCAGTAGATCTGGTGGCAGAATGGCACAAAACTTACACCAATACATGCTCCACTCCATCATGCTGCACTCGTACAACTTTCACCACACTGCACAGTCTATGAACAACACTATCACAAAACTTACACCAATACATGCTCCACTCCATCATGCTGCACTCGTACAACTTTCACCCCACTGCACAGTCTATGAACAACACTGTTACAAAACACACACCAATACATGCTCCACTCCATCATGCTCCACTCGTACTACTTTCACCACACTGCACAGTCTATGAACAACACTATCACAAAACACACACCAATACATGCTCCACTCCATCATGCTGCACTCGTACAACTTTCACCACACTGCACAGTCTATGAACAACACTATCACACAAAAACTGAGAGAGAGAGTGACCATGCTGCATGCAAGGCGTGGCCTCTGCTTCATATTTTCCAAGGATATAGATTTTAGGCAACGCCTATTCTTCCAATCCGTACTTGATATATACATATATCCAATCTGTCTATAATCATAGACAGTCTATAATTACAGAACAGGGCATATAAATGCATAATAGGGTGTGCAACAGGTAACAATTTGCACTAAATTGAGGACATTATTTCTAACATATATTATTAGGCAGATTGTAGGCGAATAAAAAACAAATATAATTAAATGAATAAAATGAATTGAATGCATACAAACATCGTCATAAGCATTTAGCATGAGGAGTTAATATGACCCTAGGGAAAAGTGAGATTTAGGAGGTACGTATACAGTCTGTCACCAAATATTGTTTATGAAATATTCAGGAGCACGCTATAAGCGCTAGCTTGTTGATGCTCTTTTGTTTTTGCTTTCTGTTTGTTTGGAAATATTAAAGATTTGTTTAAACCAGGAGGATCGAACGTTAGTGTCTTTCGAAGACGCGTTTTAAAGGCTGAGATAGAGGAGCATAGTTTAATGTCACACGGAAGGGAATTCCATATGGTGGAACCCGAAAATTTAAAACTTGACTTAAATATATCAATTCGTGTTCGTGGTCAAATATAATTACTTGAACCATAACGTTGTGAGGCTTGTGTAACCAGATTTTTCAGATATTGTAGAGCTAAGCTTTAGTGTACTTTGTACATGACAATGGCTTTATTGAGAGAGAGAGAGAGAGAGAGAGAGAGAGAGAGAGAGAGAGAGAGAGAGAGAGAGGAGGGGTTGGCAGTGGGTGGTGAAGTGTACTTCCTCTTCATCCATCACTCAGACAGTTTCCTATCAATTGTGAGCGCAGATGCGTCATGCTGCCGTTTTGCGCCTAACTAATAAATAGTTAGGCCCAGCATGTCCGAATACGGCGAGGGTGAGAGTGTCTGGGTGTGGAGATTACTTACTGAGAAAGGCAGGGGAGCGAATCGGAAAGGCAGAAAGACAGTAGATGACAACAAGCAAAGGGAAAAGGCAGAGTCAAAGAGAGTGACAATTTAGAGGAAGCTACAAGCACAAAACTTCCAGAAGGGGATAACTATTTATACAAAAGACCACCCCGGTATCCCCACTGTTTGTGAAGAGTACTTACTGCACACCCCATTGTAACAGATCAAGCCGGACTTGCAGAAGAGTTCATTTCCCGTACAGTTTGCTTCGTCAGTCAGCTCTTGGAACACACAACACGGGCAGCTTCTTTACCATTCAATAAAGTGAACGCATTGGTAAGAAAATGCTTAAAATGTCTTACACTTAAAGACACACACCCCCCCCCCCCCCCCCCCCCCCCCCCAACCCCCCCCCCCCCCCCCACGTCACGCGTCACTAGGAAGATAGGAAGATTTTTTAAGATTTCTTATCAGCTATAACAGGGAAATTACGTGAAAACCGTGATTTTGACATGTCACGTGGTGGGTCTTTAACACACGTGTATGTGCTCCAATACACATACCCTCCCCCCCCCCTCTCTCTCTCTCTCTCTCTCTCTCTCTCTCTCTCTCTCTCTCTCTCTCTCTCTCTCTCTCTCTCTCTCTGCTGTAGCTCAATATTTATGTTCAAAATTATGTCAAAAAAATTTCAATTCAACATGAAACATCTTCCTCATAGACTGATGTTACCTCTTCCCAAATTAGATTTATTCAAATCTAGCTTACAATATGCAGGAGGTCTCCTTTGGAACGGCATTTCTTCCCAATTTAACGTTCATGTTTGTTTAAACACATTCAAAAAAAGATATCATCAAATACTCATGAAGGAATACTCTAGCTCATAATATCCAAGAATGTCTACTTAATATCCTTTTTTAAATATCTCATTTGTTATAATACATGCTTATGTGTTAAGTCTTCTTTTATGTACATTGTATTTACTATGCATTATTTTTCCTGCATATATTGCTTCATTTCTTCCATTTTATTCTGTTCTTTTATTTTGACCTCCCTCTCTCTGTATCTGTCTGTCTGTCTGTCTGTCCGTCCTTGTCTCAGTCTCGTTAATTGATGTAATTTATTTTATTTATATGCCTTGCACGGTGCGTCCGTTTGCGACCTTGATTGAAGGTTGAGTTTTTTTTCTTGTATTTTGCGATGTCTTTTTTTTCTATTTGTATTTTTTAAATTTATTTTCTTTTGGTTCTGAGGGCCGGATGAAAAAAAGCCGGTTATTGTGCTTATTCCGCTTTCCTCAATAAAAAACATTCGTTCGTTCGTTCTCTCTCTCTCTCTCTCTCTCTCTCTCTCTCTCTCTCTCTCTCTCTCTCTCTCTCTCTCTCTCTCTCTCTGTGTTTTGAGTGTTATTAGGCCTAGCACTGTTTGGAGTCAGCCTGGACTACGTGCAGTACACAGACAGGTCAACTAACACTCACGCATGTCGAGGCTTGACATAACACTAGATCGGCATCAAGATACCGAAGTGGTTAAAAGGCCGACATAAAAATTAAAGTCGAGCCTTGACCTACACTAGAATCGGTATAAAGATACAGAAGTGGTTAAAACGTCCACAACTGTCGAGACTTTACCTACAGTAGAGGCGGTATAAAGATACAGAAGTGGTTAAAACGTCCACAACTGTCGATACTTTACCTACATTAGAGGCGGTATAAAGATACAGAAGTGGTTAAAACGTCCACAACTGTCGAGACTTTACCTACATTAGAGGCGGTATAAAGATACAGAAGTGGTTAAAACGTCCACAACTGTCGATACTTGACCTACATTAGAGGCGGTATAAAGATACAGAAGTGGTTAAAACGTCCACAACTGTCGATACTTTACCTACATTAGAGGCGGTATAAAGATACAGAAGTGGTTAAAACGTCCACAACTGTCGATACTTGACCTACATTAGAGGCGGTATAAAGATACAGAAGTGGTTAAAACGTCCACAACTGTCGATACTTTACCTACAGTAGAGGCGGTATAAAGATACAGAAGTGGTTAAAACGTCCACAACTGTCGATACTTGACCTACATTAGAGGCGGTATAAAGATACAGAAGTGGTTAAAACGTCCACAACTGTCGATACTTTACCTACAGTAGAGGCGGTATAAAGATACAGAAGTGGTTAAAACGTCCACAACTGTCGATACTTGACCTACATTAGAGGCGGTATAAAGATACAGAAGTGGTTAAAACGTCCACAACTGTCGATACTTTACCTACATTAGAGGCGGTATAAAGATACAGAAGTGGTTAAAACGTCCACAACTGTCGATACTTTACCTACATTAGAGGCGGTATAAAGATACAGAAGTGGTTAAAACGTCCACAACTGTCGATACTTTACCTACATTAGAGGCGGTATAAAGATACAGAAGTGGTTAAAACGTCCACAACTGTCGATACTTTACCTACAGTAGAGGCGGTATAAAGATACAGAAGTGGTTAAAACGTCCAAAACTGTCGATACTTGACCTCGACTAAGGGCGCTATAAAGACACAGAAGTGGTAAAAATGCTCACAAATTATGTTTTCATACACATCTGTATTGTTAAAAATTCGGTACTTCCTGGTGTTGCACTGCCTCCAGGCATTGCCTCCAGGATCGTTACTACCATCGTTAACGAAATTTATGCTTTACGTCCTCCAGGCCGAAGCCATATGGGACATTACGTTTTACTTGTAGTTTTTATACCATCTTTATATCTGCTATTGTCCCATATGTGTCCGTTCCAGACCGGAGGACGTTAAGCAGAATTTCATCAAACGCTCACAAACATGAAGACTCAGCATGGACGACATTTACCTTTACGGTATAATTTAATTTATAGTATAAAGATACAGATGTGGTTGGAAACGCTCACAAATATGAAGGCTAAGCCTAGACTATTAAATAGCTATAGAGGTAAGGCACTGTTTAAAACTCTGCATTCAGACTTCAGCCTTGACAGGAAAGTGAGGGGTTAAAATGAACAAAACCTTGAAAGCATGAAGTGGTCTTATGGTCACCAGATGATTGATTAGCTTGATGATATTAAATTTTTTTATCATAAAATATCGACAGATATAGTCTTAACCATTTGGAAGAAAACAAACAAACACTTTCTTATAATATTAAGTTACACATTGAAGTTAAAGGACACACTCGATGCACACGCTGTTGACACGCAACACACGTTGTTCTCACAGACCAGAGTTACAGTCAGTCACACTCACTGCATACGTTGTTCTCACAGACCAGAGTTACAGTCAGTCACACTCACTGCACACGTTGTTCTCACAGACCAGAGTTACAGTCAGTCACACTCACTGCACACGTTGTTCTACAGACCAGAGTTACAGTCAGTCAGACTCACTGCACACGTTGTTCTCACAGACCAATGTTACAGTCAGTCACATGTTGTTCTCACAGACCAATGTTACAGCCAGTCACACTCACTGCACACGTTGTTCTCACAGACCAATGTTACAAACAGTCACACTCACTGCACACGTTGTTCTCACAGACCAGTGTTACAGACAGTCACGGGTTGTTCTCACAGACCAATGTTACAGTCAGTCACAGTCACTGCACACGTTGTTCTCACAGACCAATGTTACAGTCAGTCACACTCACTGCACACGTTGTTCTCACAGACCAATGTTACAGCCAGTCACAGTCATTGCACACGTTGTTCTCACAGACCAATGTTACAGTCAGTCACATATTTGTTCTCACAGACCAATGTTACAGTCAGTCACACTCACTGCACACGTTGTTCCCACAGACCAATGTTACAGTCAGTCACACTCACTGCACACGTTGTTCACAGACCAATGTTACAGTTCCCTCACGACACAATGTTACAGTCAGTCACACTCACTGCACACGTTGTTCCCACAGACCAATGTTACAGTCAGTCACACTCACTGCACACGTTGTTCCCACAGACCAATGTTACAGTCAGTCACACTCACTGCACACGTTGTTCCCACAGACCAATGTTACAGTCAGTCACACTCACTGCACACGTTGTTCTCACATACCAAAGTTACAGTCAGTCACACTCACTGCACACGTTGTTCTCACAAACCAATGTTACAGTCAGTCACACTCACTGCACACGTTGTTCTCACATACCAATGTTACAGTCAGTCACACTCACTGCACACGTTGTTCTCACAAACCAATGTTACAGCCAGTCACACTCACTGCACACGTTGTTCCCACAGACCAAGTTACAGTCAGTCACACTCACTGCACACGTTGTTCTCACAGACCAATGTTACAGTCAGTCACACTCACTGCACACGTGGTTGTCACAGACCAATTCCTGTAGGCAGATATCTCCATTGTAGGTGCAGTTTGTTCCAGCTTTATTTCCTAAAACAAATAACAATATACTGAGAGAGAAAAAATTGAACATTCCGCACCAAAGTTGAGTAATGTGTACATGCACACACGCTTAATACAAAACCGAAAATACATTAAAATGCCACATTGATTCGTATTTACACACTGCAGGATTTGTTGTCCCGTACCAACGGATTGTCTGACATACGCTCACAAGACAATTACTGACAAAACAAATGCTCACACGACAAATGCTCACACGGCATTACTTTATACTGACAGCCTGTGGATAAAAAATAATAACTAAAATGGGTTTTTTAATAATTTTTATCATATACTTAGAATTACAGATTTTAAAAGATCTTCGCAGCCTTAGAAATACGTATTTCCCCCTCTTTTTTTAATTGAAAGATCACGTGCTTAATTAAAGATATGCTTATTTTCAGGCTTTGTACTCAATGCCCTGCATCATTGGCAGACCCGGGGTTTCAACAGTGGGTAAAGTGAAACTCAGAGGTGTATGATACGTGATGTTCATCAGTAATTCTACAGGAAAGCATTGAATGGCCTTGTCTCTTGCGAAGGGCCACGACTCTCGAGGCATTGCTCTGCTCTTAGTGCTGCAGCCAAAGGCATTAGTTGGCCATTATGGAACTTTCTCAAAGCAACTACCCTAAGGCTCTTGGACTCTTGAAAGAGTGCGGATACCCCTGTCTGGAAATCATAGTAGAAGATTAGAGTCGAAGACAACTGACTAGCACACACAACACAGAGAGAGAGAGAGAGAGAGAGAGAGAGAGAGAGAGAGAGAGAGAGAGAGAGAGAGAGAGAGAGAGAGAGAGAGAGAGAGAGAGAGAGAGAGAGAGAGAGAGAGAGAGAGAGAGAGAGAGAGAGAGAGAGAGAGAGAGAGAGAGAGAGAGAGAGAGAGAGAGAGAGAGAGAGAGAGAGAGAGAGAGAGAGAGAGAGAGATGTTGGTAGACAACGAGACAAACAGATAGACAGAAACTGACACAGTGAGAGGTTAGATAACTAAAATGAGAGGTATGACACAGAGAGAGAACGAACGAACGAACGAAATGTTATTTATACAGGGTAATGAGATAAGCATACATGAAGAGAGAGAGAGAGAGAGAGAGAGAGAGAGAGAGAGAGAGAGAGAGAGAGAGAGAGAGAGAGAGAGAGAGAGAGAGAGAGAGGGGGGGGGGAGTAGAGAGAGAGAGAGATAAAGATATATAAACAGAGAGATAATAACAAACTTATATTTATAGAGCGCTTTTTATAGAGCACAAAGCGCTTTACAATCAGCATTGAAACACTCACACACGCACAACAGACACACACGCAAAACAGACACACACGCACGTACGTGCACGCACGAGAGTGAACGCGTTCTTGCACACAGACATACACACACATACCCACACACATTTCATCAAACACACAGAAAACACATTCTGACTGAAACGCACACAAACTTACTCAAACATACACTTGTACAAACACGCGAACACGCACGAACACACACACACACACACACACACACACACACACACACACACACACACACAACACACACACACGCGCACTCACATACACAAAAACACGCACGTGTACTCACACTCACAGACACATACTCGCACACACTCACTCCCCCCCCCCCTCTAGCCGAACACAATCTCTCCTGCGCACGCATACACTCATACACATGCAAGCAGATATACCCACACAGAACATACACAATACACACACACACACAACACACACACACACACACACACACACACACACACACACACACACACACACACACACACACACCTGCTTGGAAGCGCGGCCGTGGGCGCACGCACTCACATTCGCGCATACGCTCACAAATTACATACATACACACACACACACACACACATACACGCACACAAATTACATACATACATACAACCATATGGAAATACATCGCACAATCACACACACACACACACACACACACACACACACACGCACACGCACACGCACACGCACACACACGCGCGCGCGCGCGTGCGCATAGCACAATCACACACACACACACACACACACACACACACACACACACACACACACACACACGCGCACACGCACACGTATGCACACAAACGCACGCATACGCGCGTGTTCACACACACACACACACACACACACACACACACACACACACACACACACACGCACACGTGCACATGGAGATGGGGGTGTTATTGGAAAGACTGCCGGAACAGATGGGTTTTCAGAATTGTTTTGAACGATGCTAAAGATTGACTATGTCTGACAGCAGAAGGCAATGAATTCCAGAGTTTGACTGCTGATGATGCAAAAGCTCTACCACCGTGCCTATCACGTTTACATTTTTGTATTCGAAAGATCCTATTGTCATTTGCTGAGCGGAGAGATCGAGATGGAACGTAACTTTCAAGAAGCTCAGAGAGGTATTGCGGTGCTGTTCCCGATATGATCTGATACCAGAGACAGGCAGCTTTGTAGTTTATTCTTTGTTGAACGGGTAGCCAATGTAACTCTTTAAGTAGAGGTGATGTGAGTTGAAGACGCTTGGCTTTGAAGACCATTATAGCAGCAGAGTTTTGAAGTTGTTGTAAGGGTTTGAGAAGCGCCTGTGGGCAACCACGTAGAAGGGAGTTGCAGTAATACAATATAGAAACAGAGAGAGAGAGAGAGAGAGAGAGAGAGAGAGAGAGAGAGAGAGAGAGAGAGAGAACACTGAACACTGAATGATTTAATTGTACATTGGACTTGGGCAACAATACAATATCAAGGAGTGGAGAAGGAATAAACACAATAAACAAATTTACATTGCAGGTACAAATCATTATACAAGCAGGTATATAGAATGCGCTTGCGCATTCCAAAAGACACTCTATGACATCATAATCCATCATCCCAAAGAAATAACATTAGAGAGAATCATGATAAACAAATAAGGACTATCAAAGGTCTTGATGTAAAGAAGCGGTTGCAGTAGTCCCATGACCAAATGATAATATTAACGATACCTGACAATGAAAAAGTAAATTACACACATATTATACCACCTTCGTTATTTTCTTCATTCTATTCGCAGCGAAACTAAGAATTTCATGCCATGAGCTTAAAATAGAAAAAGGTAGGCATTCTAATATACCTAGAGAGAAAAGACTATAATAATAATAATGAATATTTAGGGCGCTTAATCTTAACAAAAGCCCTAAGCGCTTACAATCATGATAAAAACAATACTAACAAAATGAAAAGCTAGACAACACACAAAACACTCACACGAACTTGAGGTCAAACACACACACATGTCTACAATGTAATGAAGTAGAAGATGAAACTCATTTTTTAGACAATTGTACAAAACATACGGAAAAAAGAATACAATTTATAAAACTCGTTGAAGAAAAATACAATATACATAATGTTACGCCTAGCAAATTAATTACAAATGACGACCTTGTAAGTGAGCTTGCAAAATATATACACAGTTGTGTCAATCAATAGCCTCAATTGCCTGAAGGAGTAGCGCAACCAGTACAAAGAAAGAAAGAAAGAAAACAGAAGTATGTAACAAAAAATGTTCCGTAATTGAACATTTTGAATTGTTATTATTACCGTTATTGTTATTTTGTTAGTGTCATATAAAACCTTGCATTGGTTTTAAAGGGCAATAAACTATTGATTCTGATTCTGATTCTGATTCTGATTCATATCTAGACAAATTATGCATGTGCTTGTTATTACTTGTGCTTATACTCAATAGTCGAAGATATGGAATTTCCTTCAGGAATTTTAGACTTTAGGTTTTCTTCCTACCTCTCTGATCGCACACAGACAGGACATTTGAACAAGAAATGGACTTCGTCTTCAATATTACCTTTGCAGTAAAAACCTATTTTATCACGATTATTATCACTGTATCGATGGACATTGCAGTTCAGTGGTAGAACATTAAATCTTAACTGAGAGATTGTTGTCTGTCTGTTGTTTCCATGCTTACTGCCTTGGATGAAAACAAGGTTTCTCTTCTCTCTCTCCTTGATCTTTCTGCAGCGTTTGATACTATTGACCACTCTATTCTCATTTCTAGACTTCACACCTCCTTTGGTCTATCTGGGGCTGTTCTTTCCTGGTTTTCTTCCTACCTCTCTGATCGCACACAGACAGTTGTTGTCAATGGTTCTTCATCTCTTCCAAAAGGTCTTCAGTTCGGTGTGCCCCAAGGTTCAGTCTTAGGCCCTATTCTTTTTGTTCTTTATACCCAACCTCTCTCTGCCATCATCAACCAGCATTCTCTTCTACATCATAGCTTTTCTGATGACAATCAGCTGTACATTTCTGCCCACCTGATTCAGTTAGATCATATGATTTATTCTTCTTAAGTTGGGCATCTCTGCTGTTAAAACATGGATGTTTTGCAACAAACTGCAGCTAAATGCTGAAAAGACAGAGATGATTCTTGTAGCCTCTAACCACACAATTAAAACTCAGGTTCTCCCAGGTTCTGTCGACATTGATGGCACTGAGATCAAGCTGTCAGCATATGTCCGCAATCTAGGTGTTACTTTGGACCAAACCCTCTCTTTCAAACAGCATGTTTCCAATGTTTGCAAGTCTTGCTATTTAGAACTTCGAAGAATTAGTTCAATCCGCCGTTTCCTCTCTCAAGATGCCCTGAAGACTCTAGTATGTGCTTTTGTCCTGTCTCGCCTTGACTACTGTAACTCACTTCTTGCTGGCTGTCCATCAACTCTCATCTCTAAGCTTCAACGGGTCCAGAATAATGCTACTCGTCTCATTTCTCACTCCCCTAGGTACGATCATATTACTCCGGTTCTTCGTTCTCTACATTGGCTCCCAGTTCTAACACGTATGGACTACAAAATTATCCTCCTTGCCTTCAAGTCACTGAATGATCAAGCTCCCTTATATCTATCTGATCTCCTTCATCTCTATGTCCCAGCTCGCCAACTACGTTCGTCTTCTGATTCTCGTCTCCTCTCCCCTCCTTCCATCCGTCTCAAATCTGCTGGCCAAAGTTCTTTTTCCTGTCAAGCACCATCTCTTTGGAATTCTCTGCCTTCTCCTCTCCGACACTCCAACTCAGTCTCCTCATTCAAAACCTCTCTTAAAACCCATCTTTTTCCTGCTGCACCCTAAATATTTGATCAGTTGTCTATCTTGTGTGCACGTGAGGGAAGATTGAATAAGAGGTTTGTGCTGTGCTTTGTGTGTGTGTGTGTGTGTGTGTGTGTGTGTGTGTTGTGTGTGTGAGCATGCATGTGTGCATACATGTGTGCTTGTGTGTGTTTTGGTTTTGTGGGTTGTGTGTGCACGCATGTGTGTGCGCGTGTGTGTGTGTCTGTGTGTTTGTTTGTCTGCGTGCGTACGCTGTGTGTGAGGGTGTTTCTGTATGTGTTCGTGTATGTGGTCAGTCCGTGCGGCTCAGTTGATGTGTGATTACTGAATGAGGGATGAACGAGTCGGTGTTGCTAAATGTGTGTGTGTATGTGTGTTAGAGAGAGAGAGAGAGAGAGAGAGAGAGAGAGAGAGAGAGAGAGAGAGAGAGAGAGAGAGAGAGAGAGAGAGAGAGAGAGAGAGAGAGAGAGAGAGAGTTGCTTTGTATATGTATGTATGCGTTGTTGCTGATTGGTGTCATTCTTGAATGCTGTTTTTGTTTGTCTATTTGTTTATGAAAAATTGATTGTAAAGCGCTTTGGGCTCATCTGAGGTAAAGCACTATATAAATGTACAATTATTATCATTATTATTCTGACAATGACTGCCAGAAAGCAGAGAGGGCAGATACTATTCTGGCGGGCTGGGCGAGAATTAGTTTACAGTGGATATGCCTTGCCCAGGGTACATCCCCACTCTCTCGGCCAAAGGGATTTGTGGACGAGAGTTGGCATTGGTGCAGGTCCCCCAAACCTGCAGCACCAGAGCCGATTCAAGGGACCCTTCGTTCGAGAGTCATAGTCTTCCACAAAAGACTAAGCTGTACCATGATATTCCAACGCTGTAGAAAATCATGTGTAATATAGCTCTCATTTACTATTGGCCCTTTCTACAGGCTGATGTCAACCAGTGGTAAAAGCCATTTGAGAAAAGGACCTTAATTGAGAGATAGCTACTCGATAACGGTACTCATCAAAACAAAATAATTATATATATATACTTCTCCTTTTCGAAAACGACTTTAAATGACAAGAGAGAGAGAGAGAGAGAGAGAGAGAGAGAGAGAGAGAGAGAGAGAGAGAGAGAGAGAGAGAGAGAGAGAGAGAGAGAGAGAGAGAGAGAGAGAGAGAGAGAGAGAGAGAGAGAGAGAGAGAGAGACGGAGAGAGAGAGAGAGAGAGACAGAGACAGAGAGAGAGAGACGGAGAGAGAGAGAGAGAGAGAGAGAGAGTGGGAGAGAGAGAGAGAGAGAGAGAGAGAGGGGGAGAGAGAGAGAGAGAGAGATAGAGGGAGAGAGAGAGACAGAGAGAGAGGGGGGGGGAGAGAGAGAGAGACAGAGACAGAGAGAGAGACGGAGAGAGAGAGAGAGAGGAGGGGGGAGGAGAGAGAGAGAGAGAGAGAGAGAGAGAGAGAGAGAGAGAGAGAGAGAGAGAGAGAGAGAGAGAGAGACGAGACGAGAGAGAGAGAGAGAGAGAGAGAGAGAGAGAGAGAGAGAGAGAGAGAGAGAGAGAGAGAGAGAGAGAGAGAGAGAGAGAGAGAGAGAGAGAGAGAGAGAGAGACTTACTGCAGAACAGATCATGGCTGCGGTGTTGGTATTTATCGCAAACACATATGCCATTGACACACACTCCATTCATGCAAATGGTAGCCGTGCCGCACACAGAGTCAATAGGATAGCCCGTGGGGACTGGAGTGGACAAAAATCATATGTTATTACCAACCGCGATCGTAGAGAGCGGAATGGTAATGTTTTCACTCGTGTCTGAGGTGGTCTGTATACATGGTATCGGTGTTTGTATACATGTACGCTCTAGCGTTTGAACGGATGGACTTAGGGTACTCAAACTTTGCATGCGGGTAGGTGGTAGGAAGATCGAGGCCAAGTTCGATAATGAAGGTCATGGGTCAAAGGTCAAGGTCACTGGAGCCGAAAACGCTGCCGAAAGCGGGCCAGTTGTAGGGGGGGTGTGTGTGTGTGTGTGGGGTGGGGTGGGGGGGGGGGGGGGGTGGTGTGTGTGTTAGTGTCTGTGGGGGGGGGGGGGTGTGAATTATGTACTGTACTGCTGTTCTTTATCAGCCTTTTTTTTTATATTTTTTTTTTTAAGGTCGTTCTTAATCAGTATTATGTATCTTCTTTTTAAAAGAAAGTAATGTTTTATGAATTACAAAATGATTTAAGATGTATATCTTCTTAATTAGCATGTTATTAATAAGTATTATATATGTTTATTAACTTTAAACTTAATCTGCTCTTAATGTACCTTCTCTTAAAAGAAAGTAATGTGTTTGTGAATCCTAAAATGATTTACTATTTAATGTATATTCTTACCTGGTATATAAGCCATTTTGTGTGTGCAATATGGTTTGAGTGTTTGTTGGTGCAATGCGATCCTAGTATATGAATTGTTAAATTTGTGGCAATATGGTTGACGTATTAGTTCTTGTGACTGTTTTTAAGCCCTTAAATAATATGTTGTGTTCTATTTTTGTAATTCTGTGTTTGCACCCGAATGCAATTTCTCTGTATAGAGATAATAAAGATTTCTTGACTTGACTTGACTTGACTTATTATTATTATTATTATCATCATCATCATCATCATCATCATCATCATCATCATCATCATCATCATCATCATCATCATCATTATTATTATTATTATTATTATTATTCCAACAACCACTCACTTCCAATCATTATTAGTACAATTATATTCTGAATACAAAATGTTAGTGTTACAGGAAATATTGCGATAATACAAAGAAGGAGTCATGGGGCTGCATGCAAGGAAGGGCTGCAATTAGAAAATCATAGCTATTGAGAAAATAACTAGTGTAATGTTACATCACTCAAATCTGCATAGCCCCCCCCCCCCCCCCTCCCTCAAACGGGCACATCTTTAAACACGCATTATGCACTCACAATCTATGTACATGTATCATAATACTGACCGCATATGTCTCCATCACACATGGTTTTTGATTTGCAAATGAATTTTGTCTTACACTTCTCGTATGTTTCCAGTCCTGTGAAGAAAAAAGAAACAAGTAAGTATATTTGTCTCTTGAAAGTGACTAATCCTGTTTCAGTGACTAATCCTGTTTCAGGGACTAATCCTGTTTCAGGGACTAATCCTGTTTCAGGGACTAATCCTGTTTCAGGGACTAATCCTGTTTCAGCATGATGTATCTGGGTCATGAATCTTCATTACAGATGCAGACATGCGCACAATTCACAAGTGGCATTATGAAATGGTGACATTTATGTGGATAATATAAAAGCATCAAATCAACTACATAAAATACAAAACAGAATACATTGTTCCAGGACAAAATGATATTTGTTTAAATGTTGGTGTCTCCCAGTAATTTTTGTACATTTTTATTTTAGTTAGATGTAGGCATGTGCCAAATATCATTCTTACATTATGCACTTTCTTTTTCTCGTGCTCCAATATCTGTAGGGTGGGCAGGCTCTTAGTCAAGCAAGGGCTCGCAGGCGTGCTCCCAGTTTGAATCTGAATTTTTATGACCTTGAACTGGGGGTGCGCTTGTATGGCCTTGCCATCTTATTTATCTTTCCTTTCTTTCTACTACTTTGATTTGTTAGGCCCTTCCTTAAGTTGAGTAGTTTTCTTTTTTTCCCGTCGAAATCACCAGAAAGACAGCCTTTTCAAAGATCGGGACACTCACTTTGCTCTGGTTTCGACGTCAAAACGACGATTCCTCCTTGGCGGAGATGCCGGAGAGAGTAGCCATTTTGGATGGGGTGGGTGAAGGTCACTCATTGTGGTTGAAGCGTTTTCTTTTTTTGTAGTGCAGTAAAAAAAATTGGAGCTATTTCCTTTGTTGTGAGCGAAACTCCTTTAAAAGAAAGAAACATTAAGGCTTGTATTGCGAAAATTTCGTGCAAACGATTTGGTCTAAACGCAGGAGGCCATTAGAAAAGAGACAGCACACGCCTTCTCTTTGAGTGAAAGAATTTGACTTCCAGCACCTCCGCCAAGGAGGAATCGCCGATTTGACGGTTTGATTTCTAGGAAACCAGAGCAAAGTGAGTGTTGCAATCTCTGTAAAGGGTGTTTTTCTGGTGATCTGGATGTGTTTCTTACAAAAACTCATCCGTCAGGGTGGCCCTTTATGTGAAAGACTCAAAAATCTAAACAACACTTGAGTACATTTTAACTATTAAAATCTTTTTGTAAAATGATGAACGTGATTGTGTTCTGAACTTTCAAATTTGAAAGAATAACATGAACGATCAGAGAGGATCGGCAATTGAGATATTATCAGCCCTTATACAAATGTATTGTAGAGTGTGTGTGGTGGTTAGGTGCGTAGATGTGGTGCTTTTGTGTTGTGCGGGCAGGCCCGCATTTCTCTCTCTCTCTCTCTCTCTCTCTCTCTCTCTCTCTCTCTCTCTCTATATATATATATCTCTCTCTCTCTCTCTCTCTCTCTCTCTCTCTCTCTCTCTCTCTCTCTCTCTCTCTCTCTCTCTCTCTCTCTCTCTCTCTCTCTCTCTCTCTGCATGTGCGTACACTCGTGTGTGTGTGTGTGTGTGTGTGTGTGTGTGTGTGTGTGTGTGTGTATGTGTGTGTGTGTGTGTGTGTGTGTGTGTGTGTGTGTGTGTGTGTGTGTTACTCATCATTATGTCTTAAAAAAATGTGTCTGCCTGCTTTTTTTTATAACTGTTAAAATGTTGTTTATTGATCGCGAAAATCTATGAGCGTGTGAGTGTGTGTGTGTGTGTGTGTGTGTGTGGGGGGGGGGGGGGGGGGGTATGTGAGTGTGTGTGGTGTGTGTATGCGTGTGTGCGCGCGCGCGCATGTGTGTGTTAATCATCATACGATTTATTAATTAACTTTCATGTTTTAGACATATGTCTGCCTGCTTTTTCATAGCTAATAATGCTGTTTATTGATAGAGACAGTGTGTGTGTGTGTGTGTGTGTGTGCGTGTGTGTGTGTGTGTGTGTGTGTGTGTGTGTGTGTGTGTGTGTGTGTGTGTGTGTGTGTGTGTGTGTGTGTGTGTGTGTGTGTGTGTGTGTGTGTGTGTGTGTGTGTGTGTGTGTTCGTTCGTTCTTTAATTCAACGTCTATCCACCTTACAGTGATCTTAGACACACACACACACACACACACACACACACACACACACACACACACACACACACACACACACACACACACACACACACACACACACACACACACAGAGAGAAATGTGTATGTGAGTACGCGTGTGTGTTTGTGCGTGTCTGTGTGTGTGTGTGCGTGCGCGTGTGTTTGTACAAGTGTATGTTTATGTAAGTGTGTGTGCGTTTCAGTGAGAATGTGTTTTCTGTGTGTTTGATGAAATGTGTGTTGGTCTGTGTGCATTAACGCGTTCACTCGCGTGCGTGCACGTCGTGCGTGTGTGTCTGGGGTGTGTGTGTGTGTGTGTGTGTGTGTGTGTGTGTGTGTGTGTGTGTGTGTGTGTGTGTTGTGTGTGTGTGTGTGTGTGTGTGTGTGTGTGTGTGTGTGTGTGTGTGTGTGTGTGTGTGTGTGTGTGTATGTGTGTGTGTGTGTGTGTGTGTGTGTGTGTGTGTGTGTTTGTGCACGTGTGTGTGTCTGTATGCGTGTGTGCGGGTGTGTATGTTTGTGAGTGTATCAATGCTGATTGTAAAGCGCTTTGCGCTCTATAAAAAGCGCTATATGAGTGTCCGTTTATTATTATTATTATAAAGACAAAAGAGCCATGGACAAGACACGGACACACAAGTGGTCTGGTGTATCACAACCAATATGATGATTGCTGTGAAGACTACATTGGGGAAACAGGAAGGCAATTAAGGATCAGATTAAATGAGCATACTTCCAGAGCATCTTCAGCATACTGTAAACACATCACCAACCGAGTACATCATGCAAACAACTGCTAAACCAACATTCTGGCCACTGAACCACAAGTCACTAAAAGAAAAGTGAAAGAGGAAATAGGGCATTTGCCACGTGTATTCGCTAGACTACTAATTTGCCCGTACTCGTTCTGCCCGAGTTACGCTGACCTTTCTAATTCAACTCGGTGAAATTCAAGGTCGCCCTCACGTGGCAAATGCCCTATTGGAACCAAAGAAAGGAGGCCGAGTTTGAATACAGACTTTCAACTCGACCCAAACAACTTTATTATTTCTTAGAGAGAAATTAAGTGTGGTGATGTCTGCGATTGACACAGTTAAAACAAGACACATTATAATCATATAGTAAAAAGCCAACTGTCCGTCCGTGTGTGTGTGTGTCTGAAACACAAAACGGGCCTTATAACTCCGACGTTTTTCAACCGAATCGCTTCAAATGTGCTGTCCGCCCTAACGGGGCGATGGCAACGGCAACCGAGGCGGCCGTGTCATTTGCGCGGTTTGGCAAATGCGCGAAACGGGTATCCGCCGGCCTCTCGGCGCCTGTATCTCCGGCATTTCTGGACCGATTGCCTTCGAATTTGGCAGAAAGATGACCGGGAACGGTGACTATCCGTGTGCCAAACCGGAAGCGAATCGGTTCAGAAACGCGCGCACTATACGACTCCACCGTTTCTTAACCGAATCGCTTCAAATTTGCTGTACTCAGCGTTACCAGTACTTGGCGTTACCGTTACTAGGCGTTACCGTTACTAGGCGTTACTGGTACTCGGCGTTGCGCTAGTATACATTAAAAACAAGATGTGCTTCTAAAACATAAATGACAATACCATTAAATCAAAACACACATGATGATAATTATTACTTGAGAACAAAACAGCAGTGATTGAAACAAAACATGTTGCCAATATTATAAACATTTTAAAACAAAGTACAGAACATATTACCGTTTAAGATTAATCATTTTAATTATATAATTTTAAATACACAACACACACAAGGGACTTATTTATAGCAATGCACGCATACTTTATGTTTAAACAAAGTCATATATTATCATATTTACAAGTTAACATATCCACATAATTCATATAAAAGATGGACACGTGTGCACCTAATCAAACATATCCACACACAAACCAGCATAAATCATAGCAAATCCACAAAGAACAAACACATACACCCATGCCTACTGAAAGACACACACACCTGCGCGCGCGCATTGACCGCGCACACATACCCCCCCCCCCCCCCCCACATACCGGTACACGCGCGGGAGATAAGAGATTGTTGCTTGTTAAAATGTGTACCAATCTTTAAAACGTATACAAGCCTAATTAAAACAGATTTGCAGATTTGCACTAATTTATTTAACAAAAAATATTGACACGGGTAAAAAAATGTTTTTACTTCTAAGAGTCTTGAATTTCGGAGTTCGGAAGCGCTTGCAAGAAGGTAAGAGCTCATAAAATTTGCTGAGTCCGTGGCTGCAGTCACTCGATATGATTTGTCCTTTGTCTTTCACTCGTCGTTCATACAACGCATTCATACTGTTCTGTTTCACTCCCACAATCTTACCGCAAACGTTCACTATTTTATTAGCTATTCCAAACGGATTTTTGAAAGCTGACATCGCAACTAGTTTTTAGCATAGTGTGATAGAACTTTTTATCCTGATTACAAAGATACCAAAAACGTGTTTGTGCTGTTGTTAGTTTTCGAGTTACGATGTTGTTAATATTTAAATTTTAGGGGTCATTTTACGTACCCTTGAAAATTGGGTGGGGTGCCATCTTTGCCAAGCCATAAAACATATTTATACCTCACAAAAACACTTTAAATGAATGGTACAGTTTCTTACCAACCTGTACAATGCATGAGATTTTTTCAGTCATTAACATTATTTATGTTTTCGTAAAATCGGATGCCAAAGATACGGAAAATATTGATTTTCAAGTATACTTTTGCATAACGCAATGTTTGGAAATCCCAACAAATATTCAAACTGCAATAACTTTGCTTCTAATCAAGTGACAGAAAGCTATTTGATATCGATGGAATTGGCAAAACGAGATCTTGAGGTTAGTGGACTCGTGCTCAGAATGTATTGTGTTGTTCTGTGCTGCAGCCTTTTGGCTAGTTGGCCTTTTTCAGCTATCTATGTCCCGAAAACGACTGTCTTGCCTCTGATCAAGTGATTGGTTATATGAATGAAGAAATGGAAGAAAGGGAATTTTCCTAATGATATTTTGAACTCTACTGACTATTTTTTTAGTGTGAGTGAGGAGCTGCACAGCTCTGTGCTGCAGCCTTGGGGCTAGTTGGCCTTTGGTGACCATCTGTGCCCTTCCATCAATCGCCTCCTTATTGAGCAACACAACGCTGTGCTGTTCAAATGGATTTATCAAAATGAGATATTGAGATCCTTGATCTTTTTAAAGTGCTTAGTAGGCGCTAATAGCTTTATGCTGCAGCCTTGGGGTTAGTTTGCCTTTGACAATCATGCATGCACAAGCGCCCTTCTTCTAGGCTAGTGACAGAGATGTACAAGTAATCAAAACGTTATCGGCCTACCTATGAAGGCCACACAAACGACATTTAACACACAGTTGTAACTGCCTCTGGATGCTAACATACACGTTTATGAATATGACGTCATGTTTATGACGTCATTATATTCATGACATCATTCTGATTAGCTCTGTTTTACCCTCGGCAAGTGAGCGAAATTGAGACATTTCGGGATAGTTGACTGTAGCTTTTTTTTTAAAGCATTTTTTGTAAAAAGTACTTAGTTATCTTGATATCGTTATGAAGCCCAGAATGTGGCTGTGTCAGCATTAAAACAAAAACGTTTACTCAGACAAAAGGAAGAGAAAAGAGGGGGAAAGGGGAGGGCAGAGATGGATGGGGTGGGGGGCAGAGAAAGAGACTTCTTGAGATTATGTACCGTTAGCCCCGTGGCGACGGTTTATCTTTGTTTCTTTCTTTTTGTTTGTTTGTAAACCTCTACCGAAGAGGAAATGTTTGTGTGCTTATGAGGAGGGAGGTGTGTGTGTGTGTGTGTGTGTGTGTGTGTGTGTGTGTGTGTGTGTGTGTGTGTGTGTGTGTGTGTGTGTGTACATTTTGACCAAATGACAATTTTTTCGTTGCCACTGGGTTTAAAGTGTGCTAAGTGCATGGGCACACAGGACCTCGGTTTATTGTCTCATCCGAAATACTCCACGTTCAGACTATAAGGCCTAGTGCAGAGTAAGAGGAACAATCTCCTGTACCCAGCTTCAAACTCGGGTTTACTGTGCACGAGGCGAACGCGTTACTTCTATGCCACTCTACGACAACAGACTCTCAGAGACTTTTCTATATTCTCACTTTTTCAATCTTTCGTACAGACTTTCCCCATCTTTCTCACAGTTTCCCCCATCTTCCTCACAGACTTTCCCCACCTTTCTCACAGACTTTCCCACCATCTTTCTCACAGACTTTCCCACCATCTTTCTCACAGACTTCCCCCCATCTTCCTCACAGACTTTCCCACCATCTTTCTCACATAATTTCTCACATACTTTCCCCCCATCTTTCTCACTTATTTTCCCCCATCTTCCTCACAGACTTTCCCCCATCTTCCTCACAGACTTTCCCCATCTTTCTCACAGACTTTCCCCACATCTTTCTCACAGACTTTCCCACCATCTTTCTCACAGACTTTCCCCCCATCTTTCTCACAGACTTTCCCCCCATCTTCCTCACAGATTTCCCCATTTCTCACAGACTTTCCCACCATTTTCCTCACAGACTTTCCCACCATCTTTCTCACATACTTTCCCCCCATATTCCTCACACTTTCTCACAGACTTTCCCCACATATTTCTCACAGACTTTCCCCACATCTTTCTCACAGACTTTCCCCACATATTTCTCACAGACTTTCCCCACATCTTTCTCACAGACTTTCCCCATCTTTCTCACAGACTTTCCCCACATCTTTCTCACAGACTTTCCCCACATCTTTCTCATAGACTTTCCAATTCCCCACCTTTCTCACAGACTTCCCACATCTTTGTCACAGACTTTCCCTACATCTTTGTCACAGACTATCCCATCATCCATCTTCTGACAAAGTCAAAGACAAAGAGACAGGACGACATATCAGCGAGCAAGACAAAGTCCGCTGCGTCCGTTGACTGAGCACTACATCAACTATTGCTTTCTCGCGATATCCCGCGATAATTTACAGACTTATTAAAATATATTTTGAAGAATGAAGATTTTCCGTTCTAAATACCATTATTTTTATTTGCCAAAGATGTTCACAACACATACTGCCCCCTCCCTCTTTGTTCTTCTTTTTGATTAACATAAAGCATTTGCGTGAACTGACAAACAGTGCAATAGTTCTGCCGTCTTTTTTATGAACCATTCTTTGTCTCTGTCTCTATAAACACATTTCTCTATAAACACATTTCTCTATAAACACATTTCTCTATAAACACATTTCTCTATAAACACATTTATAATAAATAGAGATTGAGAGGTGCACGCGTGCACGCGACTACACACACAATCACACACACACACACACACACACCCACCCACCCACACACACACACACACACACACACACACACACACACACACACACACACACACGCACCACACCACACCACCCCACACACACACAAACACACACACACACACACACACACACACACACACACACACACACACACGCACCACCCCACCCCACCCACACACACACACACACACAAATTGAGAGATGGAGGGTGGTGGGGGGTACATTTTTCAGAATCATTAAGTAGGCCCACCCTTGAACAGTTGGGCTACTTCATTAGCCCGGTGTTCTACTATTCAAAGTTGCAGATTGGACATTATATTAACATTCAACCTTTATATTAATCTTAATGGCCCTGAAATATCTCTCTCTCTCTCTCTCTCTCTCTCTCTCTCTCTCTCTCTCTCTCTCTCTCTCTCTCTCTCTCTCTCTCTTGTATGTTTGTGTATGCGCGCGCGTGTATGTGTATGTGCGAGTGTTTGTGTATGTGTGTGTGTTTGTGCGTATGTACGCGCTATGTGTGCGTGCGCGTGTGTATACTGGCGTGCGTGTATGCGTGCGCGTGTGCATACGGGCGTGTGTTTATGCGTGCGTGTGCGTGCGTACGTGTGTGTAGGCTGTGTATGTGTGCGTGCGCGCGAACGCACGCACTTACGCATGCAAGCTCGCAGGCTCACACAACCACAGAGACACACTCAATACTAGTTATATCACTTGTCCCACATACCGATTTTCCTACAATTGTGGGACCGGCAGTATGTGGGTGAACTGATATGTTGTACCATCTGCGTGTGGGACTATAGTGTGTGGTAACAAAGATTAATATGCCTCCGAGAAGATGATTGATCTAGTTTAGTCCAATGATCAAGAATCTAGATCTATTTGAGAATTTATGTCAAAGAATATAGCATGCGTGCACACACACACACACACACACACACACACAGAGATACGCGTGCACATACACTCACAAATGCACGCGCGCTCCCGCACACACATAGGCCTACATATATATATCTCTCTCTAATTCTAATATTGGCAGCATTTTGTGTTAAAAAAAAAAAAATGTAAGTTGTTTTGGCTTTTCACAGCCTTATTAAATTTAAAGACACGTCATATTAAAACGAGCGACTTTGTAAATGAAACTCAAAACGTGTGTGCTAACTAAGCAACAAGAGAGACAACAACAAGGTCACGTGACCTTGAACTTTTCTAATTTGCGTTCAAATTTGTTTCTTTTTGGTGTAATTTTCTGAAGAGGTCTAAAATAAAACATCTCCAAAGGCTATTGTGTATTTAAACATCAATAACTTCAAGTGTACAAAAATATTATATGTGATTTTCCAATGCTACCATCAAAGCATTCTGAGCGTCTGATCTAAATCTTCACTTGACTCGCAAATCTGTAAATTATTGATCTATTTGATGCCAATAAAATCAGTTTTAATGGTGAAGTGCATGAATAACAACATTTATTCTAATCTTCATCTGATTTTAAAGCCTAAAAAACGATTTTCTTCAGAAATGTCGTGTTTTCCTTTGTCTGTGACGATCGGCGTAGGCTCGTCATAGCCACGGCTGGCGGCTACGTCATGGATTATGTGATCAGTTAACTCGACTGTGTGATCCTGTGCGTGGTGAGAATTGAAAGATCAAAAAAGGTTTTGACAAAAAATTATAGATAAGATGTTGGTGCAGGTTCTGGTTTTTTTCAGCCGTGCACAGTTTATATTTACGGGTCTTGACATCACTGTAACGGTTTTAACCGTCATTTTTCACCGTTGTTTTTTGGTTGGGACACGGCGGATAGCTGTTAAAAACAGGCTCAGCGTGTCTACTTTCGTTTCGTATGCGTTTAGATGTGGAAGCGGTAATACGCACCACGCACAAAGCCGTGAAGTGAAGGTGGTGAAAAAAGTATTTTGGGACGCGCTTTCGACGGCGTTTCGCGAAAGTCGAACGGTAGGGTTGTTGCAGCGCTGATTTCAGCTCCGTTTTACAAATTTCCAACTAAAAACACAGACACATTAATAGGAGACGGACAATTTTACAGATTGGATGTGGTTTTATTCAGATGTTCACGATTGCAAGTGAAATACGAACGTTGAAAGTTGACCTAATTTGACTGAAATATTACCACATTTCCAATGACGCGCTTCGGTTTGGAGTTGCTAATTTTATTCAATACATTCTTATTCTTGACACTCAAACTACCGAACCGAAGCAACACACACAGGAAAACGTTACAATGGACTCAATGAAGCACCTGTAAAAACCCTGCAGTACTGTTTTGTTGACATCAAGACTTCTTAGTTTCTGCAAACAGTAGATTCTAGAATTGCACTTCTTGTGTATTGCATCATATCCAAATCGTATATGGATATGATTTACCCCTATCTATAACAGCATACTAGCCAGCTCTGACAACTCGGGAGGCAAACTTACTGCACAAACCCTTGTCACATAGTATGGTCCCAGATAAGCAGGACGGTTCGCAGTTTACGCAATGCTACTTATACTACACAAACCCGTGTATCATATGTAGAGTTGAGAACCGGTTCAAAAATCCGAACCGGATTTAAAACCGGTTTTTCCTATTCGAACCGGTTTTATCAAACCGGTTTTTTTAACCAGTACTCGCAACACTAGTTTCACCTATGCAAACACATATTTATTTGTCAGAATATTCACACACACGCACGCACGCGCACACATACACACACATACGCACAAAAAAGAAACTTATGAATTATGACACACATACACACACACACACACACACACACACACACACACACACACACACACACACACACACACACACACACACACACTCAACTCGACACTCCGTCAAAGTCAAAGCCATAGACCACCACAAACTAGAAACAGCTACTCTTGGTTTACAAACACCCAATCTGCGCTGATAATCGGTGTTGTTTTTCGAAAAGAATGCGTTATTCTAAGAAAAAGTTACTTTCAGTTTGTAGTTAAAACACCGGTTCACAACAATTCGAACCGGTTTTTCGAACCGCGAAAGCTTAGCACCGGTGTTTCGGTTCAAACCGGTTTTTCTCCCCACCTCTAATCATATGATCACAGATACGCAGAACATTCGCAGTTTACACAATATTACTTACTACACAATCCTTTGTATCAAATGGTCCCAGATATGCAGAACAGTTCGTAGTTTACACAATACTAATAATTAGCAGTTTACACAATGTTACTGACTACACAAACCCGTGTCACATATGGTCCGAGATATGCAGAACACTTCGCAGTTTACACAATGTTACTTACTACACAAACCCGTGTATCATATGGTCCCAGATATGCAGAACACTTCGCAGTTTACACAATGTTACTTACTACACAAACCCGTGTATCATATGGTCCCAGATATGCAGAACACTTCGCAGTTTACACAATGTTACTTACTACACAAACCTGTGTCACATATGGTCCGAGATATGCAGAACAGTTCGCAGTTTACACAATGTTACTTACTACACAAACCCGTGTATCATATGGTCCGAGATATGCAGAACACTTCGCAGTTTACACAATGTTACTTACTACACAAACCCGTGTATCATATGGTCCCAGATATGCAGAACAGTTCGCAGTTTACACAATGTTACTTACTACACAAACCCGTGTATCATATGGTCCCAGATATGCAGAACATTTCGCAGTTTACACAATGTTACTTACTACACAAACCCGTGTATCATATGGTCCGAGATACGCAGAACAATTCGTAGCTTACACAATGTTACTTACTACACAAACCCGTGTATCATATGGTCCCAGATATGCAGAACACTTCGTAGCTTACACAATGTTACTTACTACACAAACCCGTGTATCATATGGTCCCAGATATGCAGAACAGTTCGCAGTTTACACAATGTTACTTACTACACAAACCTGTGTCACATATGGTCCGAGATATGCAGAACAGTTCGCAGTTTACACAATGTTACTTACTACACAATCCCTTGTATCATATGGTCCTAGATACGCAGAACAGTTCGTAGTTTACACAATGCTAATAATTAGCATTTTACACAATGTTACTTACTACAAATACCCGCGTCACATATGGTCTTAGATACGCAGAACTGTTCGTAGTTTACACATGGTTGTTCTTCGGGAATCTCTGTGGACAGAAGACACGAGGGTTTGTTTACCCGAGCTTTTGTACAACAACATTAAAACATATGCCATTTCAAAGGAACCTGAGATATACACACTCGGACACACACACACACACACACACACACACACACACACACACACACACACACACACACACACACACACACACACACACACGCGAAGCAAGCGCGCATATTTACACTCACGAACGAAACACGCACGCCCATTTACAAAAACAATAAAGTACCTGTATAAACCAATGTTCTTTTAAACGCCCATCCCCATCTGTTGAACTATCTTTGTGCATAGAGGCACTTATCGAATAATCGCCCCCCCCCCCCCCCCCCCAACTTTGGATCAGGGAGGGCGGTGTGTGTGTGGGTGGGTTGGGTGGGCATGGGGGGTGGGGGGGGGGGGGGTTGCATGTGTAATTCAATGCCTGCCAGACATAGGTTCTTATAGATACATCTTTCCTGAATTATCTCAAATTACAACTAGCATTTCAGGACTATGGCATCAAACGTCTTGGCATCATCAACGACATCACACGTCCGGCAGAAGGAGCAAGCAGTGACAGTCGGTAACACTCACTGCACACGTTGTTCCCACAGACCAATGTTACAGTCAGTCACACTCACTGCACACGTTGTTCCCACAGACCAATGTTACAGTCAGTCACACTCACTGCACACGTTGCCCTCACAGACCAATGTTACAGTCAGTCACACTCACTGCACACGTTGTTCCCACAGACCAATGTTACAGTCAGTCACACTCACTGCACACGTTGTTCCCACAGACCAATGTTACAGTCAGTCACACTCACTGCACACGTTGCCCTCACAGACCAATGTTACAGTCAGTCACACTCACTGCACACGTTGTTCTCACAGACCAATGTTACAGTCAGTCACACTCACTGCACACGTTGTCCTCACAGACCAATGTTACAGTCAGTCACACTCACTGCACACGTTGTCCTCACAGACCAATGTTACAGTCAGTCACACTCACTGCACACGTTGCCCTCACAGACCAATGTTACAGTCAGTCACACTCACTGCACACGTTGTTCTCACAGACCAATGTTACAGTCAGTCACACTCACTGCACACGTTGTTCCTCACAGACCAATGTTACAGTCAGTCACACTCACTGCACACGTTGTTCTCACAGACCAATGTTACAGCCAGTCACACTCACTGCACACGTTGTTCTCACAGACCAATGTTACAGTCAGTCACACTCACTGCACACGTTGTTCTCACAGACCAATGTTACAGTCAGTCACACTCACTGCACACGTTGTTCTCACAGACCAATGTTACAGCCAGTCACACTCACTGCACACGTTGTTCTCACAGACCAATGTTACAGTCAGTCACACTCACTGCACACGTTGTTCTCACAGACCAATGTTACAGTCAGTCACACTCACTGCACACGTTGTCCTCACAGACCAATGTTACAGTCAGTCACACTCACTGCACACGTTGTCCTCACAGACCAATGTTACAGCCAGTCACACTCACTGCACACGTTGTTCTCACAGACCAATGTTACAGTCAGTCACACTCACTGCACACGTTGTTCTCACAGACCAATGTTACAGTCAGTCACACTCACTGCACACGTTGTTCTCACAGACCAATGTTACAGTCAGTCACACTCACTGCACACGTTGTTCTCACAGACCAATGTTACAGTCAGTCACACTCACTGCACACGTTGTTCCCACAGACCAATGTTACAGTCAGTCACACTCACTGCACACGTTGTCCTCACAGACCAATGTTACAGTCAGTCACACTCACTGCACACGTTGTCCTCACAGACCAATGTTACAGCCAGTCACACTCACTGCACACGTTGTTCTCACAGACCAATGTTACAGCCAGTCACACTCACTGCACACGTTGTCCTCACAGACCAATGTTACAGTCAGTCACACTCACTGCACACGTTGTTCTCACAGACCAATGTTACAGTCAGTCACACTCACTGCACACGTTGTCCTCACAGACCAATGTTACAGTCAGTCACACTCACTGCACACGTTGTCCTCACAGACCAATGTTACAGCCAGTCACACTCACTGCACACGTTGTTCTCACAGACCAATGTTACAGTCAGTCACACTCACTGCACACGTTGTTCTCACAGACCAATGTTACAGCCAGTCACACTCACTGCACACGTTGTTCTCACAGACCAATGTTACAGTCAGTCACACTCACTGCACACGTTGTTCTCACAGACCAATGTTACAGTCAGTCACACTCACTGCACACGTTGTTCTCACAGACCAATGTTACAGTCAGTCACACTCACTGCACACGTTGTTCCCACAGACCAATGTTACAGTCAGTCACATTCACTGCACACGTTGTTCCCACAGACCAATGTTACAGTCAGTCACACTCACTGCACACGTTGCCCTCACAGACCAATGTTACAGTCAGTCACACTCACTGCACACGTTGTTATCACAGACCAATGTTACAGTCAGTCACACTCACTGCACACGTTGTTCCCACAGACCAATGTTACAGCCAGTCACACTCACTGCACACGTGGTTCTCACAGACCAATGTTACAGTCAGTCACACTCACTGCACACGTTGTTCTCACAGACCAATGTTACAGTCAGTCACACTCACTGCACACGTTCTCACAGACCAATGCTACAGTCACTGAGTCAGTCACACGCTGTTCCCACAGTCCAATTTTACAGTCCGTCACACGCTGTTCCCACAGACCAATGTTACAGTCAGTCACACGTTGTTCCCACAGACCAATGCTACAGTCAGTCACACGTTAATCCCACAGACCAATGTTACAGTCAGTCACACGTTATTCCCACAGACCAATGTTTCAGTCAGTCACACGTTGTTCCCACAGACCAATGTTACAGTCAGTCACACGTTGTTCTCACAGACCAATGTTACAGTCAGTCACACGTTATTCCCACAGACCAATGTTACAGTCAGTCACACGGTATTCCCACAGACCAATGTTTCAGTCAGTCACACGTTGTTCCCACAGACCAATGTTACAGTCAGTCACACGTTGTTCCCACAGACCAATGTTACAGTCAGTCACACGTTGTTCTCACAGACCAATGTTACAGTCAGTCACACGTTGTTCCCACAGACCAATGTTACAGTCAGTCACACGTTATTCCCACAGACCAATGTTTCAGTCAGTCACACGTTGTTCCCACAGCCCAATGTTACAGTCAGTCACATGTTTGTTTTTCTCACAGACCCATGTTACAGTCAGTCACATGTTTGTTATTCTCACAGACCCATGTTACAGTCAGTCACATGTTTGTTTTTCTCACAGACCCATGTTACAGTCAGTCACACGTTGTTCCCACAGACCAATGTTTCAGTCAGTCACATGCTTGTTATTCTCACAGACCCATGTTACAGTCAGTCACATGTTATTCCCACAGTCCAATGTTTCAGTCAGTCACATGTTTGTTTTTCTCACAGACCCATGTTACAGTCAGTCAAACGTGTTTTTCTCACAGACCAATGTTACAGTCAGCCAAACGTTTTTGTTTGTGGCTCAAGCCACAAACCTATAACTCACTTTGTCGGTCTGTCTGTCTGTCGGTCGGTCTGTCGGTCCAAAATTGTCGCACATATTGACAACATTGTCGCACATATTGACAAAATTGTCGCACATATTGTAAAAGAGAAACAAATACTTGGGCATAAAGTAACATTTCAGTTGTCATATCTACAGTCCTTAGGTATGGAAAGAATTGTATACTGAACAGAGCACATGAATCTTCATTTTAAAGCGTACAAAATAATAAACATACGTAATACAGACACTGCAACAGACACGACGAGTATGCGGTGCTTCTTTCGATGAGTATAAGTAGGATAAATAGTTTTAAATGTTTTCCAAAAGATATAAAAAGTTACGAAATGGTGCAGAGATAACATTCTGGTTTACAGATTAAAATGATTGAAAAGCCAGGGGAGACGACTCAGTGTATGTAATGATTGGAGTGGTAAAAATAGACCGCTGCCACAAACGATTGCGAATCCGCGCTTGTTTTATCACAGACTAATGTTACACTCAGTCAAACGTGTTTTTTCTCACAGACCGACCAAGTGTTACAGTCAGTCACACTCACTGAACACATTGTTCGCACAGACAAGTGTTACAGTCAGTCATACTCAGATGGCGTAGAGTTATACAGAGGTAACGCGTTTGTCTCAATAAGCCCGAGTTCGAACCTGGATACAGGAGATTTTTCCTCTCACTCTGCGCTAGGCCTTACTGTCTGAACGTGGAGTCTTTTGAATGAGACGATAAACCGAGGTCTTGCTACACAAAAATCGCATGCAAAACAACAACAACAACAAAACAAAAAGTCTGTGTCTGCGATGCTCTCTCCAGGTGGGAGCAACCCGAATTTCACAGGGACGACTCTGTGACAATAAAATAGCAAATACTCACTGCAAATGTTGTCCTGGCAGACCAGTCGTGGACTACAAGTAGATCCGTAAGCGTTGCATGGTGTACCAGGTTTATTTCCTACAAATAAAACAAGGACAAGCTGCCAGCGACAGTGAACCTCTTTGTGTAAGGTTTGAACACAGTATTGTATAAGAAAACTCAGAGAGAGAGAGAGAGAGAGAGAGAGAGGAGAGAGAGAGAGAGAGGGGGGGGAGAGAGAGAGAGAGAGAGAGAGAGAGGGAGAGAGAGAGAGAGAGAGAGAGAGAGAGAGAGAGAGAGAGAGAGAGAGAGAGAGAGACACTTGACACTTGACACTTGACGTTTTTATTGTCATTACCTGAAAGGGTCTAATGACAAGGGGGGTAATCATAACATTTTTCTCTCTCTTATATAGGGTTATAAACAAAGCTAAGGAATGAACATGACTAAATCCAGTACAGTATACATCTTTTGTCACATTCAAGCATACTAAAGCATTTGTAAAAGGAAAATGTAATTTACATAGGCAGAAAAAAGGACAAACAAGAACAAAAGTTAGCGATCGATTAGCAAAGTGAAACAAGAAGCAACGAGTGAAAGAGAAGATAAGCTTCTCTCGACCTTTCACACAATAACCCACGGATAACATATTGTTGCATAATATTTAAATGAGGTGTAGACACCCTTTAACATCCATAATCTAAACAACAGTATTAGTAGCAGAGAGAGAGAGAGAGAGAGAGAGAGAGAGAGAGAGAGAGAGAGAGAGAGAGAGAGAGAGAGAGGGAGAGAGAGAGAGGACATAGGTAGACGGACAGACAGACAGGCAGAAAAACAAACAGAGAGACAGAGAGAGGGAGGGACTTACTGCAAGTATTTTTCACCCACAATTCCTGACCTTTTCTGCAGGCGCATTGTTTTTTATCACATGTGTTGGTCTGACATTGGTTGTTGGCCGTACAACGAGATCCAACTGTGTCGTTCCTGTCAACTGGAATAAAATAATAATAATAATAGTAGTAATACTGAACATTTATATAGCGCTTTAGTCCCTTTGCAGGGAGCTCAAAGCGCTTTACATGGACATTAAAACACAAATAAGTTAACATTATACACATAAGACTCACTACAATCAAATCAAATATACATAAAATAACATTATTTAAACAAAGCCCTGTTCATAACCACAAAAGCTGCTGTGCCCAATGTACCATATATGACACACATGTTTAAAACAAATAGAACATAAATTTAGAAACAAAATTAATGTTTATCATGTATTTGAGTCTTTTGACATCATTTGAACATGAAAACACATGATGCATCAAAATATTGAGTTTTCTTTTGTTAGATTAGGATGGGTTTTGTTATAATGATTTGGAATTGCTTGAACGGTAAGATAATCAAACAGGAAGTGGCTAGTAAAACTCCATAAGCAGCAATGGAAGGGAGAGTTATCAACTAAGACCGATTTTATTGTTTTGTGAAAGGTACTTGATGGTTCCTAATGTAGCTGCAGTCTTCTTTTCGTGTTCTATGAGATGATACATGCTGTATATCATATATGATACGTGTGGCCCTAGAGAGTTAAATGTTAAATATATCGAAAACGGCTGGATGGAATTGATTCATATTTTCAGTATTTATTAAAAAGCAGATTTTGAACATTTCGGATATATTGTCCAACTGAAAGTGCCCCAGCTGTGGTCAGGCAGCTTTCATTTGGTTCATGGAATAGACAAAACAGGAAGTGATGTTATAAAACTAACTGCTGCACTAGACTGTGTAGCCCTTACTCTGGCCCAGGTCTGAAAAGAGTGTGTTGACGATATGTTAAATAGTTTGGAAATTATTCAAATTTATGTAAATTGGGTTGTGTCAGTTTCACTGACTTCCGTTTACGGAAGTTTTTCTTTATTTTTCACCAGATTTCGCTGAAATTTGCAGGAAAGTTGAAGGACACTATTGTTGTGTTGAATAAATGCTGTATAAATTTCACACAACTTACCACATATTCCATCTACGCACTCGTCTCCTCCTTGGCACATTGTGGACATGTTCGTACAAGATTTGCCTGTTTTCAGCTCTGTAAGAGTTTGCAACATGAAAGCTTTGCGCGTGCACGCCTAAATGATAAAACTGTGTCATTAACCTTTTGTGATTTAGAAATATGCATCCCGTTTGAACGCTACTGGTTATTAAGACCAGTAAGTACATCCGGTATATATTTTACAAGCGACTAAAATAATTATGCCAGAAAATTAAACGATAGAAAGTCAGAATTGGTCACCTAGGATGTGTTGTACTCACGAGTTAATCAGGGCAAGGTGCATGATCTAACATATCTGTAAAAAACAATTTGCAAAGATAAATCACCGATTCTAGTGTTAAGGGGATACGCGCCTTTTACTTCCCATGATGACAAATGATCAAAACTTTTGTCACACCATCTATGCATACTTCTAAGGTCAAAACTGAAAAGAAAACACAGGGTCACCGTGCTACTTTTCTTGTAATTCATGGTCGAAATGTGGGGGGTTGGACAATTTTCGTGTAAAATCAGGTCTACTGAAAACTGGACACCTTTCATACACATACAAACTTTCAACTAATCTTGCCTGATAGTGCAACCTATTTAGTATCAGAATTTTATGTCAAATGGTAAGGAAATATAATTTAGTCAATAGGAAATATAGGAAAATTGTTGCCTTATTGACAAATACTTCCCTAAATT
>CM065680.1:98539867-98547367 GCA_017654935.2 Phymorhynchus buccinoides
CCAATGTTACAGTCAGTACCACTCACTGCAAATGTTGTCAAAACAGATTAATTTCGGGCTACACTTCGTTCCACCGTGGTCGCATATTGATCCAGGTGTGTTGGCTACAACGAAAACAATGACACGCAATTAAGCTATGCCATTGGTCTTGAGGACAATGAGTTTAGAAACTGAGAGAAAGAGAGAGAGAGAGAGAGAGAGAGAGAGAGAGAGAGAGAGAGAGAGAGAGAGAGAGAGAGAGAGAGAGAGAGAGAGACAGACAGACAGACAGACAGAGAGAGACAATGAGATGATAAACTGAGAGAGAGAGAGAGAGAGAGAGAGAGAGAGAGAGAGAGAGAGAGAGAGAGAGAGAGAGAGAGAGACACACACACAGACAATGAGATGAGAAACTGAGAGAGAGACAGAACTCAAAAAACTCAAAAATGTTTTAATGTCAGACCTCCGGCCTATAACATTGAGGGTGCGCATATACACACATAATGTAATAAATGAAAACAGGACAAATGTGAATATTCTTTCACTTAGTACTGGGAGAGAGACAGAGAGACAGAGAGAGACAGAGAGAGACAATGAGATGAGAGAGAGAGAGAGAGAGAGAGAGAGAGAGAGAGAGAGAGAGAGAGAGAGAGGAGAGAGAGAGAGACAGAGAGACACAGAGAGAGTGAGAGAGAGAGAGAGAGAGAGAGAGAGAGAGAGAGAGAGAGAGGGGGGGTGGGGGGGGGGAGAGACCGACACATAAAGATTCAAGATTCAAGATTCAAGATTCTTTAATCAGTCAATGCATCGTAATACAAAGGAACTCGTTTTGGTTTTGCACAAGACACAATCCAACAACAACGAAAGCATGCACATCGAATGGACAACCAATAAAAAATAAAAAATAAAAAAAAAAAGGTAGCAAAATCAGATTACATCATCGTGTATCAGTCTCTCACTCAGATTCTTTCTTTCTGTCAGACGCACACCTACACATACACCAACACACACACATACACGTGCATTCACATTTTTACCAACACATGTCCCACCTCCTCACATACGCACACACACACATTCACACACACAAGACCGCGAGCATGCAGGCACACCGATTGACACAAGTCTGAGCAAAATAGGATAAAGAATTCCCCTAGGAGAGTGAGCCTACTGAGTATTGATGGCTCTGACAGCAGAGGGGTAAAAGCTGTTCTTCGTGCGGTTAGATTTGCACTTAAAAGAGCAGAACCGTTTTTTTTTTACCAGAAGGGAGAGATTGAAACAGATGGTTGGCTGGGTGTGTGCTATCAGATATGATGGATTTAGCTTTGCGTCTCATGCGCACACAAAGAGGGACAATGAAATGAAAAACAGAGAGAGAGAGAGAGAGAGAGAGAGAGAGAGAGAGAGAGAGAGAGAGAGAGAGAGAGAAGAGAGAGAGAGAGAGAGAGAGAGAGAGAGAGAGAGAGAGAGAGAAGAGAGAGAGAGAGAGAGAGAGAGAGAGAGAGAGAGAGAACAGGAGAGAGAGAGAGAGAGAGAATGAGATGAAAAACTGAGAGATAGAGAGAGAGAGAGAGAGAGAGAGAGAGAGAGAGAGAGAGAGAGAGAGAGAGAGAGAGAGAGAGAGAGAGAGAGAGAGAGAGAGAGAGAGAGAGAGATATTGTACCTGATTACTAAGAATTTACAATCATCACATTTATCTAGAACAAAATATAAAAAGTGTAGCTAGCCACATGATATTAGTTGGGAAAATGTGTATACGTATTCAAAAGAAAACAAATGCAATTGTACAATTATTTTTAATGTATGAACAGCAGATACAGTGCAGAATGTTACTCCCAAAATAAGCCTAGTAAAAAAATATGTTGTTAATATTTTTGTCGTTTAGTTCTTGTTAGGAATGTGTTGCATAAAACGAACTAAAATAATCGCAGGTAGGTAGATGCATTCACCGGTACACATATACATGCAGTACTTAGCACAAACGCACATGCATACACCGCACACACACATTCGCACGCGCACACACCAGCTTCACACGGTGTGAATGTGTCAGTACACCAAACACTAGATCACACAGAAACCCAGACATTTTTGTATCACACAACACTTAAATGCTCTTGAAAATGTCCAACTTAGTTTTTCCTAAATACAAAAGGGCAAGAGAGAAGGAAAAAAGAAAAGAAAAAAAAAGACCGCCTTAAAAAAAAGAAAACTGAACAGAAAATATATAAAAGGGTGGTGGAGGGTTAAAATATGGAAAAAAACCAATCATAATATCATAATGTGTAGGTAGCAAACATAATTAATGTTGGCTACATTAAAACAAAGAAATGCGTGTACAAGAACTATATTATTGGAATAAAAAGCATATGTATCAAATTAATGAACAGTCGGTGACTGGACTTCATCAACAGGGGTGAAGAGAGTGAGATGAGACAAATAGAAAACAGGTATAAGGCAGAGAGAGAGAGAGAGAGAGAGAGAGAGAGAGAGAGAGAGAGAGAACGAACGAACGAAAAAATTTTATTGAGGGAAAAAGAGTAAGCACACAATGGGCTTTTTTACATCTTGCCCTCAAACAAACATGCAAGAAAATCAATATATTCAACACAAAAATAATGAAGAAGCATGCAAAAAATAATCATCGAAGAATTATCCATGAATAAGAAAAAATAGATACAACAAAACCGTCTATCTATCCCCCCCCCTCCCCCCGTCCCCCCTCTCACCACACACAAAAGGAGAGGAGAGAGAGAGAGAGAGAGAGAGTAGAGAGAGGAGAGAGAGAGAGAGAGAGATAGAGAGAGAGAGAGAGAGAGAGAGAGAGAGAGAGAGAGAGAGAGAGAGAGAGAGAGAGAGAGAGAGAGAGAGAGGAAACACATGAAATAAGGTAAATACAAAACTTGTTAATAATTTAACAACAACAAATTAGATAATATGCATAGATGTCAACATATCAAAAGTGGAAACATATTTGAAACTAAGATGGGGTTAAACAACATTGCTTGTATGTTTCAACATAAGATACTTATGGTACTCCTTTTTAAAAACATTAATGCCCGAGTACACATTAAAGGAAGATGAAATAGTATTCCATAAGCAGCCACCTGAATATACAAGACTAGATTTAAAAAGGTCAACTCTTGGAAGAGGTATTTTTATTTTAAAAACATTACGGACAAGGTTAATTTCAAATTTATTTTTTAATGTTGGAGGAGCATTATCGGACATTAATCTAAACATAAAAATTGCTTTGTTGTATACAAGCTTCCATTTTAGAGGTAGAATTTCTAAACGCTGATAATCAGTAAGTGTAAGGGAAGAGGATTTCAGAAGGATCAATTTCAATGCACGTCTATACAAACTGCATAATGGTTTTAAATTTTTCTCGCTTGCCAGATCCCAAATTGTAGAGGCATAGTTGATGTGTGATTGGATATAAGCATTGAAAAAAAGTTTACGACTATCTAAATCAAGAAAATGCTTTATCCTGGAAAGTTGATAGACTTTTTTTTTGATACTTGCTTACAAACCATGGATATTTGATGGGACCATGAAAGGTTGTGATCAACAATAAGTCCTAAAATTTTATGATAGTCAACCTCTTCCATGATTTCACCATTGATATACAGGGATTGAGAACCAAGGGTAAGATTTTGACGCTTTTGTCTGGTGGTGATAAGTAAGTATTTACATTTCTTGGGGTGTAGCTGCATGTGATTAAATTCGGACCATTCTATTAGTCTGTTAATGTTATCTTGTAAAGAAATAAAAACGTTTTCCACTTTACTGTCACAGGAGTGTACTGTAGTATCGTCTGCAAACATTTCACATAAAGTCGTTAGATATAATGGTAAGTCGTTAATATATATTGAGAATAATATAGGACCAAGGATGGAGCCTTGGGGAATACCATAATTGACAGGCATAGTAGAAGATTCGCATTCATTTAAAGAAACTCGCTGCTTTCGGTCTGATAAAAATGATGTTAGGAGTTCTATGGTATTGTTAGTAATGCCATATATCTTCAGGGTTTTTTAGTAAAAGATTACGATCGACAACATCAAAGGCTTTCATAAAGTCAACAGCAAGAACACCCGTGATTTTGTCATCGTTTATGTTAATAAGCCATTGGTCTACTAGGTTAGTTAGGGCCGTATGACATGAATGGTTAGCTCTAAAGCCCGATTGATTTGGATGAAACAGACCAAAAGAGTTAAAGTGATTAAGAATATGTTTATTTATGTGGTGTTCCAACGGTTTAGACAGCACCGACAGAATAGAAATGGGCCTGTAATTAGAAGGATCTTCATAGTCACCCGATTTGTGGATAGGTATAATTTTGGCTACTTTAAATGCTTTAGGAAAACGATTTTTAGCAATACATAAATTGTAAACATAGGTCAAAGTTTCAGTTATTGCAGGAGCTGACAATTTCAATATTTTAGAATCAATTCCATCAACGCCTCGAGTATTGGTCTGTTTTAAGTGATTAAGATAATTGAAAACTTCATGTACACTCAAAAGCGGAATGTTAGGGCAATCATTAACATGCTTGGATTCACAAAAATTGTGCAGAATATCTAAATTGTTTTCGGACGATCTATCTGACGTTATAATTGAATTTGCAATGTTACAAAAGTGTACATTCATGTCTTCGGTAGATAGGTCTTTTGGGGATGAGATGCTGGCATTTACATTTTTATTGGTTAATAAATTTATTGCTTTCCAAATGGATTTGCTATCTGATCTAGAAGAAATAAGATTTTTAAAGTAAGCTCTTTGTGCAGATCGTTTTAAAGAATTAACTAAGTTTCTTTGTTTTTTAAAATCATAGTCATTCCCTGACATCAAAAGCCTCTCTCTTTCATTAGTGGCAGCGAGAGAGAGAGAGAGAGAGAGAGAGAGAGAGAGAGAGAGAGAGAGAGAGAGAGAGAGAGAGAGAGAGAGAGAGAGAGAGAGAGAGAGAGAGAGAGAGAGAGAGAGAGAGAGAGAGAGAGAGGTCGAAGACCAAGGCCCCATATGAATAAGGGGCAATAATTAACAACGTTTATACATCAGTGGATCATAGCAATTGAGAAAGACAACAGAGAGAGGGAGAGAGAGAGAGAGAGAGAGAGAGAGAGAGAGAGAGAGAGAGAGAGAGAGAGAGAGAGAGAGAGAGAGAGAGAGAGAGAGAGAGAGAGAGAGAGAGAGAGAGAGAGAGAGAGAGAGAGAGAGAGAGAGAGAGAGAGAGAGAGAGAGAGAGAGAGAGAGAGAGAGAGAGAGAGAGAGAGAGAGAGAGACTGTGCCAGAGAGATACTTACTGCAAATAGATTCTCGTGCATAGAAAACTTGATTTTCAGGGCATTCACAGTTGTTCTTCATACATCTTTGGCTTTTACAGTTTATGTTGACATTGCACTTCGAATTAATTGGCTGGTCGATGGGAACTGCCAGAAACATTATCAGTAGTTAGTAGTAGTGGTAGTGGTAGTGGTGGTGGTAGTGGTAGTAGTAGTAGTAGTAGTAGTAGTAGTAGTAGTAGTAGTAGTAGTAGTAGGTGTATATCATCATCATCATCATCATCATCAGTATGGGGTTAGAAATAACAACAATAATAATAATAATAATAATAATAATAATAATAATAATAATAATAATAATAATAATAACATTAAATTTACATAGCGCTTTTTCCTCAAATGAGCCCAAAGCGCTTTACAATCAAATATTCATCAACAAGTAGACAACACAAATAGTGTTTTAGAATGACAGAAACCAGCAGAAACGCATAATACAAAGCACGACACAGGCACTGAGACAGACTCACACACACACACACACACAAACACACACACACACACACACACACACACACACACACACACACATTTAGACACACAGACTCATTCTTCATCTTTCATTCAGTAAGCCATAGAGTTGCAAGGACAGACCACAATAGGATACACATACAAGTATATTCGAACTCAAGTATACTCACACACACGTACGCATACACATACACACACACACATATATATATATATACATACAAACATACACACACGCATACATGCACATATGCACACACACACACAAAACCAAAACACACACACACAAGCGAACACGCATGCATGTACGCACACATGCATGCACACACACACATACACGCATATATACACACACGCACACATACACGACACACACCCCACCCCACACACACACACAAAAGACACAGCACAAACCTCGTATTCAATCTTCTCTCACGTGCACACAAAGATAGAAAACTGAACAACTATTTAGGGTGCAGCAGGAAAGAGATGGGTTTTAAGAGAGGTTTTGAATGAGGAGACTGAGTTGGAGTGTCGGAGAGGAGAAGGCAGATAATTCCAAAGAGATGGTGCTTGACAGGAAAAAGAACGTTGGCCAGCAGATTTGAGACGGATGGAGGGAAGGGAAAGGAGACAAGAATCAGAAGACGAACGTAGTTGGCGAGCTGGGACATAGAGATGAAGAAGCTCAGAGAGATATGAGGGAGTCTGATCATTCAGTGACTTGAAGACAAGGAGGAGAATTTTATAATCAATACGTGATTGAACTGGGAGCCAAGGTAGGGAACGAAGAACCGGAGGATAAAGTTGTAGGGATGGTTTTGGTGGCAGGCGACAAACCAAAAAGGAGCAGGAGAGGAGGCAAAGAAGGGGACAGCACTGGGGAAAAAAGGGGGCGTGGGGAGGGTGGGGAGGGGGTTGGGGTTGTGTAGGGAGTCATTCAGTGGCTTGGCAGCTCGAGTCCACATGGACTCAATGTCAGGGAATAATGCTTCACTCCCAAACCTTCAGACTACCTCCCCCCCCCTTTCCAGCCTCCCCCTCCCATCTTTCCCTAGTGTTTGTTACCTCGCCCCCTCCCCCCCCCCTCCCTATTCATTTTCCCTTTGTTTCCTGCCACCGAAACCATCATCCGTACAGCTTCTCAACCCCCACCCTTTCACCATAGCTCTCTCTCTCTCTTGTGGAATGTACTCATGTTTCCCACCCCACTGTTTGCCTACTACTCCCACTGCACCGTTTTAAAGACCCCCCACGTCACGTGTTCACATTCCCTCTTATGCTAGGAAGATGCAATACCATTTCATAGGAGCTGCTAAAACTGGTCTTCTTAATTAATAAAGTAACAAATTCCAGAATGATTTAGATGATCAATTAGGAATGGTCTAATAGGACAAGTTGTTTTAAGTAACAAATTCCAGAATGATTTAGATGATCAATTAGGAATGGTCTAATATGACAAGTTGTTTTAAGTAACACATTCCAGAATGATTTAGATGATCAATTAGGAATGGTCTAATAGGACAAGTTGTTTTAAGTAACAAATTCCAGAATGATTTAGATGATCAATTAGGAATGGTCTAATAGGACAAGTTGTTTTAAGTAACAAATTCCAGAATGATTTAGATGATCAATTAGGAATGGTCTAATAGGACAAGGTGTTTTAAGTAACAAATTCCAGAATGATTTAGATGATCAATTAGGA
>CM065680.1:98552367-98556768 GCA_017654935.2 Phymorhynchus buccinoides
TGTCATGCCCCCCAAACACGCTACAGAGCCAAATGTGAACAAACACAGCTGACAGACACGTTTTCATTCTCTAGTCCAAAACGCACCACTAGGGGATTTTCTGCTCCTTCTCCTAGCTAGGGATTCGGCCCTGCCCATGCGACTGATGACTCTGTAGTTAGAGAAACTGGCTCTTCAAAAGCGAGTCATGTTTTGAAGGTTCTTACCTACAATATAGAAGAGTTGTCTTTGTTGTACCAACATGATGCTAGATATTTTCTCACTACATATGACTTAATTCTTTTAGTAGAGACTTTGTCATATTCATTTCCTTGTCATTTGTTTTCTTTTTATGAAGTGTTTATTTCACCTGGTGTTCAGGTATCTGCTTCTGCTAATGCACGGTTATCTGGTGGTATAGCACTTCTTGTTAAAAAATATTACTTAAATTATATTTCACAAGTTATTGTTGAATATAACAATGGCCTAGTTCTGAAACTATCTAAAACATTGACAGGTTTACAGGTTGATTGTTATTTGATTGGTGTTTATATCCCTCCATCTGACAGTGTTTATTATGCTGACACAGACATTTACAAATAATGCTTTAAGTTTGTTAGATAACTGTATTGCTGATCTATTTCAAGATCATGGCGATCTCCCTGTAATTGTCTTTGGAGATTTGAATGCAAGAACTGGCACTGATAATTTTTCTTATTTCTCCATTGATGATTTTGCTGATGAAAATTCTGATGACTATAATATGTATGATTTGTTTAGCAGGAGATCCCTGGATCGAGTGATTAATGACTTTGGTAAATATTTATTCCAAATATGTAATCTTTACAGTTTAATTATTATGAATGGCCATGCAGCGGGTGATGAAACTGGTAAGTTTACTTACATTGCACACAACGGAAGCAGTGTTATTGATTACTGCATTATTTCTAATAGCATACATACATTATGTTCTCATTTAAAAGTTGTTCCGAGAATGGAATCAAAATATTTGCCTGAAATGTTTTTAGTTACACCTGAAAACCCTGCTCCACAATCTTCGTCTGTGCATTCTAGCATTACCAGAGTCACTAAATTTGTTTGGAATGGCGATTTAAAAGATACATATATCACAATGTTCAATGATCCTATTGTTATAAAGCTTATTCAAGATGCTCTAGAATTGATTGATATAGACATTGGTGCAGCATTTGATACGCTTTGCAATGGTCTTAAGGCAGCTAGTAAATGCATGTTAAAACCAGTTGGAATGGATAAGGTTTTTAAAAAGCCATGGTTTGATAAGAAATGTTTTGAAACAAGACGTGAAGTTAGAAAAACTTTGAGGGTATTTCAAAGGATATGTGATTATGATGATAGTTTTTAAAAAATAATGGTATTAATAAACAATTGATTCTAGACAATCTCAGATTTGTGTATGTTGTCTTACGAAGACACTATAAACAATTGCTTAATTTTAAGAGCATCGAAAATAAACACTCAATTTTAAATACCCTTCAAAATAGCGGTAACGATTCTAAAATATTTTTGAGCCCAGTAAAATCTGTTCTTGTATCCAAAGATGTAAAGCAAAATTCGATCCCCATTGATGATGAATGGTTCAATCATTTCACTACAGTGTTTAATTCAGCTCATGCTGAAAATGTTGATTCCTTTGATGCTGTTGATGATCATGCAAAAGTAATTTTCCGAATGAGCTGAATGCAGAATCTGTTTTATTAGACAGTTCTATACAGAAATGTGAAGTTGAAGACGCCATCAAAAAGCTGAAATGTGGTAAGGCAGCTGGTGATGACGGATTGTGTGGTGATCGTGAATTCTACAAACTTTCTTCACCATGCGTGGTAATATTTCTTACTCAATACTTTAATAACCCTCAGTTTTTATTCAAGTAGCTTTCCTTCATGTGCTTGTGTGAGTGTAGCATTTTGATGTTTTTAGTTCAATTATTCAATACTTTAATAAGTTATTTGGCAAAGGTAAAGATGTGCCACCCCCCCCCCCCCCCCCTGCATTTCTCGGTTAATTCCATTTTTTTCCGTTTTTGCCTTTCTTACCAAACATAAAGCTGTATTTTAGGAACCTTTTCAGCTAATTATCTTTTTGGAATACTAACCCTAACCCTAAGCCTAAGCCTAAACCTACCCCCCCCCCCCCCCCCCCATATAGTGTACTGCAGTACACCGCCCATTTGTCACAGTCGCCTGGTCCATTGCGTTTCCCCGTCTATATAGGAGGGGAGGGGGGGGGTTAGGGTTAGGGTTAGGGCTAGGGTTAGGGGTTAGGGTTAGTATTCCAAAAAGATAATTAGCTGAAAATGTTCCTAAAATACAGCTTTATGTTTGGTAAAAAAAGGCAAAAAAAAACGGAACATGAATTAACCGAGGGGTGCTGGGGGGGGGGGGGGGGGGGGGGGGGGGGGAGGGGTGGGGAGCCACATCTTGACCCTCCTTACCAGTTATTTGATTCAGTAGTAGCTTTCCAAATAGTTGGTGTAATTCTATCATACACCTTTATATAAAAAGGGTGACCCTGAATGCCCAGACAACTACAGAGGTATTTCGTTACTGAATATTGGAGGTAAATTGTACAGTTGTATTCTTAATAAAAGATTGAGTAAATGGATTGAAGTAAATTGTATTATTGATTCTTCCCAAGCTGGTTTTAGACGTGATTATAGCACTATTGACCACGTTTTCACTCTTTTGGCTCTATTTCAAAAACAGTTACTTAACCACTGCAAATTGTATGTTGCCTTTAATGATTTAAAAAAAAGCATTTGATCTAGTTAACAGACAATACCTTTGGATGATATTAAGGAAGCATGGTATAAATGGTAAAATGCATAATGCTATTAAGAGTATGTATACTAGTGTGAAAGCAAGCGTAAGAGTGAAGAACGAATGTACTGATTCTTTTTCCTGTCCTATAGATTTAAAGAAAGGCGAAAATGGTACATTGGTAATACTAATCTTGAAATAGTTAATCAGTACAAATATCTCGGGATAATTTTCTCTTCCTCTCTCACCCTTTCTTATGCACTGGAAGACAGAGCAACAAAAGCCAAGAGAGCTGTAGTGTGTATATTGAAAATGTTATGGTCTCTTGGGGAAGTTCATCCCAAAATATTTTTTAAACTTTTCGATAGTCAAATCTTACCCATGCTATCATATGCGTTCTGAAGTTTGGGGGCTGCTCTCAGATCATACCCCTATTGCAAAGAGTGCACATATTTGCCTTAAAACGTTTACTTAATGTTAGTGTCAAGACTCCTAATGTTCTTGTGCATGGTGAATGTGGTAGGTATCCTCTGTTTGTACATACATATGCACGATGATCTTAATTTGAATGCTTCTAATCTAATCCCATTTTAAAGAGATGTATACGATAATTTATTCATGATGTGTAGCGAGACTCTGTGATATGATGGTCTTGGTTGATAATTGTAGTCTTGGTTTGAATGCTCATAATCTGATCCCATGTACCTTAATGTTACTATCTTAATATTAGGCCTATGTTATTATGCTTTCCTGTTGATTGTGTTGTGATTTTGAAGGAGAGAGACTTGCTTTAAATATGTTCCTAATTTAATACCATGTGTCTTAATGTTATCGTGCTTTCTGCGATTGCTTTGTGATATGTTTTTAAAATGCAGTACAGTGAGGTACAGTTTAAGAAACGAACTCAATGTAGTTCAATGAACTCACTACACACAATGCTAAACGAAGTCAATTAAGTTCAATGAACTCACTACACAAAATGTTAAACGAACTCAATGAAGTTCAATTAACTCACTACACACAATGTTAAATGAACTCTATGAAGTTCAATGAACTCACTACACACAATGTTAAACGAACTCAATGAAGTTCAATGAACTCACTACACACAATGTTAAACGAACTCAATGAAGTTCAGTGAACTTACTACACACAATGTTAAACGAACTCAATGTAGTTCAATGAACTCACTACACACAATGTTAAACGAACTCAATGTACTTCAGTGAACTTACTACACACAATGTTAAACGAACTCAATGTAGTTCAATGAACTCACTACACACAATGTTAAACGAACTCAATGAAGTTCAATGAACTCACTACACACAATGTTAAACGAACTCAATGAAGTTCAGTGAACTTACTACACACAATGTTAAACGAACTCAAACTTCAGTGAACTTCAATGTAAACGTTCAATGAACTCACTACACACAATGTTAAACGAACTCAATGAAGTTCAGTGAACTTACTACACACAATGTTAAACTAACTTAATGTAGTTCAATGAACTCACTACACACAATGTTAAACGAACTCAATGTACTTCAGTGAACTTACTACACACAATGTTAAAAAATTAAACGGGAAAACAAAAAAAACTCAATGTAGTTCAATGAAC
>CM065680.1:98557268-98577268 GCA_017654935.2 Phymorhynchus buccinoides
CCACGCACGTGTATCACACTCAAAGACTCGCACATACTCCCCCCCCCCTCTAGCGAACACACTCTCTCCTGCGCATGCATACACTCAGACACATGCAAGCAGATATACCCACATAGGAACTCTACACAACATACTCACACACACACATACACACACACTTCAACACACACACACTTAACACACACGACACACACACACACGCAAGCACACACCTTCTTGGCAGCGCGGCCGTGGGCGCACGCACTCACATTCGCGCACATGCTCACAAATTACATACATACACACACACACACCATACACTCATCACAAATTACATACATACTGACAAACATACGGAACATACATCGCACAATCACACACACACACACAACACACACACACGGCACACGCACACGCCAACACACGCGCGCTCGCGCGTGCGCATAGCACAAATCACACAACACGACATCACACACACACCACACACACACACACACACACTCGCACACGCACACGTAATGCCACACGCAACGCACGCATACGCGCGTGTTCACACAGCCCACACCCACACACACACACACACACACAACACACACACGCACACGTGCACATGGAGATGGGGGTATCATTGGAAAGACTGCCGGAACAGATGGTTTTTCAGGTTTGTTTTGAACGATGCTAATGATTGACTATGTTTGACAGCAGAAGGCAATGAATTCCAGAGTTTGACTGCTGGTGATGTAAAAGCTCTACCACCGTGCCTATCACGTTTACATTTTTGTATTCTAAAGATCCTAAAATTGTCATTTGCTGAGCGGAGAGATCGAGATGGAACGTAAATTTCAAGAAGCTCAAAGAGGTATTGCGGTGCTGTTCCCGATATGATCTGATAGCAGAGACAGGCAGCTTTGTAGTTTATTCTTTGTTGAACGGGTAGCCAATGTAACTCTTTAAGTAGAGGTGATGTGAGTTGAAGACGCTTGGCTTTGAAGACCATTATAGCAGCAGAGTTTTGAAGTTGTTGTAAGGGTTTGAGAAGCGCCTGTGGGCAACCACGTAGAAGGGAGTTGCAGTAATACAATATAGAAACAGAGAGAGAGAGAGAGAGCTCGATATTATATATAGCGCTAGAGAGATATCGAGAGAGATAGATGCGAGATCGAGAGTAGAGAGAGAGAGAGCTCGAGAGGAGCCAGAGAGACTGAACACTGAATGATTTTAATTGTACATTGGACTTGGGCAACAATACAATATCAAGGAGTGGAGAAGGAATAAACACAATAAACAAATTTACATTGCAGGTACAAATCATTATACAAGCAGGTAAATAGAATGCGCTTGCGCATTCCAAAAGACACTCTATGACATCATAATCCATCATCCCAAAGAAATAACATTAGAGAGAATCACGATACACAAATAAGGAGTATCAAAGGTAGTGATGTAAACAAGCGGTTTGCAGTAGCCCCATGACCAAAAAGATAATATTAACGATACCTGACAATGAAAAAAGTAAATTACACACATATTTAGACCAAGTTATGTTATTTTCTTCATTTTATTCGCAGCGAATACTAAGAATTTCATGCCATGAGCTTAAAATAGAAAAAGGTAGGCATTCTAATATACCTAGAGAGAAAAGACTATAATAATAATAATGAATATTTAGGGCGCTTAATCTTAACAAAAGCCCTAAGCGCTTACAATCATGATAAAAACAATACTAACAAAATGAAAAGCTAGACAACACACAAAACACTCACACAAACTTGAGGTCAAACACACACACATGTCTACAATGTAATGAAGTAGAAGATGAAACTCATTTTTTAGACAATTGTACAAAACATACGGAAAAAAGAATACAATTTATAAAACTCGTTGAAGAAAAATACAATATACATAATGTTACGCCTAGCAAATTAATTACAAATGACGACCTTGTAAGTGAGCTTGCAAAATATATACACAGTTGTGTCAATCAATAGCCTCAATTGCCTGAAGGAGTAGCGCAACCAGTACAAAGAAAGAAAGAAAGAAAACAGAAGTATGTAACAAAAAATGTTCCGTAATTGAACATTTTGAATTGTTATTATTACCGTTATTGTTATTTTGTTAGTGTCATATAAAACCTTGCATTGGTTTTAAAGGGCAATAAATATTGATTCTGATTCTGATTCTGATTCTGATTCATATCTAGACAAATTATGCATGTGCTTGTTATTACTTGTGCTTATACTCAATAGTCGAAGATATGGAATTTCCTTCAGGAATTTTAGACTTTAGGTTTTCTTCCTACCTCTCTGATCGCACACAGACAGGACATTTGAACAAGAAATGGACTTCGTCTTCAATATTACCTTTGCAGTAAAAACCTATTTTATCACGATTATTATCACTGTATCGATGGACATTGCAGTTCAGTGGTAGAACATTAAATCTTAACTGAGAGATTGTTGTCTGTCTGTTGTTTCCATGCTTACTGCCTTGGATGAAAACAAGGTTTCTCTTCTCTCTCTCCTTGATCTTTCTGCAGCGTTTGATACTATTGACCACTCTATTCTCATTTCTAGACTTCACACCTCCTTTGGTCTATCTGGGGCTGTTCTTTCCTGGTTTTCTTCCTACCTCTCTGATCGCACACAGACAGTTGTTATCAATGGTTCTTCATCTCTTCCAAAAGGTCTTCAGTTCGGTGTGCCCCAAGGTTCAGTCTTAGGCCCTATCCTTTTTGTTCTTTATACCCAACCTCTCTCCGCCATCATCAACCAGCATTCTCTTCTACATCATAGCTTTTCTGATGACAATCAGCTGTACATTTCTGCCCACCTGAGTCAGTTAGATCAAATGATTTCTTCTTCTAAGTTGTGCATCTCTGCTGTTAAAACATGGATGTTTTACAACAAACTGCAACTAAATGCTGAAAAGACAGAGATGATTATTGTAGCCTCTAACCACACAATTAAAACTCAGGTTCTCCCAGGTTCTGTCGACATTGATGGCACTGAGATCAAGCTATCAGCATATGTCCGCAATCTAGGTGTTACTTTGGACCAAACCCTCTCTTTCAAACAGCATGTTTCCAATGTTTGCAAGTCTTGCTATCTAGAACTTCGAAGAATTAGTTCAATCCGCCGTTTCCTCTCTCAAGATGCCCTGAAGACTCTAGTATGTGCTTTTGTCCTGTCTCGCCTTGACTACTGTAACTCACTTCTTGCTGGCTGTCCATCAACTCTCATCTCTAAGCTCCAACGGGTCCAGAATAATGCTTGCTCGTCTCATTTCTCGCTCCCCTAGGTACGATCACATTACTCCGGTTCTTCGTTCTCTACATTGGCTCCCAGTTCTATCACGTATTGGACTACAAAATTATCCTCCTTGCCTTCAAGTCACTGAATGATCAAGGCTCCCTTATATCTCTCTGATCTTCTTCATCTCTATGTCCCAGCTCGCCAACTACGTTCGTCTTCTGATTCTCGTCTCCTCTCCCCTCCTTCCATCCGTCTCAAATCTGCTGGCCAAAGTTCTTTTTCCTGTCAAGCACCATCTCTTTGGAATTCTCTGCCTTCTCCTCTCCGACACTCCAACTCAGTCTCCTCATTCAAAACCTCTCTTAAAACCCATCTTTTTCCTGCTGCACCCTAAATATTTGATCAGTTGTCTATCTTGTGTGCACGTGAGGGAAGATTGAATAAGAGGTTTGTGCTGTGTTTTGTGTGTGTGTGTGTGTGTGTGCGTGTGTGTGTGTGTGGTGTGTGTGTGTGTGTGTGTGTGTGTGTGTGTGTGTGTGTGTGTGTGTGTGTGTGTGTGTTGTGTGTGTGTGAGCATGCATGTGTGCATACATGTGTGTGCTTGTGTGTGTTTTGGTTTTGTGTTTGTGTGTGCACGCATGTGTGTGCGCGTGTGTGTGTGTCTGTGTGTGTTTGTTTGTCTGCGTGCGTACGCTGTGTGTGTGTATTTGTGTGTATCCTCTAACGTTTGTGTATGTGTATGTCAGTCCGTGCGGCTCAGTTGATGTGGTGCTTACTGAATGGGGGATGAACGAGTCGGTGTTGCTAAAAATGTGTGTGTGTATGTGTGTGTTAGAGAGAGAGAGAGAGAGAGAGAGAGAGAGAGAGAGAGAGAGAGAGAGTGAGAGAGAGAGTGTTAGAGAGAGAGAGGAGAGAGAGAGAGAGAGTTTTGCTTTGTATATGTATGTATGCGTTGTTGCTGATTGGTGTCATTCTTGAATGCTGTTTTTGTTTGTCTATTTGTTTATGAAAAATTGATTGTAAAGCGCTTTGGGGCTCATCTGAGGTAAAGCACTATATAAATGTACAATTTATTAATTATTTATTGAATTCTGTTACAATGACTGCCAGATAAGCAGAGAGGGCAGATACTATTCTGGCGGGCTGGGCGAGAAATTTGTTTACAGTGGAGATGCCTTGCCCAGGGTACATCCCACTTTCTCGGCCAAAAGGGATTTGTGGACGAGAGTTGGCATTGGTGCAGGTCCCCCAAACCTGCAGCACCAGAGCCGATTCAAGGGACCCTTCGTTCGAGAGTCATAGTCTTCCACAAAAGACTAAGCTGTACCATGATATTCCAACGTGCTGTAGAAAATCATGTATAGTACAGCTCTCATTTACTATTGGCCCTTTCTAACAGGCTGATGTCAAAAAGTGGTAAAAGCCATTTGAGAAAAGGACCTTAATTGAGAGATAGCTACTCGATAACGGTACTCATCAAAACAAAATAATTATATATATATACTTCTCCTTTTCGAAAACGACTTGTAATGACAAGAGAGAGAGAGAGAGAGAGAGAGAGAGAGAGAGAGAGAGAGAAGAGAGAGAGAGAGAGGAGAGAGACGAAGAGAGAGAAGAGAGAGAGAGAGACGGAGAGAGAGAGAGAGATGGAGACAGAGACTAGAGAGAGACGGAGAGAGAGAGAGAGAGTGAGAGAGAGAGTGAGTGAGAGAGAGAGACAGAGAGAGAGAGAGGGGGAGAGAGAGATAGAGTGAGAGAAGAGAGAGACAGAGAGAGAGGGGGATAGAGAGAGAGATAGAGGGAGAGAGAGAGACAGAGAGAGAGGGGGGGGGTGAGAGAGAGAGACAGAGAGAGAGAGAGACGGAGAGAGAGAGAGACGGGGAGATCGAGAGAGAGAGAGAGAGAGAGAGAGAGAGAGAGAGAGGAGAGAGAGAGAGAGAGAGAGAGAGACGGAGAGAGAGAGAGAGAGAGAGAGAGAAGGAGAGAGAGAGAGAGAGGAGAGAGAGAGAGAGAGAGACTTACTGCAGAACAGATCATGGCTGCGGTGTTGGTATTTATCGCAAACACATATGCCATTGAGACACACTCCACTCATGCACATGTTAGCCGTGCCGCACATAGAGTCAATAGGATAGCCCGTGGGGACTGGAGTGGACAAAAATCATATTTTATTACCAACCGCGATCGTAGAGAGCTTTATGGGTAATGTTTTCACTCGTGTCTGAGGTGGTGTTTGTATACATGTATCCTCTCTAGCGTTTGAACGGATGGACTTAGGGTGCTCAAATTTTGCATGCGGGTAGGTAGTAGGAAGATCGAGGCCAAGTTCGATAATGAAGGTCATGGGTCAAAGGTCAAGGTTCACTGGAGCCGAAAAATGCTGCCGAGAAGCGGATGGCAGGTGTAGGGGGGTGTGTGTGTGTGTGGGGTGGGGGTGGGGGGGGGGGAGTGGTAGGTTTGTGTGTGTGTTAGTGTCTGTGACGGGGGGGGGGGTGTGAATTATGTACTGTACTGCTGTTCTTTATCAGCCTTTTTATTTAATTTTTTTTTTAAGTCGTTCTTCAATATCAGTATTATGTATCTTCTTTTTAAAAGAAAGTAATGTTTTATGAATTACAAAATGATTTAAGATGTATATCTTCTTAATTAGCATGTTATTAATAAGTATTATATATGTTTATTAACTTTAAACTTAACTCTGCTCTTAATGTACCTTCTCTTAAAAGAAAGTAATGTGTTTGTGAATCCTAAAATGATTTACTATTTAATGTACATTTCTTACCTAGTATATAAGCCATTTTGTGTGTGCAATATGGTTTGAGTGTTTGTTGGTGCAATGCGATCCTAGTATATGAATTGTTAAATTTGTGGCAATATGGTTGACGTATTAGTTCTTGTGACTGTTTTTAAGCCCTTAAATAATATTTTGTGTTCTATTTTTGTAATTCTGTGTTTGCACCCGAATGCAATTTCTCTGTATAGAGATAATAAAGATTTCTTGACTTGACCTTGACTTGAACTTATTATTATTATTATTATCATACATCATCATCATCATCATCATCATTCATCATCATCATCACCATCATCATCATCATCATTTATTATTATTATTATTATTATTATTCCAACATATTAGCTCTCTTCCAATCATTATTAGTACAATTATATTCTGAATACAAAATGTTAGTGTTACAGGAAATATTGCGATAATACAAAGAAGGAGTCATGGGGCTGCATGCAAGGAAGGGCTGTGGAGTTACAATTAGAAAATCATAGCTATTGAGAAAATAACTAGTGTGCCTTGACCTTGTTACATCAAGGGCCCGTAAATCTGCATAGCCCCCCCCCCCCAGCCCCCTCCCCAAAACGGGCACATCTTCAAACACGCATTATGCACTCACAATCTATGTACATGTATCATAATACTGACCGCATATGTCTCCATCACACATGGTTTTTGATTTGCAAATGAATTTTGTCTTACACTTCTCGTATGTTTCCAGTCCTGTGAAGAAAAAAGAAACAAGTAAGTATATCTGTCTCTTGAAAGTGACTAATCCTGTTTCAGCATGATGTATCTGGGTCATGAATCTTCATTTCAGATGCAGACATGCGCACAATTCACAAGTGGCATTATGAAATGGTGACATTTATGTGGATAATATAAAAGCATCAAATCAACTACATAAAATACAAAACAGAATAACATTTGTTCCAGGACAAAATGATATTTGTTTAAATGTTGGTGTCTCCCAGTAATTTTTGTACATTTTTATTTTAGTTAGATGTAGGCAAGTGCCAAATATCATTCTTACATTATGCACTTTCTTTTTCTCGTGCTCCAATATCTGTAGGGGTGGGCAGGCTCTTAATCAAGCAAGGGCTCGCAGGCGTGCTCCCAGTTTGAATCTGAATTTTTATGACCTTGAACTGGGGGTGCGCTTGTGTGGCGGCTTGCCATCTTATTTATCTTTCCTTTCTTTTTCTACTACTTTGATTTGTTAGGCCCTTCCTTAAGTTGAGTAGTTTCCTTTTTTTTTCCCGTCGAAAATCACCAGAAAAGACAGCCTTTTCAAAGATCGGGACACTCACTTTGCTCTGGTTTCGACCGTCAAAACGGCGATTCCTCCTTGGCGGAGATGCCGGAGAGAGTAGCCATTTTGGATGGGGTGGGTGAAGGTCACTCATTGTGGTTGAAGCGTTTTTCTTTTTTTGTAGTGCAGTAAAAAAAAAAAAATTGGAGCTATTTCCTTTGTTGTGAGCGAAACTCCTTTACATAATCTGTATAACATTTTTAAAAGAAAGAAAAATTAAGGCTTGTATTGCGAAAATTTCGTGCAAACGATTTGGTCTAAACGCAGGAGGCCATTAGAAAAGAGACAGCACACGCCTTCTCTTTCAGTGAAAGAATTTGACTTCCAGCACCTCCGCCAAGGAGGAATCGCCGATTTGACGGTTTGATTTCTAGGAAACCAGAGCAAAGTGAGTGTTGCAATCTCTGTAAAGGGTGTTTTTTCTGGTGATCTCGATGTGTTTCTTACAAAAACTCATCCGTCAGGGTGGCCCTTTATGTGAAAGACTCAAAAATCTAAACAACACTTGAGTACATTTTAACTATTAAAATCTTTTTGTAAAATGATGAACGTGATTGTGTTCTGAACTTTCAAATTTGAAAGAATAACATGAACGATCAGAGAGGATCGGCAATTGAGATATTATCAGCCCTTATACAAATGTATTGTAGAGTGTGTGTGGTGGTTAGGTGCGTAGATGTGGTGCTTTTGTGTTGTGCGTTTCTCTCTCTCTCAGTCCTCTTCTCTGCTCTCTCTCTCTCTATATATATTATATATCTCTCTCTCTCTCTCTCTCTCTCTCTCTCTCTCTCTCTCTCTCTCATCTCTCTATCTCTCTCTCTCTCTCTCTCTCTCTCACACTCTCTCTGCATGTGCGTACGTGCGTGTGTGTATATATATATATATATATATGTGTGTGTGTGTGTGTGTGTGTGTGTTGTGTGTGTGTGTGTGTGTGTTACTCATCATTATGTCTTAAAAATGTCCGTCTGCCTGCTTTTTTGTATAACTGTTAAAATGTTGTTTATTGATCGCGAAAATCTATGAGCGTGTGAGTGTGTGTGTGTGTGTGTGTGGGGGGGGGGGGGGGGGGGTATGTGAGTGTGCTGGGGTGGTGGTATGTGAGTGTGTGTGTGCGCATGCGTTGTGTGCGCGCGCGGACATGTGTGTGTTAATCATCATACGATTTATTAATTAACTTTCATGTTTTAGACATATGTCTGCCTGCTTTTTCATAGCTAATAATGCTGTTTATTGATAGAGACAGTGTGTGTGTGTGTGTGTGTTGTGTGTGTGTGTGTGTGTGTTTGTGTGTGTGGTGTGTGTGCTGTGTGTGTGTGTGTGTGTTTGTGTGTGTGAGTGTGTGTGAGTGTAGTGTGTGTGTGTGTGTGTGTGTGTTGTGTGTGTGTGTGTTCGTTCGTTCTTTAATTCAACGTCTATCCACCTTACCAGTGATCTTACACACACACACACACACACACACACACACACACACACACACACACACACACACACACACACACACACACACACAGAAATGTGTATGTGAGGTACGCGTGTTGTTTGTGCGTGTCTGTGTCTGTGTGTGCGTGCGCGTGTGTTTGTACAAGTGTATGTTTGTGTAAGTGTGTGTGCGTTTCAGTGAGAATGTGTTTTCTGTGTGTTTGATGAAATGTGTGTGGGTCAATGTGTGCATTAAACGCGTTCACTCGCGTGCGTGCACGTTCGTGCGTGTGTGTATCTGGTGTGTTGTGTGTGTGTGTGTGTGTGTGTGTGTGTGTGTGTGTGTGTGTGTGTGTGTGTGTGTGTGTGTGTGTGTGTGTGTGTGTATGTGTATATGCTGTGTGTGTGTGTGTGTGTGCATGTGGTGCATGTGAGTGTGTGTATTGTGTGTGTGTGCGTGTGTGCGGGTGTGTATGTTTGTGAGTGTATCAATGCTGATTGTAAAGCGCTTTGCGCTCTATAAAAAGCGCTATATGAGTGTCCGTTTATTATTATTATTATAAAGACAAAAGAGCCATGGACAAGACACGGACACACAAGTGGTCTGGTGTATCAGAACCAATATGATGATTGCTGTGAAGACTATATTGGGGAAACAGGAAGGCAATTAATGATCAGATTAAATGAGCATACTTCCAGAGCATCTTCAGCATACTGTGAACACATCACCAACCGAGTACATCATGCAAACAACTGCTAAACCAACATTCTGGCCACTGAACCACAAGTCACTAAAAGAAAAGTGAAAGAGGAAATAGGGCATTTGCCACGTGTATTCGCTAGACTACTAATTTGCCCGTACTCGTTCTGCCCGAGTTACGCTGACCTTTCTAATTCAACTCTCGGGTGAAAATTCAAGGATCGCCCTCACGTGGCAAATGCCCTATTGCCCAGTTTGAATACAGACTTTCAACTCAACCCAAACAACTTTATTATTTCTTAGAGAGAAATTAAGTGTGGTGATGTCTGCGATTGACACAGTTAAAACAAGACACATTATAATCATATATAGTAAGAAGCCAACTGTCCGTCCGTGTGTGTGTGTGTGTGTCCTTAAACACAAAACGGGCCTTATAACTCCGCCGTTTTTCGACCGAATCGTCTTCAAATTTGCTGTCCCGCCCTAACGGGCCGATGGCTAACGGCAACCGAGGCGGCCGTGTCATTTGCGCGGTTTGGCAAATGCGCGAAACGCGTATCCGCCGGCCTCTCGGCGCCCGTATCTCCGGTGTTTCTGGGCTGATTGCCTTCGAATTTGGCAAGGTAGATGACCGGGGACGGTGACTATCGATGTGCCAAACCGGAAGCGAATCGGTTCAGAAACGCGCGCACTATACGCACTCCACCGTTTCTTAACCGAATCGCTTCAAATTTGCTGTACTCAGCGTTACCAGTAGTTGGCGTTACCGTTACTCTAGGCGTTACCGTTACTAGGCGTTATGGGTACTCGGCGTTGCGCTAGTATATATTAAAAAACAAGATGTGCTTCTAAAACGATAAATGACAATACCATTAAATCAAAACACACATGATGATAATTATTACTTGAGAACAAAACAGCAGTGATTGAAACAAAACATGTTGCCAATATTATAAACATTTTAAAACAAAGTACAGAAAATATTACCGTTTAAGATTAATCATTTTAATTATATAATTTTAAATGCACAACACACACAAGGGACTTATTTATAACAAAGCACGCATACTTTATGTTTAAACAAAGTCATATATTATCATATTTACAAGTTAACATATCCACATAATTCATATAAAAGATGGACACGTGTGCACCTAATCAAACATATCCACACACAAACCAGCATAAATTATAGCAAATCCACACAAGAACAAACACATACACCCATGCCTACTGAAAGACACACACACCTGCGCACGCGCGCATTGACCGCGCACACATACCCCCCCCCCCCCTCCCCACACACACATACCGGTACACGCGCGGGAGATAAGAGATTGTTGCTTGTTAAAATGTGTACCAATCTTTAAAACGTATAGAAGCCTAATTAAAACAGATTTGCAGATTTGCACTAATTTATTTAACAAAAAATATTGACACGGGTAAAAAAATGTTTTTACTTCTAAGAGTCTTGAATTTCGGAGTTCGGAAGCGCTTGCAAGAAGGTAAGAGCTCATAAAATTTGCTGAGGCCGTGGATGCAGTCACTCGATATCATTCGTCCTTTGTCTTTCACTCGTCGTTCATACAACGCATTCATACTGTTCTGTTTCACTCCCACAATCTTACCGCAAACGTTCACTATTTTATTAGCTATTCCAAACGGATTTTTGAAAGCTGACATCGCAACTAGTTTTTAGCATAGTGTGATAGAACTTTTTATCCTGATTACAAAGATACCAAAAACGTGTTTGTGCTGTTGTTAGTTTTCGAGTTACGATGTTGTTAATATTTAAATTTTAGGGGTCATTTTACGTACCCTTGAAAATTGGGTGGGGTGCCATCCATTTGCCAAGCCATAAAACATATTTATACCTCACAAAAACACTTTAAATGAATGGTACAGTTTCTTACCAACCTGTACAATGCATGAGATTTTTTCAGTCATTAACATTATTTATGTTTTCGTAAAATCGGATCCGTGTATCATATGGTCCCAGATATGCAGAACATTTCACAGTTTACACAATGTTACTTACTACACAAACCCGTGTATCATATGGTCCCAGATATGCAGAACATTTCGCAGTTTACACAATGTTACTTACTACACAAACCCGTGTATCATATGGTCCGAGATACGCAGAACAATTCGTAGCTTACACAATGTTACTTACTACACAAACCCGTGTATCATATGGTCCCAGATATGCAGAACACTTCGTAGCTTACACAATGTTACTTACTACACAAACCCGTGTATCATATGGTCCCAGATATGCAGAACAGTTCGCAGTTTACACAATGTTACTTACTACACAAACCTGTGTCACATATGGTCCGAGATATGCAGAACAGTTCGCAGTTTACACAATGTTACTTACTACACAATCCCTTGTATCATATGGTCCTAGATACGCAGAACAGTTCGTAGTTTACACAATGCTAATAATTAGCATTTTACACAATGTTACTTACTACAAATACCCGCGTCACATATGGTCTTAGATACGCAGAACTGTTCGTAGTTTACACATGGTTGTTCTTCGGGAATCTCTGTGGACAGAAGACACGAGGGTTTGTTTACCCGAGCTTTTGTACAACAACATTAAAACATATGCCATTTCAAAGGAACCTGAGATATACACACTCGGACACACACACACACACACACACACACACACACACACACACACACACACACACACACACGCGAAGCAAGCGCGCATATTTACACTCACGAACGAAACACGCACGCCCATTTACAAAAACAATAAAGTACCTGTATAAACCAATGTTCTTTTAAACGCCCATCCCCATCTGTTGAACTATCTTTGTGCATAGAGGCACTTATCGAATAATCGCCCCCCCCCCCCCCCCCCAACTTTGGATCAGGGAGGGCGGTGTGTGTGGTGGGTGGTTGGGTGGGCATGGGGGGTGGGGGGGACTTGCATGTGTAATTCAATGCCTGCCAGACATAGGTTCTTATAGATACATCTTTCCTGAATTATCTCAAATTACAACTAGCATTTCAGGACTATGGCATCAAACGTCTTGGCATCATCAACGACATCACACGTCCGGCAGAAGGAGCAAGCAGTGACAGTCGGTAACACTCACTGCACACGTTGTTCCCACAGACCAATGTTACAGTCAGTCACACTCACTGCACACGTTGTTCTCACAGACCAATGTTACAGTCAGTCACACTCACTGCACACGTTGTTCCTCACAGACCAATGTTACAGTCAGTCACACTCACTGCACACGTTGTTCACCACAGACCAATGTTACAGTCAGTCACACTCACTGCACACGTTGTTCTCACAGACCAATGTTACAGTCAGTCACACTCACTGCACACGTTGTCCTCACAGACCAATGTTACAGTCAGTCACACTCACTGCACACGTTGTCCTCACAGACCAATGTTACAGTCAGTCACACTCACTGCACACGTTGTCCTCACAGACCAATGTTACAGTCAGTCACACTCACTGCACACGTTGTTCCCTCACAGACCAATGTTACAGTCAGTCACACTCACTGCACACGTTGTCCTCACAGACCAATGTTACAGTCAGTCACAATCACTGCACACGTTGTTCCTCACAGACCAATGTTACAGTCAGTCACACTCACTGCACACGTTGTCCTCACAGACCAATGTTACAGCCAGTCACACTCACTGCACACGTTGTTCTCACAGACCAATGTTACAGCCAGTCACACTCACTGCACACGTTGTTCTCACAGACCAATGTTACAGCCAGTCACACTCACTGCACACGTTGTCCTCACAGACCAATGTTACAGTCAGTCACAATGTTCACTGCTACACACGTTGTTCTCACAGACCAATGTTACAGCCAGTCACACTCACTGCACACGTTGTTCTCACAGACCAATGTTACAGTCAGTCACACTCACTGCACACGTTGTTCTCACAGACCAATGTTACAGTCAGTCACACTCACTGCACACGTTGTCCTCACAGACCAATGTTACAGTCAGTCACACTCACTGCACACGTTGTTCTCACAGACCAATGTTACAGTCAGTCACACTCACTGCACACGTTGTTCCCACAGACCAATGTTACAGTCAGTCACACTCACTGCACACGTTGTTCCCACAGACTAATGTTACAGTCAGTCACACTCACTGCACACGTTGTTCTCACAGACCAATGTTACAGTCAGTCACACTCACTGCACACGTTGTTCTCACAGACCAATGTTACAGTCAGTCACACTCACTGCACACGTTGTTCTCACAGACCAATGTTACAGTCAGTCACACTCACTGCACACGTTGTTCTCACAGACCAATGTTACAGTCAGTCACACTCACTGCACACGTTGTTCTCACAGACCAATGTTACAGCCAGTCACACTCACTGCACACGTTGTCCTCACAGACCAATGTTACAGTCAGTCACACTCACTGCACACGTTGTTCTCACAGACCAATGTTACAGTCAGTCACACTCACTGCACACGTTGTTCCTCACAGACCAATGTTACAGTCAGTCACACTCACTGCACACGTTGTTCCTCACAGACCAATGTTACAGTCAGTCACACTCACTGCACACGTTGTTCTCACAGACCAATGTTACAGTCAGTCACACTCACTGCACACGTTGTTCTCACAGACCAATGTTACAGTCAGTCACACTCACTGCACACGTTGTTCTCACAGACCAATGTTACAGTCAGTCACACTCACTGCACACGTTGTTCTCACAGACCAATGTTACAGTCAGTCACACTCACTGCACACGTTGTTCTCACAGACCAATGTTACAGTCAGTCACACTCACTGCACACGTTGTTCCCACAGACCAATGTTACAGTCAGTCACATTCACTGCACACGTTGTTCCCACAGACTAATGTTACAGTCAGTCACACTCACTGCACACGTTGCCCTCACAGACCAATGTTACAGTCAGTCACACTCACTGCACACGTTGTTATCACAGACCAATGTTACAGTCAGTCACACTCACTGCACACGTTGTTCTCACAGACCAATGTTACAGCCAGTCACACTCACTGCACACGTTGTTCTCACAGACCAATGTTACAGTCAGTCACAATCACTGCACACGTTGTTCTCACAGACCAAGTTACAGTCAGTCACACTCACTGCACACGTTCTCACAGACCAATGCTACAGTCACTGAGTCAGTCACACGCTGTTCCCACAGTCCAATTTTACAGTCCGTCACACGCTGTTCCCACAGACCAATGTTACAGTCAGTCACAGTCACACACGTTGTTCTCACAGACCAATGTTACAGTCAGTCACACGTTGTTCCCACAGACCAATGTTACAGTCAGTCACACGTTATTCCCACAGACCAATGTTACAGTCAGTCACACGTTGTTCCCACAGACCAATGTTACAGTCAGTCACACGTTGTTCTCACAGACCAATGTTACAGTCAGTCACACGTTATTCCCACAGACCAATGTTACAGTCAGTCACACGTTGTTCCCACAGACCAATGTTACAGTCAGTCACACGTTGTTCCCACAGACCAATGTTACAGTCAGTCACACGTTGTTCCCACAGACCAATGTTACAGTCAGTCACACGTTGTTCTCACAGACCAATGTTACAGTCAGTCACACGTTGTTCCCACAGACCAATGTTACAGTCAGTCACACGTTATTCCCACAGACCAATGTTTCAGTCAGTCACACGTTGTTCCCACAGACCAATGTTACAGTCAGTCACATGTTTGTTTTTCTCACAGACCCATGTTACAGTCAGTCACATGTTTGTTATTCTCACAGAACCATGTTACAGTCAGTCACATGTTTGTTTTTCTCACAGACCCATGTTACAGTCAGTCACACGTTGTTCCCACAGACCAATGTTTCAGTCAGTCACATGCTTGTTATTCTCACAGACCCATGTTACAGTCAGTCACATGTTATTCCCACAGTCCAATGTTTCAGTCAGTCACATGTTTGTTTTTCTCACAGACCCATGTTACAGTCAGTCAAACGTGTTTTTCTCACAGACCAATGTTACAGTCAGCCAAACGTTTTTGTTTGTGGCTCAAGCCACAAACCTATAACTCACTTTGTCGGTCTGTCTGTCTGTCGGTCGGTCTGTCGGTCCAAAATTGTCTCACATATTGACAACATTGTCGCACATATTGACAAAATTGTCGCACATATTGTAAAAGAGAAACAAATACTTGGGCATAAAGTAACATTTCAGTTGTCATATCTACAGTCCTTAGGTATGGAAAGAATTGTATACTGAACAGAGCACATGAATCTTCATTTTAAAGCGTACAAAATAATAAACATACGTAATACAGACACTGCAACAGACACGACGAGTATGCGGTGCTTCTTTCGATGAGTATAAGTAGGATAAATAGTTTTAAATGTTTTCCAAAAGATATAAACAGTTACGAAATGGTGCAGAGATAACATTCTGGTTTACAGATTAAAATGATTGAAAAGCCAGGGGAGACGACTCAGTGTATGTAATGATTGGAGTGGTAAAAATAGACCGCTGCCACAAACGATTGCGAATCCGCGCTTGTTTTATCACAGACTAATGTTACACTCAGTCAAACGTTTTTTTTCTCACAGACCGACCAAGTGTTACAGTCAGTCACACTCACTGAACACATTGTTCGCACAGACAAGTGTTACAGTCAGTCACACTCACTGAACACATTGTTCGCACAGACAAGTGTTACAGTCAGTCATACTCAGATGGCGTAGAGTTATACAGAGGTAACGCGTTTGTCTCAATAAGCCCGAGTTCGAACCTGGATACAGGAGATTTTTCCTCTCACTCTGCGCTAGGCCTTACTGTCTGAACGTGGAGTCTTTTGAATGAGACGATAAACCGAGGTCTTGCTACACAAAAATCGCATGCAAAACAACAACAACAACAAAACAAAAAGTCTGTGTCTGCGATGCTCTCTCCAGGTGGGAGCAACCCGAATTTCACAGGGACGACTCTGTGACAATAAAATAGCAAATACTCACTGCAAATGTTGTCCTGGCAGACCAGTCGTGGACTACAAGTAGATCCGTAAGCGTTGCATGGTGTACCAGGTTTATTTCCTACAAATAAAACAAGGACAAGCTGCCAGCGACAGTGAACCTCTTTGTGTAAGGTTTGAACACAGTATTGTATAAGAAAACTCAGAGAGAGAGAGAGAGAATGAGAGAGAGAGAGAGAGAGAGAGAGAGAGAGAGAGAGAGAGAGAGAGAGAGAGAGAGAGAGAGAGAGAGAGAGAGAGATAGAGAGAGAGAGAGAGAGAGGGGAGAGAGAGAGAGAGAGAGAGAGAGAGAGAGAGAGAGAGAGAGAGAGAGAGAGAGAGAGACACTTGACACTTGACACTTGACGTTTTTATTGTCATTACCTGAAAGGGTCTAATGACAAGGGGGGTAATCATAACATTTTTCTCTCTCTTATATAGGGTTATAAACAAAGTTAAGGAATGAACATGACTAAATCCAGTACAGTATACATCTTTTGTCACATTCAAGTATACTAAAGCATTTGTAAAAGGAAAATGTAATTTACATAGGCAGAAAAAAGGACAAACAAGAACAAAAGTTAGCGATCGATTAGCAAAGTGAAAGAAGAAGCAACGAGTGAAAGAGAAGATAAGCTTCTCTCGACCTTTCACACAATAACCCACGGATAACATATTGTTGCATAATATTTAAATGAGGTGTAGACACCCTTTAACATCCATAATCTAAACAACAGTATTAGTAGCAGAGAGAGAGAGAGAGAGAGAGAGAGAGAGAGAGAGAGAGAGAGAGAGAGAGAGAGAGAGAGGACATAGGTAGACGGACAGACAGACAGGCAGAAAAACAAACAGAGAGACAGAGAGAGGGAGGGACTTACTGCAAGTATTTTTCACCCACAATTCCTGACCTTTTCTGCAGGCGCATTGTTTTTTATCACATGTGTTGGTCTGACATTGGTTGTTGGCCGTACAACGAGATCCAACTGTGTCGTTCCTGTCAACTGGAATAAAATAATAATAATAATAGTAGTAATACTGAACATTTATATAGCGCTTTAGTCCCTTTGCAGGGAGCTCAAAGCGCTTTACATGGACATTAAAACACAAATAAGTTAACATTATACACATAAGACTCAGTACACTCAAATAAAGTATACATAGAATAACAGTATTTAAACAAAGCCCTGTTCATAACCACAAAAGCTGCTGTGCCCAATGTACCATATATGACACACATGTTTAAAACAAATAGAACATAAATTTAGAAACAAAATTAATGTTTATCATGTATTTGAGTCTTTTGACATCATTTGAACATGAAAACACATGATGCATCAAAATATTGAGTTTTCTTTTGTTAGATTAGGATGGGTTTTGTTATAATGATTTGGAATTGCTTGAACGGTAAGATAATCAAACAGGAAGTGGCTAGTAAAACTCCATAAGCAGCAATGGAAGGGAGAGTTATCAACTAAGACCGATTTTATTGTTTTGTGAAAGGTACTTGATGGTTCCTAATGTAGCTGCAGTCTTCTTTTCGTGTTCTATGAGATGATACATGCTATATATCATATATGATACGTGTGGCCCTAGAGAGTTAAATGTTAAATATATCGAAAACGGCTGGATGGAATTGATTCATATTTTCAGTATTTATTAAAAAGCAGATTTTGAACATTTCGGATATATTGTCCAACTGAAAGTGCCCCAGCTGTGGTCAGGCAGCTTTCATTTGGTTCATGGAATAGCCAAAACAGGAAGTGATGTTATAAAACTAACTGCTGCACTAGACTGTGTAGCCCTTACTCTGGCCCAGGTCTGAAAGGAGTTTGTTGACGATATGTTAAATAGTTTGGAAATTATTCAAATTTATGTAAATTGGGTTGTGTCAGTTTCACTGACTTCCGTTTACGGAAGTTTTTCTTTATTTTTCACCAGATTTCGCTGAAATTTGCAGGAAAGTTGAAGGACACTATTGTTGTGTTGAATAAATGCTGTATAAATTTCACACAACTTACCACATATTCCATCTACGCACTCGTCTCCTCCTTGGCACATTGTGGACATGTTCGTACAAGATTTGCCTGTTTTCAGCTCTGTAAGAGTTTGCAACATGAAAGCTTTGCGCGTGCACGCCTAAATGATAAAACTGTGTCATTAACCTTTTGTGATTTAGAAATATGCATCCCGTTTGAACGCTACTGGTTATTAAGACCAGTAAGTACATCCGGTATATATTTTACAAGCGACTAAAATAATTATGCCAGAAAATTAAACGATGGAAAGTCAGAATTGGTCACCTAGGATGTGTTGTACTCACGAGTTAATCAGGGCAAGGTGCATGATCTAACATATCTGTAAAAAACAATTTGCAAAGATAAATCACCGATTCTAGTGTTAAGGGGATACGCGCCTTTTACTTCCCATGATGACAAATGATCAAAACTTTTGTCACACCATCTATGCATACTTCTAAGGTCAAAACTGAAAAGAAAACACAGGGTCACCGTGCTACTTTTCTTGTAATTCATGGTAGAAATGTGGGGGGTTGAACAATTTTCGGGTAAAATCAGGTCTACTGAAAACTGGACACCTTTCATACACATACAAACTTTCAACTAATCTTGCCTGATAGTGCAACCTATTTAGTATCAGAATTTTATGTCAAATGGTAAGGAAATATAATTTAGTCAATAGGAAATTTAGGAAAATTGTTGCCGTATTGACAAATATTTCCCTAAATTTTATTGTTCAAATGCCTGTAGAAAGAAACTCAACCATGAAATCATTCTAGTGTTATGATAATAGATGAAATAATGTGTATTCTTCATACTAAACACACAAAAAACAGTATGTTACCGTTTGTCTAAGGCCTCAGAGAAGCTAGGATTACATAGGGGGGGGGGGGGGGGGTCCTATTAGATAATGGCCTTTATCCTGACTGCAATTAATGATTGAACAAAGATAATTAGCTCAAAAGGTTAATAAAATACAGGTTAATGTTTGGTAAGAAAGGCAAACACGGAAATATGGAATTCACCAAGAAATGTAGGGGGAGGTGGGGGCACATCTTGACCTTTACCGGACTATCTATAAATTTAAATAAATCTCAAATTATAGTTTTTAGAAAAGGGGGCCATTTATCCTCAAGCGAAAAATGTTTTTTTAATGGTACTGAATTACGTGTTGTTAATAATTACAAATATTTAGGGCTAACTTTTTCTACACGGAACAGTTTTGTTTCCACTTTAGAAGAATCATCTTTAAAAGCAAAGAAAAAAACGATGGAAATACTGAGAACATTAAGGAGAATTCACTGCAATTCCGTAGATAATATTCTTCAAACTTTTTGACACACAGGTTGTTCCGATGTTAATTTACGCTGCAGAGATTTGGGGTCACAAAGAATGCACACAAATAGAAAAAGTACATCTGTTTGCATGTAAGATATTTTTACGTGTTCCAAACAAAACCACAAATGACATTGTCTATGGAGAACTAGGTCGATATCCTGTATACATAAATACTG